>CM014729.1:26530071-27130071 GCA_004329165.1 Spatholobus suberectus
ATACCTTTTCCTATTCTTCGGACGGTGTCTTACTTTTTCGGTTAAGACAAAGACCTTTTTATCCCCCTCAAAAACTTTCACGCGCAACAAGGACAACTCTGTATAGAGTGTTCACATATCGGTTTAGATCGGTTTTGAGCTAAAAAGTTATCCGATCCAAACATGAAAAGACAATGCGGTTCGATTCGATTTGGATGGCTTACAAAAAAAAATCCGATCCAATCCAATCCAAAAAATGCGGTTTGGATTAGATCAGTTGATTCGGTTTTTACCGACTACTTTACCGATTCTTTAATTTCCTATTTTCTAATCCATAGATGAGAAAAATAAGATATGTAAAAAAAAATAAAGAATAGTAATACATTAATTCATCAAGTGCATCAACTACCAAATATATCAATATTCAACTAAACAACAAGCTAGTAAGTGTACGTGATTTTGGTATTGCAATTTTATATGGATGCTAGTAAGTGTTCAAATGTATATGTTTACATCTACCTATATATGTGGATTTAGAAATGTATGTGTTTTAGTATTGCAAATTTTAGGGAAAAGAAATGTTACTTCCCTCTAAGCATGACACATATATTAATAATTCAACATTTGCTTAATACACATATTTAGTATTTATTTCGGTTCGGTTCGGTTTTAGAGTCACCAACCGAAAACCAACCGAACCAATCGGTTGACCACCAAAACCATCTAATGAAATCCAAAAAATTTTGGTTTGCTTCAGTTTTCGGTTTTTTGGACCGATTTTCATTTTTTTTTTTTTTGGATCAGTTTTGGATGTAACTACCCCTAACTCTATATGTGTTATATACATATTTAGTTCAAAGGCCATCGCTTTTGCTGAAATAATCAACTTAATTAACACCTTCCAAAAGACTCTAACATGCAGTTGATTACGTTTTTTAAATTAAAAAATAGATAAAATAAAATATATATTTTTAAAATTATATATCACTATATTTTTATTTTATTTGACATTTTTATAATGATCTATACAATAAAATTTTATTATTTATTGTATGGTAATATGTAAGATTTTTTGAATATATAAATAATTAAATTTGAAACAATAATTTAATTATAACAAACATAATTCCTTTTGTGTAAGTTCCCTCACCTATGTTGAGGTAAAAAGCAACCGTTAGATATATTGTTAAAACAAATGGACAATTGACATGGAAGGTAGTATGTTTTTATCTCAACAGTTGATTTATTTTAACAATATATCAACGGTTTATTTTTAATCTCACATAGCTGAGAGACTTTTTAGCACCTCACCTGAATTCATCCGATGTTTTATATATATTAATAAATTATTTAATTATATATAATTTTTTAAATAAATTAATTCTTACTAGTATAAACGATAGATCAGTTTAACTCTTTAAATATTTAATCATTTGGAGAGATTTTATGATTCAATATTCATAAATGACCTCTTTATTGATTATTCCTGGAATTGAATGATAAAATCTGTTATCCATCACTTGTGGGATAATTTATCTTTGTATGTAATTCAAATAAAGGGTTAAACTATTTGAATTAATCTAACCAATTTTTAGTATTTAAATTAAAGGAACAAATATAAACATCATTATATTACAACACATTTATATTTTATTTATAAAAATAATTATTTTTTTTTCATATTTCATGCTTCAATTGTAGTGAAAATATAAGATTTTCACAAGGTTTGAAGTTTCATAACAAATGGTTTTTACCATGATGACCTATATAAAATAGTTCTATATCAATATTGATACTGTTTCAAGTTAACAACAATTAAGTTGTCCATTATACTTCAATTGCTTCAGCAAAATTGAAGTATTATTAAATAATTCAATTAATAAAATTAAGAAAACCAACTGTCATTCTAAACTTTAAAATCTATAAAAGTAACTGAAAACACACACAAAAAAGGATATATTAAAAAGATAAAAGCAAAACATGATTCAGCCATACCCAAAGTTAAAAGAAGTTTTTAGAATAAAGAAATAGATGTTTTTCATTCACTCATGGTGGAAGACTCTCTTTTTTTTTTTGGTTTCAATTATGAAAAGTCATTATAATTGTGGAACTTTTTTGTTAAAAATATGTTTTCATTATAAAGACAAAAGAGAAAATAGGCTATGCACTAACAATGTAAAACAATTTACTTGTCAAACAATTTTCATCCAATCACAATCATCATTTATGATATGTTTTTGGCTTTTACAATAAATATCAGTTATACTATTCTTCTTTCTAATATGGTTACTTTGTCTGAAATATAGAAAAATAAATATGAAATATTACAAAAATTGAATTTTCTTTATCCTTAAATTGTGAAATTTAATTTAATTAACAAAAATAGTTACCAACCATTTGGTTTATGTATTTTTAGATGTATTTCTATTTTTTCTCTTTGAATTTTAAACTTAAATAATAATATTCTTTGCATTGCATAGTAGTTTTCTAACTTCTTAAAATTTTGAAATTACACTAATAAGTATATCATCTATTATATAAGTATTTTTGAATTACAAAATTTGAACTAAAAATAATTTTAAAAATGCATTTAAATAACAGATACATGTTTATTATAATTATAAAAGAATTATATTTAAATAAAAATATCACATATTTGAGAGATTTTTTTTGAAAATTATAAAATTAATTTATAAATTTGAAAAATTATTTTCAACGACATATGCCATATATTGTTTCTATTTTACGTCTATTTTTAATATATCTTTATGCCTAAATTTTAAAATTAAACTTACAAGTATCGTAGCCATTGTATAGGTAATTAATGAAATATAAATATTTTAAAAAATCATTTAAATATAAAAATATTTTGATGGAAAAGAAAGTAAAATTATAATATCAAAATATACATTTGAATATTTTCACTTTTGAAATTTAATTTAATTGCACTCATTTCTAATTTTTGTTTGTGAATTTTAAAATAAAGATTGCAAATATTTTCTGCCCTATATGATACTTTAATGAAATACAAAATATTAAATTAAAAATATTTTTAAAATTATGAACATGTAAAATTTGTTTTGTTGGTAATGAGAATAAATTACAATATCACAATATATATATGTGTGTGTGTATTTGAATTGTTATGTTTGAGAAATTAAAAGTTAATTTAATTAACAAAATTTTTCTTGTTATATTTTGTACCATGTATTTTTTTACCTTCATTTATATTTTTACTTTGTCTTTGAATTTTAAATAAAATAAAAATGATATTTATTGCATGAAAATTTTTATAAAATATTAAATATCAGATAATTTTTTTAAAAAAAACTAAGTTAATTGATGATATTATTTTATTTGTAATACAAAATAAAAATACAAAAACATGTATTCGATATTTTAATTTTTCAAAAAATATATACTCATTAAATATGTTGTGTGTGTGTGTATATGTATGTATGTGTGTATGTATACACACATACACACACATATAGAATTTGTTAACACATACTCACTTGTATTTTAGTTTGAGTACATTAGTAAGCTACACTATAAGTGTATTTTAAGTAGGGGTGGCAAACGAGTTCAACCCGCCAGGTCGACCCGCCTGACCCGCCATTTTTGGCGGGGCGAGTAAGCCAGTAAAACCCGCCTCAACCCGCCCCACCTAACCCGCCAACCTGGCGAGCAAACCCGTGGGTTAGGTGGGTCAACCCACGACCCGCCACTTTTTTTTTAAAAAAAAATTCTCCTTCCTTAGTTATTGTACCAAAGACATTAATTAAGAAAAACGAAGTAAAAGATGCTCTACACACACTACTCTACATTCGCAATGTTATCTTAAAAATATAATGATAACAATAACACATGCGTTTGGGGTTATTTCTACTTGTAATTAAATACAATTTAATGATATACTAAAAAATATAATCCCTCATACTTTTGAATGAGATGTGTTATTTATTTCAAGTAAATTATTTTTATAACTTTTGAATGAAAAAATATAATTTTTCTTTCATATATTTAATGTATAATAAAATAATAACAAATTATAAGTCAAACAATCAAAGATTCAAAGTGATATAACGTGTATTAAATAAAAATTATTTAATCCAATTCAATTAGATGATAACAAAAAAATTTAAATTAAATTGAGTTTTTTTTATAAAAAAAAAAATGGGGTGGGTCAACCCACCAACCCGCATTTTTCAACCCGCCAACCTATTTTTAGTGGGTCGACCCGCCAACCCACCTTTTGTAAAACCTACCAACCCACTCATTATTCTTTGGCGGGCCAACCCGCCAACCCACCACTAGGCGGGGAGGATTCAACTTTTCAACCCACTTCTTGTCGGCGGGTCAACCCGCCCCGCCCCGCTCCGCTTTTGGCGAGTTGATGGCGGGGCAGGGGCGGGTTGGCCTACTTTGCCACCCCTAATTTTAAGATACATGGTAGTTATAGCTTTCTAACGTACTCCAATGAAAAAACAAGTGCGTGTACGTTAGCAAACTTCATAAGTATTTGCTATTATACACTCACTTATTTTTTAGTTGAGGTACATTAGCAAGCTACATTGCGATTGTATTTTAAGATACATTATAGTTATAACTTGCTAACACACTTCAACTAAAAAATAAATGAGTGTTCGTTTGTAAGTTCCATATATATATATATATGTATATACCATGTATTTTTTTACCATCATTTATATTTTTTCTTTGTCTTTAAATTTAAATAAAACAACAATTATATTTATTGCATGGATGTTTTTATACATATTTAAAACTAGGTAAAAATATTTTTAAAAACTTTGTTAATTGATGAAGTTTTTTTTTATTTGTAGTAGAAATAAATTAAAATAAGAAAGCACACGTTTGATATTTTTTATTTTTTTAAATTATAAAATTCATTAAATTAATATAAATTATTTTTATTATATTATGTATCACCTATTGATTTTTTTTATATTAAACAATTAAGTTTGGTCCTTGAATCCACTAAAGCTTTTATATTTATTTTGAATTTTAGAAATATATTATGACATTGTTTGTATTGAATTTTGGACCGTTCTCACCGAAAGTCTAGGCAATATTTGTCAAGAGAAATTATATGTTGTTAACATAAGTTGAATTATATGATAATATATTATTAAATGTGAGTGTATCTTTTTATTTTTGAGAAAACAGACCATACATTGACAATGTAAAGTAGTTTTACACTGTCATTTAATTACAAATCACCATTTATTATAAGTTTGTTGACTTTTATAATAAATACTTTAAAAATCATACCAACAATGAATTTCAATTGGTTGACAATGTAGAACTTTTTACGCTGATAGTGCATGACCATTAAACTCTTTATTTTTATGGTATATTAAATTAAACTTTATGTTTTATATTTTATGATGGTATTTGGATTGTAATTTTAATGAATTAATTTTATTATATTTTTTAACTATTTTTATGGAGGAAAAATAAGGTGGGAGAATTTTGTCAATTACTACATTCTAAAGGAAATGGACTGGTTAAAATTATATAAAGAAATACCTTGACAAAAGTATCTTATGTAGCTGATATCAAGCCTTTGGTGGTAATTTAGATAGCCTAATTTTCCAACTACCAAATTCAAATTGGTTATTGCAAATTTCTTAACATTAGTATAATATTAATAATTAGGGTAATGATTATTATTTTAATAAAGGTAATCTTTATATATATAAAAGAAAGATTTTGTAGGGTTTTAGGAACATTAATTGGTGACATTAAGCTTTTAGCTGCTTTAAATAAGATTCTTTAGGTTTTTCATTAGAGTTTTGTAAGCATTAAATTGTAAAATCAAATTTTTTTGATTGAAAAATTGTAAAATCAATTTAAATTTTGGTGTAATAAAAAATTGATTATATTGATTACCTTCGAAAATGATTATAAAAACTGATTATATATATTAAATATTACTTTTATGTTATATTTAAGTATATATTATTATAATATAATATAAAATCTATTGGTATATAGAATAATAATAATTATTATTATGATAATGATTATTATTTTAATAAAAGTAATCTTTATCTTTATATATGTAAAAGAAAGATTTTGTACCATTTTAAGAACATTAATTGGCAACATTAACTACTTTAAATAGGGCTTTTTTAGGATTCTCGTAAGCATTAAATTGTAAAATCTTTTTTTTTAATGAAAAATTGTAAAATCAATTTGAATTTTGGTGTAATAAAAATTGATTGTTTTGATTACCTTCAAAATTGATTATAATACTGATTATATATATTAAATAGTACTATTGTATTTTATTTAAAGTATATTATAACAGTATAATTATTTGTACGTACTTTAATAAATAGTATCTTTATAAATAAATAAATAAATAAATAAATAAATATATATATATATATATATATATATATATATATATATAATTTTGAGGTTTTCAGGGACATTAATTAGTGACATTAGAGTTTTAGCAGCTTTAAAAAGGGTTCTTTAGGGTTTTTGTTAGAGTTTCATAAGCATTAAATAGTAAAATCAAATTTTTAATTCAAAAATCAAAAAATCAATTTGAATTTTGATGTAATAAAAATTAATTATATTGATTATCTTTGAAAATGATTATAAAACTGATTTTATATATACATACATACATATATATATATATATATATATATATATATATATATGTATGTATGTATGTATATATATAATAGTATTTTTATATTATATTTAAATTTCAACGATCCAACCGTTGAATATTTTGATATTAGGTCAATGATCATGCACACCAAATTTTAGATAAATCAAATATTTGTAACTAGTTAATCTTATAGTCGACATTTAATTTTAATTTAGAAATGTATATTACACGTTAATTTGAATTTATTTAATAAAGTATCAAATAGTTTTCAAACTTTATAAATTTTGTAGACTTGATCTATTTAATAAAATATTTTAATTCAATAGTTGAATCATTGAAATTTGACATATACCAAAAGTTATTAAGTGGAATAACTCCACCAATAGTTACTCTTAGAGTAACTTGATCCTCATCCTATATATATATATATATATATATATATATATATAAGAAAGGTTTTGTAGGATTCATTAATTGGCGACCTTAGGATTTTAGCAGTTTTAAAAAGGTTCTTTAGGGTTTCGTAAGCATTAGATTGTAAACTCAATTTTTTTAATTCAAAAATTGTAAAAATCAACTTGATTTTTGTGTAATAAAAATTAATTATATTGATTACCTTCGAAATTGATTATAAAAACTTATTATCTTTATATATAAAAAAGAAATATTTTGTAGGGTTTTTAGGGACATTAATTGACAATATTAGGGTTTTAGCATCTTTAAATAGGGTTCTTTAGGGTTTTCGTTAGTGTTTTGTAAGTATTAAACTGTAAATTCAATTTTTGAATTTTTTATTCAAAAATTGTAAAATCAAATTGAATTTTTGTGTAATAAAAATTGATTATATTGATTACCTCAAAATTGATTATATATATATATATATATATATATATATATATATATATATATATATATTAAATAGTACTATATACCTATAATGAAAAATAAGCACATTCAAATATGTTTTATTTTTTTTATTAATGAATAAGTTCATATTTAATTGATATTTTATTATTTTATAATAATATTTACATATATAAAAGAAATATTTTGTAGGGTTTCAGGAGCATTAATTGGTGACATCGGGGTTTTGACCGCTTTAAATATGATTTTTTAGGGTTTTCATTTGTGTTTTGTAAGTATTAAATTGTAAAATCAATTTGAATTTTTGTGTAATAAAAACTGATTATATTGATTACCTTGAAATTGATTATATATATTAAATAGTACTTTATACCTATATCAAAAAATAAGCACATTCAATTATCTTCTAATTTTTATCAATGAATAAATTCATATTTAATTGATATTTTATTATTTTATGATAATATAGTAAATTAAGTTCCTTATTGTGAAAATTTTAACTTATTTTAGATCCTTTCTTAGCAATATAAGAAATTAACAAAATTGTTAATATACTTTTTTATACACACAAAAAATGACAAAACTTATATGTAGTTTCATAAGTGTTTTTGTTAATGTTCTCCAAATTAGAATTGAATTTTACCTCAATATTTCAAATAATAAAGGTTGTCATTAAAGGTCACCATATATTACCAAAGTAAAACTTCAATTTTGATTGGAGAATAACAACTAAAAGTATTTATGAAATTATATCTATTTTGTCTTACAAAAATTACTTTCTCCATAATTCACTCGTGCATCGCACGGGTTCACACTCTAGTTGCCAATAATAATAAAAAGGTATTACATGATAGTAAAGAACTCACTATAATAAATTGCAAAACCACAAGGACAAAAAAACACACGAACAAGATATGATAGGATAAGCAAAGCATCAACTTAATCTTATTCAATGTTTGGTGTACACCAAATAATAAATAAGATAACATTATTGTGTATCATATCTTGTATTTGACATGGATCACATGATGATAGGATATAAATTATTTTAAACAACAAAATTATTCTTTCATTAAAATCCTCTTTCTATATAAATTAGAGTTAGCTTGGATGAGAGTGTTTTTAAGAACTATTCTTTAACAAGAACATTTACAAGAGCTTTTCTTCAAGAATAGCGTTTTCAAAGATTTCTCTTAACCTCATATATTTTTCAATCTATCTTTTGTATCTTTATTTCTAAATTAAATTTCAATATTTTTTAAAAAAATTATCAATAGTTAAAAATAACTTTATATCACAATATAAATTATTTATCATAAATTTAAAATGTAATTTATATGTTCAAAAATATTTATTTATCTTCATCAAAAAAATATTTATTATAAATTTTAAATATAATATAATTTATATATTCAAAAATAATTATTTATTATAAACTTTAGTTACATTAAAATAAACATTTATCTTATGCATTGTACAAACTAAAATACTAATTACATATAATTTTTAAAAATTTAATTTTAATTTAATTTTTTAATCTTTACAAATTATAAAAATTATAATTTTAACTAAATTATATGAAATTATTTTTTTATTTATGTAGTTACTTTTCTTAAAATTATAACAAAATACATAAGATTTTAAAATAATTATTATTATTCTAATATTTTTCTTAAAATTTTGAATAATAATTATTTAGTTTTTAATATTTTAATTAATAATATATTTTAAATTTACATGTCAAAGATAATATAAATATATATAAAATAATATGATGAATACATATCTTATAATATATATATGTATATATGTATATATGAATACATATATATATTAAATATGTTGAACATTATAATATATTTAATATTTAGAAAGAATTAGAAATTTTAATATTTTTGTCAAATATTTTGATTAACGTAAATAGTAAAATTTGAAACTCCACTGAAAATAAAGAATTGGAAATTCTCTCTTTCTCTTTGGAGTACGTCGTCTCTCTCTCTCTCTCTCGCCACCGCTACACTCATCTCGCCCTCGGTCTCTCGCTCCGCTCGGTCTCTCTCTCTCTCTAGTTCATACCAGTTCATCTCTCTTGCTCTCTCATCTCTGTGCTTTTCATCTCTATCAGATCTAGGGTTTGTTCCTTCAATTTGTGTTTTGTATTTTATTTCATTGATTTGTGTTTTGATTTCATTGATTTTGCTTCAATCTGTGTTTTGATTTTGATTTCATTGGTTAAATTCCTATTACCTAGGATTATCAGACACTCTTCTGACTACGACTTCAGAGTGAAACAAATTTTAGGGAAAGGGAGGTGTGATTGATTATCAGATTAAAATCCAATATATTTAGCAATCTCTTATTTAGTCGGTAACAATATATTGAGAAAAATAAAATAAAGAAGAAAACAGAATTGGTGGGACAATAGGGATACTAGTAATAACTATGTAGTAGTGATGCTTAAGCAAAAAAAAAAAGAAGCCTCCCTTCCCCTTCTAAGTTCCATCAATTGAGGGTAAACTTTTGATTCATTGGAATTACGTTATTTCTTGGGACTAAGCCTCCTTTGTAGAGGAGAGATCCTATGTAGCTTAATGCAAGAACCACTAGGTCATCGCCAACTTTTGTTTTGTGTTCACTGGGGAATTAGTGACGTGTTCCAGAATGGGAGAATGGAAGAGTGGTCCTTGGTGTGGGAGTGAGGGAAGGAATGGAATTTATTGAGGATTCAAAGGGATTAACTTGAAATTAGGTGGAATGTTTAGTTAGCAATCCTTAACTGTTAGTATATCTGTTTGGACATTATTGAAATTTGAAAGGTGGTGTGTCAATGGAGAGGAACTACTGTAGTGGGCTATTATCCACTTGGATTTTGCTTGGGAAGGCAGGAAAAACAGAGGGATCTCAAGTTGGGGTGTGGAGGCAAAAAGTAGAAAATTTATTTGAATTTCAGTTCTCAATGTTAGCGTTCAACAAGTAGTTTAGCTAAACTACATAGCCCCCAAACCCTAAATCATACTTTTTAACTTTGATTAAATAGCAATTATGTTTTATTTTATTTTTGTTCTTGACCATTTGTACATGTGTATGATATGATATGATGTTATCTGCTTTTATCCTTTCATTCTGTTAAATTTTCTGCAGTGTAGAAATTTTATTTGGGCACAGGAGTATCTGTGCCAATTATGAATGTCAAGGTGGGAATGGGTGGAGGTATGCAGAATTTTAAACTAAACAGTTTGGGAATTTTGAGAGTTATTATAGGTGGCTTTTGGAAGGATTTGGGTTCCTGTTGTTTAATTTTTATTTCTTTTTCCATGTTTTTGTGTGTGTGTCAAGCGTCCTACTAGTTAATGACTCAACTTACTTATGTTGAAGTTCACTAGCTTGTGGTCCATCATGTTCATGTCCGACAACCTTCCCTTTGAAATTACCTGTTGTTAACCTCAGCACAATGGTTCTGGATATTTACTTAAGAATTCAACAGCATGATTTAATTTATATTATTTCTACCCAAAATCATTCAATTCTGTTTCTGTTTACAGAAACATTAGACTAGGCAGATAACTATGGCTGTACATTCTGAGTCGGCTTCATCAGAGAAGAAATCAAGCAATGGAGTGAATGAGTTGCTGACTTTTAATGCTGAGAATATGCAAAGCAACATAAAAATTATCTATTACAGGTTTGGTTTGATTTGACTGCTGTTATTAATACTATTTTGAATATATAAATATAGCTGGAAATATTATAGTTGGGGTGTACCATGGAACAGAAGAGTTTTTTCTTCCCTTTCTTTCTTTACCTGATTATGGAACATTGTGGGCCCTCAAGCTTTTGGGGTGGTGGTTTTAGTATGGATGAAATTGTTTGATTCTATCCGCATGAAATAGTCATCTGAGTCCATGGTGTGTAGATATAAATCACTCTTACAGAAAGGAGCAAAAGGGGTGTGGGTTGGTTGTGGTGGGGGGATGAAAAGAGACACCTGTATGTATAATGTTGTCTAAGGTCTAAGATTTACAATTGAATTTTCATTTCTTTGTATCTTTTGCAGCCGGACATTTTTATCTATAATTGGCGGAGTTGTTGCTGGTATTTTGGGATTTACAGGCTTGAAAGGATTTGTGTTTTACTTACTTCTCATGGCACTTACTTCACTTGGGCTTGTGGCCAAAGCAAGATTTTCAACCCACACATACTTTGACTCCTGGAATCGAGTGCTACTTGATGGCTTTCTGGGTGGCCTAATGGTAGGTTTTTTATGTTCATTTCATCTTTCTTTGGGTATGATGTATATGGGAAACTTCTTTATTTTTCATGAAGAAGAAATTAGCTTGTATAAGATAGGTAGAGATGTACACAAATAGAGAATAAATATCATGTGAAAGAAAGGCAGTAAGGCACATCAATTATTTAGAATTAGCCAAACTTATGAAACACAAACACTAAAGATCCCCAGTAATGAGGAGAATTGCCATGTGCTAAAGCTAAACACTAAAGATCAATGCAAGTCTAGGTCAGATGTTTTCCCTTAAAAAACAAGCATTCTATTCCAGCCAAATACATCAACGAATAGCATACGAAGTGTACTTCCAGAACACTTTAGCTTCTTAATACTCCAGCCAAACCTCTGAACATGATCAAATTAAAAGAAAATGCTTCAACTATTAAAGGTGCACTTAGCGCTCACCAAGGATACCACATAGCCTATACACCAAATGTTGTATCAAAAAGATACCAAATAGCCTACTCCAAATGTAATTAGTTGCTCAGCAATGTGAAAAAAGAAGGAAGAATTATAGAATTTTCTAAATTAGAGGTTCACATGACATACTTTTTTGGAGATAAAAGATTTGTTGGGTCCATGTATCTGAAACATACCATTATAATTGATCTTGCCAAGCAATGCACTGGCCAAGTAAATGAAGCTTTGTTGGAATTTTGGAATTTTCAAGGGCATTTTCAGCCTTTTCTTGCAGGAAATTTTCTCTATTTGGACTTGGAAAATGGTTAAGAAAGTAAAAAAAAAATGACTCCTAATTTCTAAATAAATATGCTGAACTAATCAAGGGTCCAAATCCTCTTCTCTATGTTACAATAGGTGAATAGAAATGAACAGAGTCAAACAAAAGTAGAAGTAATCATGTTTTTGTATATACTTCATCGTCAGCTGGTCTGCATTGGAAAATAACTATTTTTTAGGTGAAAAAAGAATTAATTTGCTAATCATGTTGTTGGCATCCCTTAAAATATACCAATTTCTGCATATATTTCTAGTCTGAGTGCTACCTGTGTTGCTTAAAATTTTGATCAACATTAATAAAATATTTTTTAAATATAAAGAGAAGGGCAAAAGGAGGGTTTTTCTCTGGTCAATGAGGGAGGGAGAAAAGATAGAGAAGGTCAGAAAAAAAAAGGGGGGGGGGGGGGGGGGGGCGGGGCGGGGTTTTTCTCTGGTCAATGAGGGAGGGAGAAAAGATAGAGAAGGTCAGAAAAAAAAAGGGGGGGGGGGGGGGGGGCGGGGCGGGGTTGTTATCCAATGTATAATATACTTAATATATCTGGTAAATTATGCAGAGTTCCTCGAGGTTTGATGAAATTACATACAGATATATTTTGAAATTTTGGGAGTGGTCTATATATTGTCTTACTGGTCTTATTTGACCAGTTCAACATACATTATTATATTTTGATCGTAATATCTATGTTGGGTGGTTCTTGTTCTCTCTCTCTCTGTATATGTATGTGTGTAGCTCTCTTTGAATGTGCATGTGTTCAGCGTTATAACTTTTCTTTTTTATACTTCTGCAGTCGTTCGTGCTGTTCTGGACGTATCCTTCTCTTGAATAATACTTTGGTGGTGGAGCATGACTGAAAATTTAATTTAATTCACTACTATAAAATCTGTTAAAAATGGAGTAAGTTTTAGTAACAGGTATGAAAAAGTTTTTCTAAATTGAACCAAAACTTAATTTATAACTTACAAGTATGAAAAAAGTTGGAGTTGGTGGGCATTTGAGTAGATTTCCTAATTTCGAGTTTTAGTAACAGGAATAACTTCCAAATGTTCTGAGTAAACTAGTGGAAATTTTCAGATTTTCTTGAGCAGCAATTGCCCCGCTAATTCAACTTGTGCTATGGTTGTCTAAACAATGGTTGGCCCACATTATGGCATCCAACTAAAACACAACCCAACAAAATTTAACTTACTGTATACATCTCTTGTGCTGAAATTCTTGCTACTATGTTGTACTTCCTTGACAAAATAAAGTTTTGCCTATGACATTGTTCATATATTTTGATGGACGGAATGTGCAAATGTTTCAAAAGAAGGCTACTTTGGCATCCGTTGCTGCTATTGATCCTTGCCGGAATGCAGCTACATCCTCCAGTTACTAGCTAGCATTCATGATGTTGCCTTTTTTAAACTGTGAGATCTACCAGAATTTTGTCTGTTTATGTATTATTTAAAATAGTATCTCAAGTGGGAAGGAGGCATAATGTCGTCCTTTATTTGTGGCTGTCAGATTGGCCTATAGGCTATTGTTCATTAAAGTTTGCTTCCTGATATAGATTGCAATGTTGTCAAATTTTATTTTAGGCTTATTGTACTTTTAGTCTTTTAGTCCTTCTATTTTAACTAATAAGTGAATTTAATCTGTTAATTTTTAATTATTATAATTAAGTCTTTCCATTAATTTCTTTTGCTCAAAACTTTAAAATTTTTATTTTATTCAATTTTTTTTTCAAATTGAATATATTAAATTGTTGTGAATATTCTTTTGCTAAAAATTAACTAAAATATCAAATTTTACTCAAAATAAAAAAAGGTTTAAATATATTTTTGGTTCTTGTAGTATATTGTTTTTTTGGTTTTGATCTTTATAAAATTATTTTTTGTAAAAATGGTCCTTGTACAATTTCTCTCTCTCTTTTTTATTTTATTTTGGTGGTTGTTTTTTTTAGTCTTTGTAATATACTTATTTTTTCGTTTTTGTCCTTGTAATATGTAAAGAATTTGTTTTGAGTCCCCATCACTTTTTTCAAAGAGACTAGCTCAAAATGAACAAAATATTATAAAGACTAAAATGAAAAAATATATATATTGCAAGGACTAAAATAAAATAATTAGGATTAAAATAAAAAAATTACAAGGATCATTTTAAAAAAAATAATTTTATAAGAATGAAAACAAAAAAGTGGTATATTATAGGGATAAAAAATATTTAAACCTAAAAAAAATAGTTTTCTTCAAATTTTAACTTTACATGTTATTAAATCTTCTGATTTTTATCAGTTTTTTGTTAAATTTCTTACTTTAAACAGTTTAAAATATTTTATATCTTAAATTGATCATAAATTTTTAATTTAAATAAGATTTTAGATAAAATATTAATAAGAATTATATTTGTTTATTTTTTATTTAAAAATAAGGGAATTTAATTTGTTCTTGGGATTAAAATTGTACGTAGTCTAATCCAGAGTGTAATTAAACATTAATTTCTGCTTAGCTTTTACTTCTCGATGAAAAAATATCAATCACTAAACAGCTTCCTATGATAAATCAAACTCCTTGATTGCCACAAGTACTTGCTATAGGTCATGTTTTAGCTTGAAAAAAACGAGGTAGTTTGCTTGGCAGTGATTATAATTCGTTCGCGATCTCCTGCGTCGTGAAAATATGGAAAGACGTCATTAATAGTATGCTTGGCTCAAAGCTTCGACCGTAGTACGTTGGACCAAAACTTAAGTGATACTATCTTCGAGAACTCATGCTACATAAAGCTAATTATAATTTAACTGTATTGCCCCAAGTTATTCGATCTGTTATATTGCACAACGAAGGTACCAAGGTGGGTTTTCTTTTCTTAGTTTATATTAGGTAGGGGTGTTCATCGGATCGGATTTATCTGATGAACCCAACAATCCAAACCAAACCAATTAAATTAGTTCGGATCGGTTCAGTTATTGGTTTTTTTCACTTCAAATCTGAACCAAACCAATCATAATTGGTTCAGTTATCGGATTCAACTTTTTTTAACCCGAACCAATCCAATCAATTATGTTTTAACTTTTAAAATAATATATTTTAAAGTTAGAACTTAAATTTGCTTCAACTTTTGTATTTTCTTTCCTTTTCATTTATTTTAATTTTCTTATGATCTTATCTAATGTTATAAAATATTTTAAGTTGATCATGTTTATTATGTAAATTTTTTATTATATTTTAGGTGAAAAAATTAATGATATATGTAAAGTGATAATTATATAAAAATTAAATATTTTTGATAAAATAAATAATTAGTTATTAAAAAACAAGGAATATTTTTATCTTGCCTTAGTATAAAATTAAATAATTATATAAAATAGACAATAAATAAAAATAAAAGCTTAAAAAAATAATAATTTATTTTTTTTATCCTAACCCGATGACCCGAACTAAACCAACCCAGTTATAATCGGTTCGGTTCAGTTCGGTTCGGATTGGCTGAAAAAATTTTCAAAACCAGAATCAAACCGATCCAATCAAATATAATTGGTTCGGATTTAATTTTGCCCTAAATCAGAACCAATCCAACCCGTGAACACCCCTAATATTAGGAGTTAAAAAAAATGAGGGACTGCTTGAGGCTTAATTTGGAAGTAGGGAAGTAAAAAGTCAATGGAAGTAGTTTATACGGTAGTCTATGCTTATTTTCTATGTCGAAGCTTGTTTTCCTTGTCCTGACAAGGGTGAGGTACTACTTATATTGCGCACAGTCCTGGCATTGACTTTTAAAATATTTTAAAGCAATCATTCTTGTCTATGATACCAAATGTGAGGTACTACTTATATTGCTTTAGATTTTAATTAAATTTTGTTTGGAATTTTTTTAGAAATATGTATGAATATAGAGTAGACTTATATATATTCATATATATTAATCTTATTTTAATACTTATACGAATTAAAAGTTATATGTAATTATATTTTGTAATAATTAATTTCATTTAAATCTTAGTTTTTCTTGAATAACAAAAATAAGAGAAAAATAACATCAATGAAAGACTAATTAAATTTATAAATACTTGAATAAATTATTGATGTTTAAGTATATGTTTTATTTATTTTTTTGTTTCATATGATAGTAATTATTTATTATGGATATCATTTTAAAAGATTTAATAGCATTACGTAATATCTTGTTCCAAACATAATATTCCATAATATTCATGATATACAAATTATTGCTTTATTAAAGCATTCTTTTATTAATCATTGAAAAGATAATAAAATGAAAATTACTTTTAGAGAAAAAAAATGAGTATGGTAATGGTAATGATATATATATATATATATATGGAGGATCAAATTACACGATTATAATTGGTATAATTTTTACTAACTATTACAACATTCAATAACTTTTTATTGGATTATTTTATCTCAAAACTTATCGTTGGATGACTTTTTATTAGATTAATGAAAATTTTGTCACTTATTTGTTATTTTCAATTTATTAATTAAATTTTTACTTAATTTATATTAGATTTATAATTTAAGTGTGATGTTTTGACTATAAATTAATATAATAGTATTTAATTTTATTTAAACCAAAATGCTATTTATTGCTTAACATTTATTAATTTTTGGTTATGAATTAAAATGGTAAAAAAATAATTAAAAACAAAATATTTTGGATGAAAAGAATTATTGTGATGATAATAAGTGACATATAAGATTTAATAAATAGAAAAATTCTTTAGATGTTTCGAATTTTAACAAAAAAATTAAAATAATAAAGAGACTATCATATAGAAATTATTAATACATTTAGCAATACATATTTCTTTGACATATGTGTGAAAAATAGAAATATTAGTTATAAAAATAGAAATTGATATACAGATCATAATTACTTTAATTAATTCATAACATAATATATATCTGTTATAATTACCATGATTAATAGAATTATGTATTTTAACATATAAAAATAGTATTTTTTGGCAATATTTAAAAATTATAGTATTTCATAAAAATTAATTATATATAAGAATTACATATAATTATCTCAATTATACATATAATATCTCAATTATATATATATATATATATATATATGTGTGTGTGTGTGTGTGTGTGTGTGTGTGTGTGTGTGTGTGTGTGTGTGTGTATGTATAATAATTACATTAACTAATTTAATTACATCAATAAGGATTTCTAACAAATTTAATAATACATTAAATAAAATACTAAATTATATATAATATGTGTCATGTGTCTCTCATCTTATAATATATGTCAACAATTTACACATTAAATTAGATCAAATTAACATTAATTTTTTCTTATTTTATTATTCAAATAAAGGAGATTTCTAATTTCTATCCAAATATTTATGTTTCTTCAATCAATATAAAGTATAATTACATATTTATAAATAAACTAATTTAATTAAATTATGGGCAATTACCTTAATTTAATATATTTATTAATTACATTAATTACTTTAATTATACATTATAAATAATATATCTACTTTAAATTAAAATAATCTTACTATCCTTCTTTAAAAAATATATATGTCATAATTATGTTAATTTATTCAAACTAAAATATATATTGATTGTAATTACCTTAATCATTATAATTATTCAAATGGACATAGACGTTAACTTTGTGAAGATTTGAAACAAAAGTCAATTTATTTCCATTTAAAATGCTGTTTACAACAAAAAGTTAACAAAAAAAAATTGTTTCATTTCTATTTAAATAAATAAACATTACATATTAAAGTCAAATTAATCGTCGATTTTTAATTTATCGTCTATTTTAAACTTTGGTCTATCAAAATGCTATTAAATTGTTTTGAATTAACATGTGTAACAAATAAACAATAGTTCAATAATAAATGGACAATTTAATATGAAAATAATTTAAATGAAAATTTCATATTTAGGTCAAAATGAATGGTACTTTTAAATTAATTATTTATTTCAATTTTAAAATTATATTAGTCAATTTAATTATGTAATTTAAATCATCTAACTCACATTGTTTAAAATAATTTTCATTATCTTAATTAACATATATACTGAAATAACAAGGATCGCACAAGAAGGGAGGTTGAATTGTGCATTTAAAAACTTTTAACCTTTTTTTAAAACGAGTTCGAAAGGCAGTTAAAGAAGGATAAGAGAAGACAGAGACACAGAGTTTTTTTACTAGTTCACTCAACCTTGAGCTACGTCTAGTCCTTCGTCCAGAAGGTGTTCACTAACCAACCTTAGGTTATACAACAAGTATTCTTCACTACCTCTTCAGGCTTTACAACGCAATCAACCCAGATTACTTAATCACCCAAGTATTTTTTTTCACTAAGTCCTCTCCATGCTTTCACAACAGAAAACAATTGTTTACAAAGAAATCTACTCACAATGTGAGAGTATGAAAGTTTAAGTACAAAAGATGAAATTACTTTAGAAAGATTTCAAGATTGTCTACTAAGCATAAGAAAACAGTCGTTTTATTATCAGTGTCTTCTTTGTTTTGTTCTTCTCTCTTGATATTTATAGTTTTCAGTGAAAGAAAACAGCTTCAAGCTTTACTCAAAGGAGGTGTGCGCGTATATCAAGCTTTTAGAGGAGTCATAAAAAGTGACTTTAGTTCTTGCACAAAAATGGAAAGTGCAGGACTGCATTGAAAGGCTGCTTTTCTGATCATTCTTTATCTAGCTTGGTAGCTTGATAGGTTGACTTATTTTCTACTGCGCTTATACACTAAAAAGTGTCTGCCTTTCAATTAATGTTCTAGATATTTGAACGTTAGATTTCTTAAAATAGATAAAGCATTAGTCTCGAGATATACATGTGAGAAACACATAGGCAAGCTTTGAATGTTTAATTGTTTAGAGATAGACTTACTCTTGGACGAACTTTGTATATGAGTCTCAGCTTTAAACACTTAGCTGTTAAGAGAGAGATTTACTTCTAGACGGTCGTCATAACAAGTCAATTGGACGCTTGTAACAACTGGCGCATTGGACGCCATGGTTTTGGACGTTGTAAAAACATTTTTACAACAGAGACTTAAAATTAATAAGTTTGTTATCTTCAAAATTTTGAGGGACTAGATGCTTCATACGTCTTTGGTTCCAACATATACTAATCGTAATTACCTTAATTAATTAATATTATAATATAATCACTCATAATTACCATAATTAATAAAATTATGTATTTTAACATATAAAAATGGTATTTTTTAGCAAAATTAAATAATTATATTTTATAAAAAATAAATTATATATAATAATTACATGTAATTATCTTAATTATATATATTTAATAATTACATTAATTACTTTAATTTTATCAATAAAAATCTCCAACAAATTTAATAACACATTAAACAAAACACTAATTTATATATAATATGTGTCATGTGTCTCTCATTTTATTATATGTGTCATGAATTTTCACATTAAATCAAATCAAATCAAAATTAGTTTTTTCTTAATTTATTATTCAAATAAAGGAGAGTTCTACTTTTTGTATTCGAACGTTTAAATTTCTTTAATCAATATTAAATATAATTAAATATTTTTAAATTAGATCATTTCTAATTACGGGAAATTAGCTTAATTATACATTTATTAATTACATTAATTATTTTAATTATACATTCTAACATAATATATTTACCTTAATTTAAAATAATCTTACTTTCATTTTTTTAAAAAAATATATATGTCACAATTACCTTAATTATAGATTTTCATTGATGTAATTAAATTAGTTAATGTAATTATAAATATATATAATTGAGATAATGATATGTAATTTTATATATAATTTATTTTTTACGAAATATAATTTTAAAATATTGCTAAAAAAATACCATTTTTAATATAATAAAATACATAATTCTATTAATCATTGTACTTATGATAGATATATATTGTGATAGTGAATTAAGATAATTATGATTTGTATATCAATTTAAAATAATCTTGCTTTCCTTTTTAAAAAAAATTATATGACACAATTATCTTAATTAATTCAAATTAGAATATATACAGACTAATATTACCTTAATTATTACAATTATTAAAATGGACAGGGACATTAATTTCGGTGGATTTGAAGGAATAATTAATTTATTTATATTTAAAATTTTATTTATAAAGAAAAGTCAACGAAAATTTTTTTCTATTTCCATTTAAATAAATGAATATTGCATTGTTTTTGGTGAATTGAATATTTATAATCAATTGAATATTTCATATTTAGGTTAAATTAATCATTGATTTTAAATCAATCATCCATTTTAAATTTTTGTCCATTAAAATGCTATAATTATTTGAATTGGTAACATGTATAATAAATAAATAGTGAGCTAATAAATGAACAATTTAATATGGATATAATTAAATGGACATTCCAATTATATAAATTATTTTAATTTTAATTATATATTTAATAATTTCATTAGCACTGAATCAAACGACCTACAATTGATGGCACAAAATTTAGTTTATTGAGTAAAATCATACGAAAACAAAACAACATAAGCAAACAAATGAAAGGGGAACAATAAAACATAACATTGAAAAAAAAATAGAAGCTTTTCAAATGGAGAAAATGCAAAAAGAAAAAAGAAAGAGAAAATTTACCTAACGTATATGCATCTTAATTTGACGATATTTTTCTCACATTAACAAAGACATAGAAAAGACAAAGACAATAGAAGAAATCAATGTAATGCGGGTAAATGTTTAGAACATTTAACAAAAAAAAAACTGTGATTAGAGAAATGAGAGGAAAGTTTGAGTCTCTTTCAAATATGCATCCTTTTCTCATTTCTTATTTCTTTGGCTGCTTTTTATTCTCTAACTTTGTTTGAATTCCAAAGTAGAAACATTAGGGTACTAATAACTCCTGTCATTGTGTATAAGGGTGATTGTGAAATTGTGCACAATTAGAAAATACAAGAAAAATTAATTCCCTAATTTTGTGTGTAATAATTGTCCATAAATTATTTTGTGTACAAATAATTGTGTCATAATTATCCGTAAATTAATTTGTATGCAAATGAATGTGAAGTCAACACGTAAACTAAAAATAGAGAGAAACGTTCTATTGTTGCCAAGTGGGATAAGATTTTATGTGAAATTTCTCCAAAGATTGACATGTGAAACTTTCTTATTTAAAAGCATTCTACTTTGTATATTGATAATGATAGATAATAGGTATATTTTATTTTACTTTTGTTATTTTTTTATATTACACTATTTATTTTAACCATTATATTATTTATAATATTTATTTTATTATTTCAATATTATACTTCAAGCTATTGATAATGATAGATGATAGGTTTGTTTTATTTTTCTATTATTTTTTGAATATTTTTTCTATTATACTATTTATTTTATCCATTACACTATTTACATTATTTATTCTATTATTTTTAACATTATACTTCAATATGTTTTAATGATTACACTAATTAACATAATGAAAGTATAAAGTCTATTTAAGCGCACGTTATTTTTACTTTATTTTAAACTTGATTGAAAATATTTTAAGATATAATATAAGATTAATAGTAGAATACACAATATGAAAAAAATATATAATAATTGCAACTAAAAAATGTAATTAAAATAATTGATCCATAAATAAAAAATTACAAGAGTTTGAAATTAATTAAAAAACTAAAATTATAAATATCCCAAAATATATTTTTATAAATATTTATATAAAAATATTATACAAACATGTCTATTTTTGTCATTTTATATTTATTAGCTACTTCAACATATAATTTTATCAAATACTTATAATTAGTAAGCTAGGTTAATAGCTTTTAGTTACTAGCTAGCTTTTTAGCTTTCAACTAGCTTTTTAGCTAGTTTTGCCAAATATGGCCTAAAAAAAATAGGTCTTAGAATTAGTTTATGGTGGCTTGATCGCTAGAAAATAATAATTTATAATGATTTAAAAATTCTAAAAAACTAATTAAAAAAAACTACATGATCAAGCACCCAATTAAAAAACATTTTAACATGTAAATAATACCTATAGTTTATACAAAAGAAGAAGAAGAAGTTCGAGACGTACTTAATAATTTAACTCATAATTTTCAACAGAAATCAAATTTGTCACATAACTTGAACCTGGTATTTCACTAAATTGTTTGTGTGTTTTAATCATCAAACCTGTGGATTTGATGAGTATTAATTAGATGTATAATGCAAGAACACATACACATCCACATCCCACCCACCCACACACACACACACACACACACACATATATATATATATATATATTTATGGTATAATAGTGACAATAAAATTTAAATATAAAATTTCGTATAAACTATCTATATCTCCGCTGCTAGGGCAACCCGTGGGTTTACAAGAAGATTCGTATAAAAGGAAAAGATTTTAACCATTATTTAAAGGAAGCTGCAAATCCTGCATTTGATTAATAATAATGTAAATCTAATTTCCAGGAGGAAGGTAAGAATTGAGATCCATGGGACAGAATGGATTGGGAGAAGAAAAGTGACAACGGATAAGCCACTTTAGTTAGGTGACGGACACTTGCCACCAGCCCATATGAAGTGCACGGACACCTACTAGTCCAAGTAGGCTATGTTTTTGATTTTCTTTGACTTACATTTGTATCAATAAATTGAAATTCAGTTTGATCATATATTTTGATTTTTCTTAAAAGTACCATTGTATTCTTATATTTAGCTTAAAATCAAGTTTCCATTAAAAATAGTATCAAAGTTACTTTTGCAAACTTAATTTGCAATAAAAATTTTATTCAAACTTACATTTACAAATTTTGATCCATGCACTAAAAGGTTGCCTATTCCATATAAACTTCATTTTCATAGAAAAGAAAATATATATTCTTTTTTCAAGTTCGAGGAACTGATCTATGACATAGAGTAATTATCTTACATTAAAATAAAAGTTTGTTTTCTTCTAGAATGATCTGATCACGTAGTGAAAGAGTCTCTAACACTATGTTTTTAAGTAGTTATTAAAAAAAAAAAAAACTCAGCTATTGGACTAATTATTTTCTTGATAATGCACAATTATATAAAAGGTATTGGACAATGACCAACCTTTAAAAAATCAATTACCTAGGTAAAATTTTTAGTTTTTTTAACTGTGCACTTAAAAACCAATTGAAATTTAATAATAACTCATAAAATTATTTAAAACCGATTTAACTATCCAAATATTACTAATTATAATATTTATGTATAGAAAAATAGACATTAAATTGTAAATAAAAGTAAGAAGGGAAGCAAAATAATATCCAATTGTTATAAAATTTTATAAATATACCAAGACCTTTGTAAAATAATCGTGCTAAAAACATATTTGTAGCTGTGAGATTTTTTTTTCATATAAATATCAACATATATCTAATATATTATAAAAAAAATCTATGAATGTCATATTCAAATATACCCCCAAAAAATAATTTTGTTAATAACAACCCTGATATTAAAGATGCGAATATAAAAGGTTCTATTAAAAAAATTACTTTTACTATTTTAATGTAATAAATATTTAAACAAAATGTTATAAATATTTAAACAAATATCATACCAAACAGGTAAATCAATTGATGCATATTGTTTTAATTTAACCGGTGATTTCAATTTTTAAGTTCGAACTTGAGTATGCAGTTGCATTAAATACTCAGAAAAAGAATTTTGTCGCTCATAGTGATCCTATTCGAATCAAACTAGATTGTCTCACGTGGAGGATAAATTGCTATATATAATAAATTTATTAATTTTTATAATAATTACTTTAAATAATTCGTTGACTCTAGAATTTTTTTTTCAACAGAACCTTTTATTTGTATATTCGTAACGTACAAAAAATCTATTCACGATTTTAACGTAATTAAAAAAAAAAATAAGGTGAGTGCATTTTTGGGTTAACACGTGTTAAATCATGTTTCTGTCATTCCCAGCTATGCCCCATCGCTATGACCCCTTCACTTATACATAAAACAAGACTAATAAATGCTTCAACATCACAATTGAAAGTGAAATATTCCAAGAGGGAGAAAAAAAAAAGGTGGAAGAAGCAAGGAAAGCAGAATAGAAGAACAAGGGAGGATGTGTTGTTTGACTAGGTCCTGGAGGTGGTGGTACACGTCAACTTTCCGGTGGCCGGAATTAGATCTGTCGCTGCCGTGGTCGATGTTCCGGTGGCCGGCGTTGGACTTGTCGTATTTGAACCCCGGTTGGAACGTGGAGGGTCTTCTTCAGTGGAACTTGTCGTTGGTAGATGACGTGTTATGGGCCTTAATTACGGGCCTAGAGTCCATAGCCTTGGTCGCCATGCTTTGCTTCTTCTTCCTCTGCTGTGGCTGTACTCTCTAATTCTTCTCATTTTTTACTTTATTTTTCTAGAAATATATGTATATTTTATATTTCATGAATGAATCGTAGTTAAAAATATTCCTAAGGTTAATTGTGGCGGAATTGTATCTTTTTGATGTGTGCTATGCTGTGCTGTGGATTTGTGATCACTCCAGAAGGGTCGTCGAAACGCTAATTGATTCCTCTCTTTAGAGGTCGATGATGCCGAAAGGATAAAGCGCGTTCTTTTTATGAGTTTCAGAATTTTTTTTATTTCTTTTAATATGTTGATTATTATTTCTGGTTTGCTCTTTGGGATTGGATTATGATCTCTTTTCTAGTATAACATCCCACGTATACCAGAAAAAGATAACGTCTCGGCCCATCAACAGCAACGCACCGCCTTACTTAGAAAATGATGTGAGATTTATTATCATCAAACATAGATAATTTCCAAGTATGGAATTATGGGTATAAATGAGTGTATATAGTATTTTTCTTTTTTTTTTTTTGTATATAGTATAAATGAGTGTATATAGTATTATTCTAGGATATACATATTTGGGTTAAATATGTTTTGCGAAGTGCTAAAAAGCAAAAAAATTCATGCAAATTAAAAAAGTTAATTAACATCATCTAATTTTATTAATTTCATTTAAAAAATAAACTATTTTCTTAAATTTCTTTCATCAAAACTTGATATTAAGAATAAAAAAGTAAAAAAATACTAACTAAATAAAAGGTATTTGGTTAACTGTATTTTTCAGTTAGTTATGGGTTGTTAAGGGTGTATAAATAGATTAGTTTCTTTTCTATTAGTTGTTCTCTTCTTATTTTTCTTTTGTAAAGATAAGAAACATGGTTCTTTTCTCTCTCTCTCTAATATGTGGAATACCTATTGTGATTCTGCAATTTCTTCTTTGATTTGATCTTCACAAGCATTTGCTATGGAGTCTAATATGGTATCAGAGCTCCATTAATTGGAGCTCTACTGCACCACTCTTTCTTTGCATCTCCTGATTCTTTTCCCTACTTGTTTTTCGTATTTCCTTTTTTCGTTGGATATGCCTATGGAAATTACCAATCTATATGAAAACCTAATTTATTGCATTTGAATGATAATCTTAGTGTAGTTCTTGTCTCTTCACAGTTCATAGGAGGCAATTATCATGGGTTGTCAAAGGTGATGTCCTTAGCTTTGAGATCGAAAAACAAGATGCAATTTGTTGATGGAACTATTTGTAAACTTGCAGCAAACGATCCTCTGTTTGGAGCATGGGATAGATGCAATGTCATGATACTTTCTTAGATGAATCATGCTTTGGATCCATCGATTGCACATAGTGTTTTGTGGATGGATATAATATATGAGGTTTGGGGAGATCTCAGAAATTAATACTACTAAGGGAATGTGTTTAGAATTGTTGAATTACAAGAAAAGGTTTATTCTCTTAAACAAGGTGATCATTCAATTACTAGCTTTTATACTCAGTTGTTGTCTTTATGGCAAGAATTAGAGAACTTCAAGTCGATTCCTCAATTTTTATGTTAAGTCACGTGCACTTGTCACCTAATTCCTACTATGAGGAATTATAGAGAGAATGACTATGTTACAAGATTCTTGAATGGATTAAATGATCAATATGTTGCGGTGAGGTCTTAAATAATGTTGATGGATCCTCTTCCATCCATTAGTAAGGTGTTCTCTTTATTGGTACAACAAGAAAGATAGATGAACAATGTTATTGATGAACCACGAAACATTTCAAATGTGATAGATATGAATTTTTTTGCCAAAGGAAGAGGCAAATATGCTTTTTAAGAATCAATATAGAGGCAATCTTGGGAGATTAGAAAGTGGCAAAGCAAACAAAGTTTGTTCCTATTGCGGTTAAATTGGACATACTATTGATACATGTTATAAAAAGCATGGGTATTCACCAAATTACAAGAAAGGAAGTATCAATTGTGTTGTTAAGGATGATGAAGGGGGTGATGATGCCTGAAACACAATGTGTGTGAGGTCTCAAAATGAAGACAATTTGAGCACACAATTGGGATTTACTCTTAAGCAGCATAAAGCTATTTTGGCCATGCTGCAAAATATGGACATAACAAAATCGACCAAACAACTAACAATTATTCTGGTTCCTCGAGTCATGTAGCATTAGGTACAATATGTACGGTTTCTAGTAGTAGCAAATGTTCCAATTGGATTCTTGATACAAGTGCAACAAATCATATTTGTCATACCTTATCAGAATTTCAATTATATAGAAACATTAAACTTGTCTTGGTTAAACTACCTGATGGTACAAAAATCTCTACTCACTTTATTGGAACTGTTTTGTTCTCTAAAGAATTATTTCTAAATGATGTCCATTACATACCCCATTTCAGTTTTAACTTAATCTCAGTATCAAAATTGATCAATTCTTTAAATTGCCAACAAATTTTCACCAAATTTGCATGTCAAATGCAGGATGTCAGTTCATCAAAGATGATTGCTGCAACTGCACTTAGTGGATGACGTTATGTTTTACTTACACATACTGTGTCTTTGTTTTATGAGAATATAGTTTTTCCTTCTTTGTCCAAACTTGTTATAAATAATGTTCATTCTTCCAATTCAAATGTATGGCATGTCAGATTAGGGCACCTATCACATAATAAAATGTCTTTTCTAGATGGTGCTTCTAAATTTATTAGTAGTTTTGACTTGATCCATATGGACATGTGGCCCCCCATTGCTTGGGCCTGTATTTTTAGGCACAAATACTTTTTCACTATTGTTGATGACAAATCTAGGCATACCTAGATTTTTCTCATGAAAAATAAATCAGAGACTAGAAATTTGGTGAAGTCTTTCATTACAATGGTTAACGATCAATTTAGAGCAAATATCAAAATAGTAAGAACAGACAATGGCATTGAATTTTGTTCAAAAAAGCTACAAGAATTCCTTGATTCAAGAGGGATTCTCCATCATTTTTCACGAATGGAAACCCATCAACAAAATGGCATTGCTAAAAGGGAGCACTAGCACATATTGGCTATGACAAGAGCTATAATGTTCTAATCCTGCCTTCCTAAGATTTTTTGGAACTATGTTGTTGCTTGATAACAGTGTCGAGCTACTACCAAAAACACTATATTTCCCTTTACTTATAGTATAAGGTACAACCTAGGTCATGCTTCTCGAAAACACAAACTTATTGATTCTGATCTTATTTAAAAGATTAAATAAAAAGAGGGGGCTTAAATTGCAAGCAAACAGAAAATACTAAACGAAAATCAAATTAACAAAAACACTAATTCAAGGTATCCAAATCTTGTGGCCAGGTTTATCAAGGTTCAAAAGGATATGTGAATTTCACATGCATGTTTGACAATTTGAGTTTCACTAGATCATCATCTAGAATATAATTAGCAAAACTAAAATTACAATTGCAATCCCTAAATGATGTTAATTTACATTCAAATCAATTTGACTTAGGTTACCAATCAATTACCTAACCTTGATTAAATTTTAGATTAATCAACCCTAATCTAATTCCACTTCAATTATAAAAATGTAATTCAGAATCATGAAACAATAAAAATTGTAATTGAAGAGGGAAAAGGAAGACATGCTTATAAAAATCGAAATTAAACATGAGAACTCAAAACCCTAACCACATTCATTGAATCCCTTGAATTGATTAAGCTTTTAGCCTTACATAATCATCGTCATTGAAGAATAAAGGAAGAAAACACAAAGACAAAGAAGACTGAAGGATTCTAATTGCACAAAAATCTCTATGTAATCAAAAGAGTGTTTTCTCAATTACATCAATTCCTATTTATATAAAAAAAAAAGTAATGGAGAGCAGATCCTAAATAAATCTTAATCAAATCCTAATGATTGCAAATCCTTAAAAAAAAGATAAATTCTCATCCTAATGATGGAATATGATAGGATACGAAAATATAAAACATATCTTAATAAGATTTATTATCTCCAAATCCTTTGAAATCACGTTTTCCCCTTTACATCATTTATTCAGCCTTTTAGATGACGAAATTTGTAACACCCTCACTTTTACTTAATTAATTGTTTTATTTATTTATTTATTCTATATTTAATTCTGAAAAATCGGGAAGGAATCTAAAAATTATGATTCCCACGATTAAACTTAGAATAGCAAAAACTATCTAATCGTGATTTTCAATAATTTTTTTGAGTTGAAGCCTAGAGAAATTAGAAAATGACGATTTTGTCTTTATTTGTCAATATTAAAGGCTGACATGAGAAAAAGATTCAAGTGATATTAAAATGTCAAATTGAGTTTAAAATCATGTCATATGTATTAAAATATAATTTTGGAAATTTTCTGGGAATTTTTTGAAATTCCTATATAAAATGACCAAAATACCCTAATTGTCAAATAACCGACTCAGTATTGGTTTGACATCCAAAAATGATGAAAATGATATTTTTAGTACATTTCTAGGTAAAATATGTAATTTTAGAATTTTCATAAAAATTTGAGCATTTATTGAATTAAAATGAATTTAATATGAATTTTCTAAGCTTAAAATGTACAATATATATATTTATAATTCGAAAAAAATTAAAATTTATTTTTAGAAATTATGTTTGATGAAAAATATTACATTGGTTCATATTTATATCTAAATTAATTATTTTGGTATTAAAAGTTACTTTTTTCAAGTTTAGGCGATTTTATCGGTACTGACTAATCTAATTACAGGTAAAATTTACACTAGAAAATGTTGGGACAGCTGCTATCCCACATTTCTGATCTACCAAGAGGTGATTCACCACCTACTTATATATGTGTCCCTAATTTTCAATTAAACATAAATCAAAAATTGTATTTTTGACATCATGGATGATCTCATCAATGGACACCTAAGCCCATTTTTTCTCCTATAAATAGCCATGAATTTGAACTAAAATCCTCACTCCAATTCCCCTAAAAAATTTCGTAAGACTTCATAGAAAACCTCTCTATCTTTAGAAAATTTTCTTTTACTTTGTTTTTATGCTAAAATTCTACTAGTTTTCCAATAACTATTAAAAATCCTCTTCCTAGGAGCTATGCATCAACAACTTCACCAACTCTTTGAGGTAATGGGGGGAGTGGGGTTGGTTCTAAATTTCAATTACTTTGCATGTTGGTAGAAAGGGTTTTTCCCCTAAACCCGTTTAGGCTTGTTTTATTATTAATATTATTGTTATATTGTTTAATGTTAAACTTTAATTTTTGTTAAGCTATTATTTTGCTCAAATTTAAATTATTAAATTATACCAGGCTGTTACTTTGTTAAATTTTAGAAAATTAAAATGCACTTGCCAAGCTGTTACTCTGCTCATTTTTAGAAAATTAAAATGCATTTGCTAAGATGTTACTCTATTCAATTTTAGATAATTAAAATACTCTTATTAAGTAGTTATGCTGCTTAAATTTAGACAACTATAGTATAATTATTAAGTTGTTATACTGCTCGAATTCAAACAATTATAGTAGAATTACTAAGCTGTTATACTGCCCAAATTTAGAAAAAAATATTTTTAGCTATTATGATAATAATAATTATAATTATCAAATTTTAGTAATACTCAATTAGTTTAGCAAAAATAGTAGAAGAAATAAACCATAAATCTCATAATATGAAACTAAAGATAGAAATTATTTTATGAGTTATTTATGAATTTATTTTTAGAAAGCTACTATAGGAATTTCAGTTTAAGTTCTTATCGTTCAGGTAAGGTCTAGACACACTAATAGACCATCTGTAAAAATTTCATAAATTTTAAAGCTTATTTAGTACTTCTAATTGTGCTCTATAAGTGTCTTGTGGACACATTTTTCTTAGAAATATTAAATTTCAAAAATTTTCGAAAAAATTCTAAAAATTCATGATAAAATTCTAATTATTTTTCTAAGTTTAAAAATTATTTTTATGGAATTTTTTGACCATTCTATGATTTATTTCTTAATTATCAGTCTTTATTTTAATTTGTATATCTTTATTTTTATTGAATTATTGCTTATGTGCTTTAATTTGAATTATGAATTATGTGAATGATATGTATGGAACAAATCTCTGTAATATAATGCAGATATATTATTAGAAATTATACTGATGCTCAAATACTTGAGACTAGAATGAACCTTTAGAAATTAATATATTAGTGAGTAATGTAAAGCAAGGGACATGCAGTGGCATGACACTCTATTAGGGAAGCTACAGTTTGGTACGCTGATGAATGAAAGCAGGAACCCATTTGGGGAGGTCTCAGGGGTAGGCATCGGGTGGCGAAAGTCCTAATAGCCAGGGTAGCGCCCGTGAGCTAGGATATTCACCTGACCAAGCTCGATAACCCTGACAACTGCTCAACATTCCGGGATTGGTTCGAGAGTATACCTCTATAAATGGACGTCCTGACTGATATTTGTTCCTTATTGATGATGAGGACTATACCATGTGATGATGTTGATGAGGTATATGTACTCCCAGTCACTTCCAGGTTCTGTTGAGAACTATTACTCACTGATGGGAACTATGGATCCATACCAACTCAAGGGTAGTGTAGTATAACTTAGAATAAACCTTAGGTTCCCTTCATTAATTGTATTTAAATTCCTACCATACATGTGAAAGTGATTTAGAACAAATCACCTTACTCCATTATTTTTGTTATGCATGTTCAATCGTGATTGTTGAAGATGACGACAATGCCTGATGTTGCTGAGGACGAGTCAGAGGATATTCCTCCAGATTTAAAGACCTAGTTTATAATATTTTCTTAAGGGATAGGGTAGATAAATACTACTCTATATAGGATCCTTTTTTATGTATATATTGGGTTAGGTAGTATATGTTTTTTTTGATGTACTTTTATTTTCTCTTTGACTATTATGTATTAGTCAAACCATGATATACAGTTGGATATATATATATATATATATATATATATATATATATATATATATATATATATATACACATAAGTAGTTTTTATCATTTCACTTCTATTTTTAAATTCTGTTTTGCTAGTATCAAAAAAAATAAAATTACTCACATTTTCATAAACTTAAAGTAATAATTAAATTAATATGAATTATATTTAGAATTAAAGGAGTGTTACAGAATTGGCTCTAAGTGTCTTCATGAAAGTTGTAGACAATTCTATCCTTAAAATATGGGCACCAATTTTGCGTTGATCTAACCTCTATAGCTCAAGATATGCTTAAAATATTGCACCTATGTTAAGTTGCTAGAGGGAAACAACGTCTCCAACTTTAAGTCCAAGTTCATCTAGGATCTAAGGCAAATCATCTCACTACTTCTTGAAAGTTGTAGATTTTTCTTTAAGCCTTCCATAGACACCAAGATCACCTCAAACGTATCTTTGTAGCCTAAGTTATGACCTAAACAAGGATGAAAGGTCAAAACCTATAAAAATTCAAAAATTAATTAAGTTTTTCATTAAAGTCCAATTGAATCCAAACACACAAAACTCAGCTAGAACACCAATATTAAGCATAGTAAACATGCAATAAAGCCAAGTACAAAGCCATAATAAATGTATTAAAATTGGTTGATCATAGCTTTTACCATCTTTCTAATCAATAGGCTCCCCACAAGATTCCTTAATGATACTTCCCCTTATCAAGTCCTTCACAATAAGATGGTTTCTCTTTTAGATTTAAGAGTTTTTGAGTGCCTTTGTTTTGCAACTACATTCACTACAAATAGGAAGAAACTAGATAGTAGGGCCAGAAAATGTGTCTTTCTGAGATACAATGTTGGTGTAAGGATGCATTCTCTATGATTTATTATCCAAGGAGGTTTTTATGTCTAGACATGTCCAATTTTATAAGTATATTTTCCTTTTCAATAAAGGAGTTGCCTGATCACCAATACAATCAAACATGCTTATCCTACCACCCAACCTGCAAACTTTCCATTACAATGACGAACTTTTGGGCTTAACCCCTTAAAAACAACTTGACACAATACTTGATCCTCCACCAAATGAGCCACCTAATCCACCTGATTCGAAACCTCAACCAGACAACCCATCTATTAAATGTCCAGTAGACTTCGAAAAAGACCTATGTATCTCGTAGACTATCATCGCGCCTTGGCCACCAACACTCTACCATCAACTACCAAAAGCAAATATCCTTTAACCAACTATCTTTCGTATGACCACCTCTCCCCATACCATTAAAAATTCTTTTTAACCTTATCCACCATTATTGAGCCACATACCTACAAAGAGGCAATTCAGGAAGTTCATTGCCAGAAGCTATCCAAGCCGAACTTCTAGCTTTGCAAAAGAACCAGACCTGGACTTTGATTTACTTACTGCTTGGAATGAGTACAATTGGGTGCAAGTGGGTTTTTAAGACTAAAGAAAAGGCAAATGGGTTTGTAGAAAGTAGGGGTGGGCAATAAGTAGGTTTAGTCGGATTCAGGCCTAAAAAGTTAATCCGAAACAAAACTAAACTAGTAAATGTATGGCCCATTTTCGACCATAAGACTCTTTGGATTGGGCGAGTTACGGGTAAATTGGGTTTTAGGTGGGTCGGGTGGGTTCATTCGGATATTGAAAAAAAAAAAAAACTCATCAAATTTTTAGCAAAAGAAGGATTGGGAAGAAGAATCAGCTTGAAGATTGCCCAGAAAACCTCATCGGCTTTGGCAAGGGCATGTCTAATGTTGGTGAAAAAGAGAGAAAAGGAGAGTTTGTGGACAACTATTGAGCATACCATATTTACCTGAACCCCAGAAGTTAGACGGTGTTGAGGCCCTTGTAGATCTTTTACTAGAATTGGTAGAAACTGCACATTATCATAAGAAAAAAAGTAGAAACCTCATAATACACCTATTTTTCCTCCAACTACAACACATTCCACGACTCCACACACTTATAAGTCGCCACTGATGTATTATTTTAATAGATCTTTCAATGGGGGAAACTGAGAGATTTTTTTTATTCACAAGTATATTATTATTATAAGTTGCAGTAGAGTAGGCTTTCTCTGCTTCCCAATGTGTTGTAGTGCAGATTGTTCAAAATAAGAAGTAGGAATAGGAATGTGTAGTGCAACAGGCGGTGTAGCAGTCTACTCACTATAAAATAATAAAGCAAAAGGCTATTGTAGCAAGCAACAAAGTTTAATAATATAATAATATGTTTAAAGTACACTATATAATAATATAATCATTTATCAAAACTAGATTCCATGTTATAAACATATACACACTTGGTTGGTTTGGATATCAATGAAAAATAATTAATTGATCCGAACGCACTCGAGACTAACCATTTCAACTGTACTTTTTTATTTTTTTCACACCTAAAACCTAATCTGACCCTAACTTTATGGATTTTTTTTTCTTTGATTTTTTTGAATTTTGGTTGGGTAACGAGTTTGTGCTCAGTCTTAGTAGAAAAGCATAAAGCCTGACTAGTTGCCAAGCACTACATTGGAGACCTTCAGTCCAATAGTAAAACTAACTATTGTTAAAGTACTGTTATCTATTGTTGCTGCGAACAATTGGTATTTAGAACATTTAGATGTAAATACAACTTTCCTACATGGTAATTTGTATGAGGAAATGTTCATGGACCCCCTACAAGGAATTAATATTCTTGACTTTAGACTTGTTTGCAAGCTACAAAAGTCTATTTATGGCTTGAAGCAAGCTAGTAGGCAATGGAATGCCAAGCTCACAGAGGCTCTTAGTGGGTCTAATTGAACATAATTAATACCTAACCTAATATATGTTTTATAGTAAGCCAGCTTAATTAGTTCTTAGATTGCCCCGACTTCTATTCATCAACAAGTTGCATCTTGAGTTCTCAAATACATTAAGACCTCACCTATTGAAGGTCTTTTCTTCTCAACAAACAATGATTGTAAATTGAAAAGGTTCAGTGACTCTAATTAGGGGCCATGTCTAGACACTCAATAGTCAATCACATTTTCTTTGGCTCCTTTCTTGTGTCTTGGAAAAGCAAGAAGCAACCCACTGTTTCTAGATCTTCTTTAGAAGTAGAATACAGGGCTTTGGCCTAAGCTAATTGTGAAGCCTAGTGGTTGTTATATCTACCCAGTGATTTAGAGGTCAAAAACATCACCCCAGCCATCATTTACTATGACAATCAAGCTTTTAGACACATTGCTCTCAATCCTGTTTTTCATGAGAGAAAAAAAACATGTAAAGATAGATTGCCATTTAGTGAGGGATAAAATTCAAGAGGGGACTCTCCACTTATTGCCAATACCATCATAGCAGCAAATTGCAAATCTGTTCATCAAACCCTTGGCATCTAAACCATTCAAACATCTTCATTCCAATCTTGGAATGTCGAATATCCACATTCCAACTTGAGGGAGAATGTTAATTGTATTTTTCAGTTAGTTGTGGGTTGTTAAGGGTGTGTAAATAGATTAGTTTCTTTTCTGTTAGTTATCCTTTTCTCATTTTTCTTTTGTAAAAATAAGAAACCTAGTTATTTTCTCTTTCTCTAATGTGTGGAATACCTATTGTGATTCTCCAATTCCATCTTCGCTCTTTTCTTCAGCGAGCATATGCTTTGGAGTTTGATATATTTTGAAGATGATATCATTAAATAGAATGACATTATTTGCTTATATTTTGGCCATCATATATTTTTCCCTATATTTTAGTCCGAAGGGAGTATTTTCTAACACACTTTTTCCAACATACTCTTTAGTCTTTTACTATTAGTCAAACTTTATTAAAAACTACAAAATCATCTGTGAGACTTATTAAATAAGAAGTGGGTCCTAAAATTTGTGATTTCCCAATAAATTTTAAACAATAGTAAAGAGTATGTTAGAGGATGTGTTGTTAGCATTTCTCATATGTTTTTTGTTCTTCATGATATTTCAAAATTTAGTTTTATCACTATAAAAATTTAATACTTTTTTAGTCTCTACATTTATTAAAAGTGATGTGATTTTAGTCTTTTGTCAACTAAAAAATGCGTTTTTATTAAAATATAGAAACTAAAAATATATTAATTTTTTATAGAGACAAAAACTAAATTTCGAGATATTTTAATGAAGTAAAAACATATTTTAGTCTATATCTTTTTTGTAGAGATGTTTTTGTGATTAAATTTATCTTTGGTCCTTGTGAGATGACATCATTACATGATTGTAATTTTAGAAAATCAGACTTCCCTATCTTGATAAATGTCCTTTTATTTAAAAAGTTATATTTATATTTTTTATTAAATAATAGAAAGTAGGTTATATATTGACAGTGTAAAGTAGTTTTACACATTCATTCAATCACAAATCATCATGTATGATGAGTTTGTTGACTTTTACAATAAATAATTTAAAAGTCATACTAGTGATAATTTTTGATTTGTTGATAGTGTAAAACTTTTAACATTGACAGTGCATAGCTATTAAACTTTTAAAATAATATGTATTTTATTTTAATTTATGTTAATATAAATGAGTATTTTATAGATAATTTTTCCTTTCTTTGTTTTACATCTCTCAATATCATCTATAACTAGATTTAAACTCTTAATATTGAATTTGATACTTTAAAAGATTAAATGAAGATTTTAATAAAATTTTGAATTTGATAAGAGTGGTTTTAAAAGTATATTTTGTATTATTAAGTTTTAAAATTGATAATAGTATGTTGAAAATTATTTACCGATAATATTGAAAGTTACATAAAGAGGAAAAATGTCCTTAAGAGATTTGTTTGTAATTATTAACCACCATTAAAACGTTAGATTGTATTGTAATAAATTAAATTTTAACATAATTTATGTATCTTAAAGAAAAAGATAACGTAATTATTTAAAATTTGAAAAGAAAATAATATAATTTTAATATATTTCAAGAAAAGAAAGTGTTCTAAAAAAACAAAATAAATGTAATTTTAATTTATTATTTTTTATTTTAAAATGTATGTTCATGTCTTATCGATATGAGATTAATTACACTTATGTAAGAAAATAAACTCAATTCTCCTTTTCAGAGTTACAATTATCCATTTTCAAGGCAGAAGTGTAACTCCATGATCAATCTCTAATTTACAAAACACATGTTAGAACTCTTTTACTTTTCAAACTACCTTTGATTTTAGTATAGCATCTATGTCTTAATTTGAGACTAAATCTTTAGAACTTGCTTATTTGAACTTAAAAAAATAATTTGTAATCATTTTATAGGTTTTCTTGCATATTTTAATAAGCATCAAAAGAAAATTAATAGAAATAAGTTATTTTTAATTTATTTTAATAAATTTCATAATAAAGTTATAAATAAATTTTCATTTACTTAAATTTATTTAATAACATTTAATTAAGTTGCTTGCCTAAACTTGCATAATCTCTCGGCAGAAAAAAAAAAAAAGGGTGAGACTTGCATTGAACATATAATATAAGCACGATTTAATTTTCTAAGCTTAGGCTTTGCAATATTTGAGCTATGAAAAATTAAAAACGATCTATGATTTTGATGTGCTTAGAATAAAGAAATAGATGAGTATTAGCAATATATTTTTTAACATATTTCTTCTAACACATACTTTTTTATTGGTTGTTCTTGCAAAAATTCTTCCTCCTTAATTAAAATGTCTCCTTCCTGTTTGGATCTATCTTCTTCTAGGTTGCACTCCTCCTTCCTTGTCTCTAAATCACATCAGTAGGGGGCACTTGCAAAGACACTTAGATGCTCAAGTTAGAGATGGAGTTCTTGATAGTGATGCAGGGTTTAATGATTAGAGATTTTGGGTTAGAAAGAGAGCACTTGAATCACATATATGGATGAGTGAATCTTACCAAGTTACTTGATTTAAGCGCCATAAATATTGGGATCATGATTGCAATTATGGGGATTTCAGGCAACATACACTGTTTCCATATTTACTCTCACTCGAGGGGTCCCTCATATGTCACCTTGATCGATCACTAATGTAGCTGTTCGGCTTGACGCCAGGGTGCTATGTTGGGTATGCTTGGTGAAGGCATTGATTGACCATACTAATGACCATGCCAAATCCAAGCGGTACACAAGCCTTCCAATCTCTGAGCTGGAGAAAGTGAAAGAGCTTATAGGATATTTATATATGGTTAAGCCTGATCGTGCTCTGGCACTAAACTTTTTAAGTTGTCCATTTGGACTTTGTGAACATTTGTTTAGTCGAGCTCTAATCGTGTAGTGATATATTTGAGGTTTGGATCCTATCTTGGCTTTATCACGTTGAGCTCAAAATTGGCTTTAATAATCTAACTACGGCTGAGGTGAAAGTACTTAGACCAAGGTGAAAATACTTTGGCCTAGACCAAGTCAAGCGTACTCTAGGCCAAGCTAGCTGAGCTAAAGATATTCTAGGTCAAGTTGGTTAAGTGAAACATACTCGAGGTTGAGCTCAAGGTGCATGGTCGAGCTGATGACACTCAAGGTGTGAGGCCGAGCTAGTGATGCTTAAGGCGCGAGCTTGAGGTAATGACATTCAAGGAGTGAAGCCTAATTGGTGACGTTTAAGGTGCGAGGTTGAGCTGGTGACGCTTAAGGCACGAGGCCGAGTTAATGACGCTCTAAGAGTGAGGTTGAGCTAATGATGCTTATGGCGTGAGGTTGAGCATGCATACCCTCGAAATAGGAGAAATTATGCTTGACAGAGATTTAGTGTGGAATTTCACGTTGGCTTGCTCAAGACATTTTTCAAGTGTAGAGAATGTGTTGCTTAGTTTATCCACTTGGAGCAGGGTTTGTTTAGACATGTTGCCTCCTCAGGGAGGGCTTTTGGAAGTTTGAGTGAGTTGTTTTTTTTATCTACGCAGAGAGAGGTACATTTGAACATAATTTCTTCCTTGAGGACAACTTAGCTCGATCATCAGATGCCTAGTTGAGCAAGGGTTGTTGGTTTTTGGCAATGTAGTATTTTGTTTGGTGTTTTTTAGTCATCCACTATTACAGCATTTGGCTGAGTATGTTAGTAACTTCAATGTCTCCCACCTTCTCTGTCACACTCACACCCCACTCAATAAGCATGTTGCTTCTATTTTCATTAGTTACACCAATCTTATAATCGATTAACAAAAATATAAGCTATATAACTAGCGAAAGAATCAATCACCCTTCTTTAAGCAACGGGCACCTTTTATGTGTCAATTTAGAGTTTGAAGTCAAAAGAGCACCAATAAGGAATCATCAACTTGTGTATGAAATGAACAACACCATATATCTTGCAACAAATAAGGGGAGATTATTATAAGAATCAATATTTTTTAGTTCGATATGGTTTTGGCGTATTGACCTTTGTAAGGACCTCAGACTTCTTAGTTTGGTGGTGGGTTTGGCGTATTGACCCTTGTAAGAATCTTGGAATTAGAGATAAGAAAAGTTGAATCCTTGGCGTAGCTTGTCAAGTGATTAGAGATAACAAAAACCTAGTGATGCAGGGTTTAGTGATTATAGATTTCAAGTTAGAAGGGGTGCAAGTAAATCACAAATATGGATGTGTGGATCTTGCCAACTTAACTGATTTAAGCACCATAAATACTGGGATCATGATTGCAATTATGGGGATTCTAGGCAAGAGGCACTATTTCTATATTTACTCTCACCCGAGGAGTCTCTGATATGTCACCTTGATCAGCCACCAATGTAGCTATTCGACTCCATGTCGAGGTGCCGTGTCAGGTATGCTGGTGAAGGCATTGATCGACCATACCAACGGCCGTGCCAAATTCGGGTGATACATTGGTTAATTTATTAAAAACTATAAAATTATGAGTAGAGTATACTAAATAAGAAGTGAAACCCATACAATTTTATGGTTTTCAATAAATTTTAATTAATAATAAAGAGTATGTTATTAGTCTTTCTCAAAGAAAAATATTGTTGACATATTTTGAATTTTATTTAAAAAATTCTCTGTTTTTGTCTGTGACGGCTTGAAAAAAAATTCTGTTTAATTATAGTCCATTTTTTGTAACGTAACTTTATTAGATATAGCCGCTTGTTTTATGTGTTAGTTAGTAGCTGGTGTTTATCTGCTAGCTAAGCTCCAAGTCATAATTACGATTACGCAACACTTCTAGATTGTTTGATTTTTTTCAACGTTAAACTTAACGGACTCTTCACTCACTCCAAATTCTATGCCTTCAGGTGGAAAGGCAGTAAACCAAATTCTGTCGGCCAAAATCTTGTGACCCAAGCTGCAAAATGCACATTATTATAAGAAAAATGGTAGTAATACATTTTTTTTATTACATTCTTTAATATATTTCTTATTAGTAACTGAATTTTATTAAAAATTACAAAATTTGTGAGTTACATTTATTATTCAATGAGTATTTTTCATAGTTTGTAGTTTAATAAATTTTAACTAATAATAAAGAATGTATTAGAGAATATGTTATTAATATTTTTTTATTATAATTATATTTGATCCGTTTTTTAACAACAATGATCAAGAAATAAATAAATATTTTTTATTAAAAATATATTAATAATATTAAATATTATATTTTTCAATAATTTTTTAATTTTTAGTTATTATTTAAGTTTAATTTTGATATATTTATAATGTAACAAATTTTACATAATTAATTAATTAGTTAAAAATCACTTTAAATGTGATTTTTAAAACAATTGTTATAAAAATCATTAATTTATTATATAATATAAAAAATATTTATACTATCAATTTATTTTAATTAAATTCTTATTATCGTTTAACAGTTTCTGAAAAGAAGAAAATGATACTGCGTCGGTGCATCACCGTTGAGGATCCTACCCTCGGTACACTGACAGTTGGCTTCAAAATGTATTGCCACGTGTCAGAATTGAAAAAATGAAAGGACAAAATTATTATTTTTTCTAAAATAAACTTTACTTTCCATTTTTTCTTCAATTAAATAACCGAAGATGCATTGTTATCGTATTTTCTTCCCTCTCAGTTTGTTTGTTTTTTTTTTTTTTTCAAAAAGATCCAAACATGCCATGAGACACACGAACATTACGAAGTTTTAGGACTGAGAGTACACAGCAGAAGGAAAGAAAGAGAAGAGAAAGAAGGTATTTCCATTGCTATTGCGAAACATAGGTCGCAATATTCTTATTGAGAACGGTCTAACAGAAAACCGCTTTCTTTGTGTATCTTTTTCGTTTTTAGAAATTCTGATAACGACCGAATCGCTGTTATTCTTTTTATTTTTATTTTTAATATTTATTTTCATTTCAATTTTAATTCGTGTTCGGAGGCATTCCTTATTTTTGGGTTTAGCAATTTCGGGGAGAGGTTTTGCCAACGTGCATGGAATTTGAATCTCCAACTTCTCGCCCTACCCGAAGTGACGTCGTTTTGGACCCTCCACCATTTCCGATCATTCACCCTTTTCTGCCGCCGCCGCCGCCGCCCCGTCTACGGTGCTACTTCCGTTACCGTTCAACACATCACTTTTCTTTATAATGGACAATCAAAGGTCCATTTCTCTGCTTCAGGTGAACCTTTTTTTTTTTAATTTGTTTTTTGGGCTTTAAAATTTTTTTAGGGGGTGTTTGGGTATTATTTGAAGTTTGTGACTCTTTTTTTGGTTTAATTGTATGCAGTTCATGGCTGATGAAGGGCTTGTTCCGTCGCCAGAAGAGGAAGAGAAAAGGAAAAATGCTATTCAGAAGCTCAAGCAGGTTTTCTTGTGCAACATTCCCCTATTTGTTTTTAACTTCTTGTGGTTTTTTGCTGTGGCATTTTCAATCTTTGTTTTTCTTTTGAATGCATGAATTGTGGTTTGGATGCATTGTTTGTTTTCCTTGAAGGTTGCTTTTTTGTTTGGAATTTTTCTGTCTCTAAAAGCTCGATAAAATTGTGTTTTCTTGATTTTTCACATGTATAACTGAAAAGGTGTTTGTTGTGTATGACAACATTGTTCTTACTTCTTCAACAAGGTTTTGTGCTAGAAAGAAGCGTGTGTTTGAGAATGCGTTCTGAAATCTGAATGCAGTTTATCATGTCCAATGACTATAAAATGCGGAAGCTAGAGCTAGCAGCTTCAATTAAGACGTGAAAAATCACGTCAAATGTGCCTCCGGAAGTGTATCCAAACATGCTGGAAATTTGTTTGTTTGTTATACGTGACACCTTAGATAATTTGACTTCTGTAAGCATTGAAAGGAAATTTCAAGGAATTTATTGTTGCTGTTTGAAAAGTTATTCAAATTTTTAGGTAATCTGTAAGTTATGTCAACAATCAATAAATATGTAAGTTTAGTACTTAAATAGATGTTGCTTTGTGTATATAATTGGTAAGATTTTCAAACTGCGCAAATTATTTAACTCATTTATTAATGACAATACTTCAACAAAAATGTTCACATTTTCACAGTTATAACATTTTACATTTCTTGTGCAATAAAATTCATATTTCATGTTAGCAAATCCCTGTATTTTGTGTGTTTGTCCAAATTTAGTTTTCTTAATTTGTATCACGATATTTGTTTATGCACTTTGCAGTACTGTCTTGATGGGTATTGCTATTAATTACAAATCTTGCACTTCTATTATATTACCTTATTTATCATGCTACTCGCATTGCAGATAGTCTCATCATGGATCAAGAAGGTTGCATGGCAGCGTCCACTGCCAAAACACCAGATTGCTGTTACTTCTGCCACAATATTGACATATGGTTCTTATGGCCTTGGAGTAAGTGCTTCCCTTTTTAGTCATTCCTGTACTGCTTGGTTTTTCTTGGTCTATAAGATGAGAGCTAAAGAATTTGTTTAGTTAGGATTTCTCTTAATTTACTGGCATATTTGACTGTTAAACTTTTTTCACATGTCTAAAGCTTGTTTTCTTTTCTAAATTTACAATAATGTTTAGGTTCACAGCTCAGAGTCTGACATTGATGCTTTGTGTGTTGCTCCTTTCTTTGCCTCAATTGCAGTAAGTTAGTTGTGTTTCTTGAGTTTATCATTCCCTTTTGGCTCTGTAGCATTTGTCTTAATTTTTACAGATATAATCCATACAGGAAGACTTTTTTGTTGTGTTGCATGACATGCTTAAAAGGAGACCCGAAGTGTCAGATATTCACTGTATCAAGAGTGCAAAAGTTCCTCTAATGCGATTTAAATTTGATGGAATTTCCATTGATCTTCCATACGCTCGGCTTAATGTATTATATGTACCTGAGGTCAGTATGAAGAAACATAATGTAGTTCTCAAAATATGAAAATACATTAAAAAATGAAAGGAGTACTGTGTGTGTGGAGACCTTAAATTTGTGACATTCATGCTCAATATTTCTTCAAATTAATGTCATTGCCTCTTTGGATAATGCATTAAACCATTATGCTTTTTTATATTTAATATTCTTCTGAACTTGGCTTGTTAAATAACCAATTGCTTGCTGATGCTGTTAATTATATTACAGAATGTTGACATACTAAATCCATTTTTCATGAGGAACATTGATGATACCAGCTGGAAAAGTTTGTCTGGGGTACGTGCAAATAAACACATTCTCCAACTAGTTCCTAATATTGAGGTAAGATGCATGCCAATCATTTCTTTTCTCAGTAAAAGAAAATAATCATATTCATAAGCAATTGGACAATTATCTCGACGATGCAAAGGACATGAAATATCTTGATTTTTGTTGTTGTTCTTTTAGTTGAGGATGGACAGTAACTCCCCTTTTTATTTGGTTCCATGCATGTTGGGGGAGGGGACTGGGTGGGTTGTTGATCTAGTTTTGCTTTATTGTTTTTGTGCATTGTGGTCTCTTTAATGCAAATCTGATGTATTTCAGAAATTCCAATCCATGCTACGATGTCTTAAACTATGGGCAAAAAGACGAGGAGTTTATGGAACTGTAAGTGCATTTGTACTTTTAAGTAATGTTTACTTTCATAACATGGTGCTTGAACTCAAGTTTTATGGTTAATGTGAAGTAACATTTCCTTTGCAGTTGCTTGGTTATTTGGGAGGAGTTCATATGACAGTTCTTGCAGCTTATGTTTATCAAAGACATCCTGATGCCACCTTAAACGCTCTAGTTGTGAACTTTTTTCAAACATTTGCATTTTGGCCCTGGCCTACGCCAGTGATGCTGCAGGAAGGAATGTTGCTAACAGCTGTAGATACTATAGAAACACGGTCCTTCATGCCTATATTGCTGCCATCAAGCCCTTATGAATATTGCCATTCAAACATTACTAAAAGCACTTTCTACCGAATCAGGACTGAGTTTCTTCGTGGACATAACATGACAAGGGTATATTGTGTTGCTTAACCTAGGTCTCTTTTTGGTATACATTTTGCTTACCTATGTGGTTATAATGATATACTTTTATCCAGAGTGACTTAATCATAATGTTCTGTATATCAAACTTATTTTCTGTTGCTTGGACAACCATAATTGAAGTTGATGCTTCTATTTTAATTCCTGATGATTTCTATTAGTACCTAGTTAAAAAAACTAGCCCTTTAAGTAAGTCTCTCTCTCATTTTATTTATTTGGTTGAATTGAAGGATCTTTTGAAGCCAGATTTCATTTGGGATGATGTATTTGAGCCTTTTCCATACTCAAAAAGATACTCCCAATTTGTCAAGATTTACCTCTCTTCTCCTAATCATTATGCGCTTGGAGACTGGGTTGGTTGGGTCAAGTCACGCTTTCGTGGTCTTCTTGTAATTGTAAGTAGCTCAAATGGTAAATCTAGCTATCTCATATAGTTAAATTTACTTTGACGTTAGAAGATTTGTGGGTTGGTACAGAAGAATTGACAACGATCCATGTCATTCATTGCAATCACACTGGAGGAGCTTCGGTGTTTATTTGTAAATATTTCACTGTTACTTAACATGATACTTTCATTTAAACTATAACTTTATGTCTATATTTATGCAGTAAAAATATCCTTTTCTGCTGTTAATTTTGATGTTACTTTTGGGAACCTCACTTTCACTCTCATGAATCATGTCAGGAATTTACTGTTATCTTTCCATATATTTTATTATCATTTCCTCATATGGTTTTGTTTGCTGCAGCTGGAGGGTATTCAAGGATTTTGTGACCCTAACCCTACAGAATATGTTGATAATGAGAAAACGGAGCCAAATGTGGTATTCTACTGGGGCTTGCAACCTAGTAAGAATAACTTCATGGACATTGATTTGGTAAAGGGAGAATTCATGAAGATTATCAACAATGGCTATGAAGGTTCTCCTGGGAGGATGGAGTTGTCCATCCTCTTGGCTTCTCAGCTTCCTAAGAATGCATTGATGATGGGGCTGTAAAGGGTAGGAAACCTTGCTGGAAAATAATTGACGATAAGAAACGGAACCGAGTCTTGCTGAAAAGGAACTCAACATCTTCCATATTGCCTTTTCGGCCATGTGTCACCTAGTGGGGGAGGCTGGATGCCAAGTTCTAGTGGCAAGATTTATTTTATTTTGATTTATCTGCCAGCTTGATACATGCACTATAGCCCTGTATATTCTCATTTTTTGTCCCCTTCTCCCTCACTTTATTCTGGCTTCAGTAGGAGCATAGGTTTATATAGGATCAGTTGAATTGAGTAGTCTTTAACACTAGATAGAAGAAAATTTTGAAAAGTCAAAAAAGTTCGGAGGGTTTGGGACATGTAAAGTGAATAAAACTACTCATTTTACCTTTCAAACAATATAGTTAGACAAATCAATGATTAGTTGGAACTTGGATAGTTATCGACCTGGATTCTCTGCTGTCAAGCTTCACGCTGTTGTTTTTGCAATCATCATCTAAAGGTTGTAATTTCTTTCTTTTTATATTTTATTAATTTTATGAAGTTGGAAAATAAAATTAAGGGTGGAGATTTAGCTTTTCTTCACTCTCCGACTGTAGGGAATCCATTTCCACTATCCGCTTGTTTATTTTGACATAATATTTTAAGGTGGATAATATTTTTAGACAAATCAATAGTAGCTCAGAAAGAATTGGCACACAATTTTTACACGTGTTTTGGTGTCAATAATCCTTACGACTCTTCTCATCTAGTCTAGTAATATATAAATTTGATGTACGGCTTTTTTTAATTGACATGTCAGTAAGGTCACGTTATATACTATGCCGATTTTGTAATAATAAAAAAAAATACTATGCCGATTTATTAGGTCGTTCTTGATTTAATTTTTTTATTTAATTTCTTTCAACATGAGTTATATTTTCTTTAAACTTTTTAATTGTTTGAGTTATTATTTGAATGCGTTATTTGAGTTATTATTTGAATTGTTTAAGTTTTAATTATTTGAGTTATTATATTTAAATTGTTTCACATTCTAACCTAACTCCATAACTAAATGGTAAGTATTAAGCGAGGAGATCAAAAAGTGTTTTTGGCATGTCTTTTTATTTATCTTTACCGATGTTGTAAGTCTTAACGGTCTTTGTTCATTATTGATTAGAATTAATTTTTAATTTATTAGTTAAAAGTTCACCCATTATAAATATAAGAATTAATCACAAATTTTATTGTAAAGGTTTTACTAACACTCGGTTGGAACTGGTGAAACATGGAAGAACGGAAAGAGATGGAAAGGAAAAACACAAAAGCAATACCTTTCCTCATTTGGTACTGAAGGCGGAGGAACGACTTGTAAAAAAGCAGCTGGGCTTTACAATTTTTGTAATCCGACCATTTTGAACGGAAAGGAAGAAAGAAAATTGGTATGTATAATTAAAATACCAAATTACTCTTATATTTACACACTTTTTTTTGTTAGGAATATTGATGTTATTATATATATATATATATTCTATCTTTTCTCTTACCTTCTACACAATCAAACAAAAAAAAAAAAACATTTCTTTTATTTTCTTTGGCTTAATTATATTTTGTGCCACTTAAGTTTTATTATTTTACGGATTTTGTCACCATTTTTTTTCCACATTTTGCTATCTTATTTTTGAAATCTTGCAAATTTTGCCCAATTATCAATTGTTCATTAAATAAAAATTAGTAAGATTGGACAAAATTTGCAAGATTTCAAAAATAAGGTGACAAAATGCTAAGAAAAAAACACATGGTGGCAAAATTTGCAAAATGTAAAACTTGAGTGGTACAAAGTGTAATTAAGTCATTTTCTTTCTTACCAAACAACTTAAAAATCATTTCACATTCTACTCTTTTTTCTTTTTCCTTTTCTTTCCTTTCACTTTCTTTTCTAAACTAAATAAAACCTAAATCATTTATATTTACAATGTACACAATTATTTTAATAAAATAAAATTAATCATTTTATTTTCTATGAGATGAAATTTATAAAAAAATTACTTTTTAATTAAATAAAATTTAAAATATTTCAATTTATCGACCCGTACAACACACGGGGTTGCCTATGATATGAAAGCACAAGAGGACATAAACAAGCCATGCTGTAATTTATCCCAACGTAGTTCTTGTCCAGATAACCATCAATGTGGTTCAATGCCTATTGTGTAATTATAGACTAATTTACTAATTTGGTCTTTTAATTTATTTATTTTATTTAATTTGGTTCTTCTATTATTAAAATGTTTAATTAGATCCCATAATTTTTAAAAATATTTTAACGTTATCCTTTTCGTTAACAACATTTTTTACTATATTTTTCACATTGTTTAATGTAACGTTGGACAAAAAACGACGTCGTTTTAGAAGAAAAGGATAACATTGAAATATTTTTAAAAATTATGAGACCTAATTAAACTTTTTAATAATAGATAGGGATGACAATTGTAGTCGAACCCTATGGATATTCACAAAAAATATTCGCTCAATGAGGATGGGTGCGAGTACGAGTACTAAGTACCCACCTTACCCCATACACCCCCTCCCCCTCTCTCTCAATATAAATTTAAGTTTGTCTAGTAAGTGACAAATAAGTTATGGCTAAAATGGTAATCGGTAAGGGTAAGGCTAACCATGTAATCTTGAGAGACATGCTTGAAAAGAGTTGTATTAGGGGATAAGTCTGCAAAGAAAGAGTTCTTTTATTTGAATGACAAGCAACAACTAATAGGATTGTTCAAATGGTACTTAGTGCATAATAAGGTTTCTTTGAATTGTACTAAATGTCAAAAGAGCATGAGGGAGTGCAATGTATTATTTGCGTGCAACATTCAATTGCAAGGTGTCATTTTCTTTTCCTAGCAATTTTTTATGTCAGTAAATAATATTTTGCTTAAGTTTTGGAACTTGAAAAAGAATTTTATGAATATTAGAATTTGTACCTTTTTGATTCATATACCAGGTATTTTGAAGTTTGTACATTTCTTATTCACATATCAGGTATTTCATGTGTTTGTTTAACACACCTTGTTTGTTGTAGTAACAAAAAATGAAGCAAAAAATTACTCTAGTAACAAAAAAACATGCTATACCAATTAAAAATGAATAGTAGTGGCCTGATTTTTAATTTTTATGTTGTTTCCATGCAAAATGAATATTTAATGAATTTTATTACTATTTTATAACAGTAGCTTGAGTGTTGTGTTGACGTGTTGTAAGGACATGTGCTATTGTGCTATGAATTTAAAGTTATGTTTGAATGATTTAAGGATATGTTTGGATAAATTAAGAAAGAATTTTTAATTCAGTTGTAGCAAGTTTTTTAATTAATATTTATTTATTTATTTATTGACTTTATATTTAAGTAAAGTGCAAATAACATGTTCTGGTATGGGTATATAGGTAGCCAGCGAGTACGGAGATGAGAATTAAAGTTGCTACTCACGTGGTTATAGAGATAAGTATGGGTATTTTTTTCAAATGCGAATATGAGGACGGTTACTATAATACTCTATCTAGACCCTACGCTTTATTATAACTAATAATAAAAGAACCCAATTAAATAAAATAAATTAATTAAATGACCAAATTAATAAATTAGACTATAATTATATTGCATCATCCTAATCCTAAGCCATGTAGTGCTTTTTGTCTGCGACATCTTCATGAATCATCAAAGAATGACACGTCCCGGTAAAATTTCTCAAAAATTAATTTATACACTGAGTTTTCCCAGTATGTGAAACACATTTTATGATGCCACACAGAGAAAGATACCCGTCGTGAAATAATGTTTTCGGATCATGTCTCTTTCCATGAAATATAAAAATGAGGTAGAGCGATTGACAGTTTGAGGATGCAAACAAGAAAATCATCCCACTTTTATACGCATCTAATTAAAGCATTTTTTAATGTAAAACAAAAATGCCAACTATTGGTATTGTAGCAGTTTTTCAAAATTACTATATAAACAATTTGTTGAGCAACAAATACCAGCGGTGGATCCGTGGCGCAATGGTAGCGCGTCTGACTCCAGATCAGAAGGTTGCGTGTTCGATTCACGTCGGGTTCAATTCCCGTTTTAATATAGCCTCTTTGTGACCTCACACAAGTAGCCTAATATTCAAATTGTGCAACACCATCAAATGAATTTTTTTTCCTTTTTTTTTAGGGTGTCAAGTGAAACTTCATATTTTATGTAAAATATACTGGAAAATGGCACATTATTATAACTAAATAAAGATATTTGGCGTCTATAATTTATTTAAGCCTTTTTGACCTCACACAAGCTAATAGCCTAATATTCAAATTGTGCAACACTATCAAGTGAAACTTCAAACTTCATGTAAAATAAACTGAAAAATAGTACATTATTATAACTAAATAAAGATATATGGCGTCTATAATAGATAAGTATTGAGTGTATTTGGCACTATATATATATAGGAATTTATTAATGTACACATACTTATTTTTTAGTTATCCTATGTTTGTTTTGGTGGAAATAAAGTGGAAGAAAATAGGAAGGAGGGAAATAGAACAGAAATGTTACATTTCCATTGTTTGTTTGAGAAGAAAAATAGGAAGGAAGGAAATTATTTTCGTGGGACCTACAAAAAAACATTTCCTCCTATTTTAGGAATGAAATAGGATGGAAATGATCCTTCTCATTTTTATTTTTTTGTTTATTTTTTTTAAATTATGAATTAATTTTTTTAAAATAATAAATAATTTTATGTTAAGAAAAAAATATTATATTAAAAATTACATTTTTTAGTTATTATAAAAATTGTTAAGACAAAAGACGATTTTATAATCCTTAAATATTTTGATAATAACAAACAATTAAAATGACCTTTCTCAAACAATCGTCTGGTTACTTGAATATCTTATGCTTTCTATCGTCTGTTCTTTTTGTTTGTGAATTGTCTTTAATTGTTTTCTAAAGATTTCAGTAGTTAACTTCTCTCAGACGATGTTCTAATGATCTGCACACTGGCCAGCTATAAGAGCGTAAGCAATCTCGAAATAAATGAAGTATAGGTACCTAACCTTGAGGGAAAGTTTACTTTATGTGTAAAAGAAAGAATATGTGTGCGGATGTCAGAACGAAAAGCAGAAATGTCCACTTTTATAAGATAAAGTACGAGAATGGTAAAGATAAGCAGACTGCGTTATCTTATCAATGTGACAAGTTGGTGAAAGGCATTACATGCTGTATTTAATGCTCCAACGACTCTTTCCACCAGACGAAGACTGTCTCCCTTAAAACACTTACAATAGATACTTTTTTGGAGAAGTCTATAAATAGAAGAAGAGACCTCAAGTTCTCAGTTAGTCAGTTGGTTCACTGTTTTAAAAATCTCTACCTATCAAGCTCTAATATTGTGACAATCATCAAACTCAGTTTGTAAAAACTTTATTTATTCTTCATTGTATATTCGTCTGTTAAGACGTTAAACTCAGTGAGGTAACTCACGTTCAACCTTTTCTTTAAGAAATTGGTAAAAGCCTGAAGAGGCTTTGATTCAAAGAATACTTGGGTTTTTTCTTGGAGACAAATTAAAGACTACTTGGGTTAAGCTTGAAGAGGTTGGTTGAAAGAATACTTGTATCTTGGATAAGTTAGTGAAACTTGGTTGTTGCTAAGAACTAAACGTAGTCTCTGGGTGAGACGAACCAGTATACTTCTTATGTGCATTTTTGTTTCTCTTTCAGCATTCGTCTTTCCTGCAAAATCATTTTTGAAAAATCGTTTAATTCCCTCTTCAGACAAGACGTCTTTGGCAAAGGTTTTGCGAAGATTTTCTATAACACAATTCAACCCCCCCTTCTTATGTTATCTTTGTGTTTTACAATTTGGTATCAAAGCTCAGCCTCTAAGGGTTGAGCACCTTAACAAGTGTTAGAGGAAAAGATCTGCATGGCAAACCTTGAAGGACAGTTCATTCTTGAAGGAGCCTCATTGTCAAGACCTCCAGCCTTCAATGGAGAAGATTATGCGTACTGGAAAGACAAAATGGAGATGTACATGAAATTCACTCATTATAGCATCTGGAGAATCATAACACATGGCGATCTCGTTGTAGCAAAGCCAAAAAATGAGTACAATCAAGATGACTTCAACATGCTGCAACAAAATGCAAAAGCTATGTATATTATAACTTATGCCTTATCCAAAGAATATAATAAATTTTGCAGTCGCAAAACTGCAAAGGAAATGTGGGATGCTATACGCATAACGCATGAAGGCACAAAAGATGTTCATCTTAGAAGAGTAGCCACTCTGCAAAGATACTATGAGATGTTCACTATGAAAGGGACAAAAACCATTGATGAGATGTTTAGAAGATTTCAAACAATTCTAAATGGACTTTAGAGTCTCAATGTTGAGTTCTCCAAGGCTCAGAATAATCTCAAAATCTTGGATAGTCTTCCAAAAGTGTAGGAACCCAAGGCTATAGCTATAGCTGAAGCAAGAGACATGAAGACTTTAACTCTGGATGAGTTACTAGGAGCCCTAAGAGTCCATGAAATTCATCTCTTCAAAAGAGATAAAGTCAAAAATAATGACTCAATTGCTTTAAAAAGTGGAGAATCAAGTTGAAGAGCAAACGAAAAGACTGAGACGAAAGCCAGGAACAAACCCCTGAAGGTTTAGTCTGATGAATCTGAAAGCTCAAATGAAAGCTCCGGCTGTTTAACAAACGATGAGATATCTCTCATAACCAAGAAATTCAAAATGATGCTTAAGAAGAAAGGAAGATTTAAGCAATCCTCTAGAAAGAAGGACATTAGATATAGAAAGCCTCCTCAAGAAGAAAACAACGAAATCATCTGTTTTAAGTGCAAAAAGCCTGGACACATTAAGCATGAATGCCCCAAACTGAAAAGAGGATGGAATTCCAAAAAGAGGAACAAGAAGAAGAATCTTCTAGCCACCTAGGAAGACCTGGACAACAATAGTAGCAGTTTAGATGATGAAAAGGCTAATATCTGTCTTATGGCAGATACTGAGGATGTAATATCTGAGGTACACTCTATCTCTAAAAATTCCTTGCATTCGTCTAATAGTAGTGAATATGAGTTTGATGACGAAGAATGTCTTATGACATTCTTCTTGCTAATTCTCATATGATTGCTCTTGAGTATAAGAAATATAAAGAAAAATATCAAGAAGCTACATCAAAAAACAAAATACTCAAGAAAAATCTGGAGAAAATGCATAAGAGCCAAGTCTCAGATCGTGAGAAGATAATGCTTATTTCTAAAGTTGACAGACTAAAGAAAGAGATCATTAGTTTGAAACATGATCTGGCAAAATTTGTGGATGGATCTTCAAAACTCCATATGATTTTAAAGCATAGAAGACTTCCTTCTGACAAATCTGGTATAGGATTTGTAAAAGACAAATTCTAAACCAACATCTTCTAAATCTTATTCAACCTTCTGTAACTTTTATGGTAAATCTGGACACTCATTCCAAAGGTGTCAACACAAGAGAAAACAAAGGTCAAATAAGATTATTGGGACTAACACAAAAGGACCCAAAAGTATTTGGGTACCAAAATCTCAAATAATTCCTATTGCAGATATCCTTAATAGAAAAAAGGAGGGATTCATTCTGGTACCTAGACAGTGGATGCTCATGTCACATAACGGGAGAAAGGTCTATGTTTCTAGACCTTCAACCACATGAAGGAATGGTCTCTTTTGGTGGAAGTGGAAAAGGAAAAATCATTGGTATAGGTAAAGTCAGTAAGCCTCCTCTTCCATCTATAGATAATGTATTGTGTGTTGAAGGATTAAAGTATAACTTGATTAGCATAAGTCAATTCTGTGACAGTGAGTTTATTGTATCCTTTAACAAGGAATCATGCATAGTCAAAAGAAATGACGAATCTATCCTTTTTACTATCAAAAGACATAACAATTTGTACAAGATTGAGTTTGAGGATCTAAATGAACAGAATGTTACTTGCTTAATGACCAAAGAAGATGAAAAATGGATTTGGCATAAAAAGCTCGGGCACATCAATTTGAAACATATTTCAAAATTATATAAAAAGAGCTTAGTAAAAAGATTGCCTGAGATTTCTTGGAAAACTCATATTCTTTGTGAAGCTTGTCAGAAAGGGAAACAAATTAAAATCTATTTTAGATCCAAAGATGTTGTTTCTACTTCTAGACCATTAGAATTGTTGCATATGGATTTGTTTGGACCTACAAAAACTCTCAATCTTGGTGAAAAAAAGTATGGTTTTGTTATTATTGATGACTATTCTAGATACACATGGGTTTATTTCCTAACTTATAAGCACGAGTCTTTCAATGTGTTTGAAATATTCTGTAAATGAGTTCAAAATGAAAAAGGCTTTTGTATTACTGCAATTAGAAGTACCATGGAACTGAATTTAAAAATGCTGAGTTCAAATCTTTCTGTGAAAAGAATGAAATTTTTCACAACTCCTCCTCACCGAGAACACCTTAACAAAATGGGGTAGTTGAAAGAAAAAATAAAACTCTATAAGAGATGGCAAGAACCATGCTCTGTGAAAATTCAATTCCCAAGTACTTCTGGGCAGAAGCTAAAAATACAACTTGTTATATTCAAAACAGAATATTGATCAGACCAATAATTAAAAAGACTCCTTATGAATTGTGGAGAGGTAGAAGACCCAACATTTCATACTTCCATCCTTTTGGATGTGAATATTACATTCGCAACACTAGAGATCAATTAGGAAAATTTGACTCTAAGGTTGATAAAGACATTTTTCTAGGATATTCAGATACATCAAAAGCCTTTAGAGTATTCAACTCTAGAACTTTTGTTGTAGAAGAATCTATCCATGATAAATTCAATGATATACTAATCCCTAATAGGAGACTATCAGACTTGGAAGAAGATTTTGTAGATCTACAGATGGGGTCGTCTGATCAAACAAGAACAAACAAAGTAAAAGAATCAGAAGACATTTCTCAACAACAACAGACTGACAATCAAACAAAGGAATCTCACAAGGATTAGAAGTTCGTTACCTATCATCCTCAAGATCAAATCATTGGAGAACGAACTGAAGGAATCAAGATAAGATCATCACTAAAGAATCAAGCATCTTGCACTCTAGTCTTAGAAATTGAACCTAAGACGATAGAAGAAGCATTGACGGACGATGACTGGGTAATAGCTATGCAAGAAGAATTACATCAATTCACAAGAAATGATGTTTGGATTCTTGTTTCTAAACTAGAACATAAAAGCATCATTGGAACAAGATGGGTATTCTGCAACAAGCTTGGTGAAGATGGAAAGGTAATCAGAAATAAAAGCAAGGTTAGTTGCTCAAGGTTACAATCAGCAAGAAGGTATAGACTTCACTGAAACTTTTGGACATGTTGGTAGATTAGAAGCCATTAGAATCATGCTTGCCTTTGCCGGTCATAAAAACATTAAACTTTTTTAAATAGATGTTAAGAGTGCCTTTTTAAATGGTTTTATTGAGGAAAAAGTCTATGCTAGACAACCTCCTGGTTTTAAGGATCCAGTCCTCCCAGACCATGTATTTAAACTTAAAAAGGCTTTGTATGGTCTTAAACAAGCACCTCGTGCTTAGTATGACAGACTGAGCAGTTTTCTCATTTCTAATGGATTTATGAGAGGTAAAGTAGACACAACTCTCGTTAGAAAAAAATCTAACAAAGATTTCATAATAGTTCAAATTTATGTAGACGATATAATTTTTGGAGCTGTTAATGAAACTCTATGTAAGGATTTTTCATATTTGATGCAAAATGAATTTGAAATAAGCATGATGCAAGAATTGAAATTCTTTCTTGGCCTACAAGTTAAACAAGAGAAGAAAGGTATATATATTCATCAACAAAAGTACACCAAAGAATTACTTAAGAAGTATAAGATGAATGAATCAAAGCCTATGAGGACACTAATGCATCCGTCTGTAGTCATGACAAAGGACGAATCAGGTAAACCAGGAGACCAAACTGTCTACAGAGGTATGATTGACTCACTTCTCTACTTAACTGCTAGCAGACTTGATATCATGCACAGCATCTATCTATGTGCTAAATTTCAATTTGACCCCAGAGAGTCTCATTTAAGATTTTTAGATATCTTGTTAGTACTTCTAACCTAAGCTTATTCTATGAGAAAAATAAAGATTTCAGGATAGTAGGATCCTGGGATGCAGACTATGCTGGTGACAGACTTGAAAGAAAAAACACAAGTGATGGATGTCACTTCATCGGACCATGTCTCATATCCTAGACCAGCAAAAAGAAGAATTCAATTGCATTGTCTACTGCTAAGGCAGAATATGTATCTGCTGCTAGTTGTTGCTCACAACTTCTATAGGTAAAATATTAACTTGAAGATTACTCTAGCTTTGAGCATAACATTCCTATGTTATATGATAACACTAGTGCAATCAATCTATCTAAAAACCCTATTCAACATTCCAAAGCAAAGCATATAGAAATAAGACATCACTTTATTTGTGATTATGTTCAAAAAGGTGTCTTTGATATTAAGTTCATTGATACAGACCATCAATGGGCTGATATCTTTACAAAAGCTTTACCTGAAGAACGTTTTAACTTCATTTTAGAAAACTTGAACATAAAAATATTACAAGAGTAAAACATCTTACATGCATTGTCTTGATCAATTATTTAAGTTTCGTCTTACTCTATATTGTCTTACATTTTATTATATTTCGTCTTGCTGACATGTTCTTCTTTGAATATGAAAAGTTTTTAATTTATTCGTCTGAAATTTTCCCTCATGATTATTTATCGATAACCACCCACGAAACGTGCGTCGTCTTCTCTACCACATCAAGTCGCCATAAATGCACGTCCTTTCAGTACTTACAAACTTTTCTTTTATTCAAAATAATCGCTCTTTCTTTCTCTTTACACATTTTGAAAACTCTTACCTTTTAAACTCAAACCCCCTCTCTTGTCTTTACTCTCAAACCTAAATCTCTCAAACCTACACTAATGGCCACCCAAAAATAGCTTGTCCCCATGGAGAGATTCCCAAAAGGTGACTTTGTTGCCGGAAAATGGGTTGACCTCAAAAAGCTTGAAGAGGAAGGATTTCCTCTGCGCATGTATATCAAAAATGTTGGATGAGAAGCATTTGTTTAGAAACAAACCACCTAGTACCATGCGCTGTACGCCTTACTTTTGGGCTTATACTTCTAAAGTGAACAGTACCATCATTAGAACTGTTGACAATTAGGTCATCATCATTTCCACAAACACCATTGCTACAGCATCTGGCTGTAAGCAAGAAGGTGATCTTTTTACTGAAGACTGGGAGAAGGTTATCACCCCAGAGATTGTCGATCAAGCGTTGTATGGAAAACCAAGGCCACAAATCGACAACAAAGATGTTTTGAAGAGGTTTCTATACTCTTCAAAGATGAAGTCAAAATGCAAACTCATTCACAATGTCCTGCTACATATTATCCTGCCCAAGAAAGGCTCAAAGGATAATGTAACTTCCAAGGACAGGTTCTACATCTACAAAATGCTGACTGGTCAGAAGGCAAACTTGCCAGCACTTGTTTTAGATAATTGGCGATCTTGTTTAGCTAAGTCCAAGGAAAGTGCAAAAAGTAAATAGAAGCACCCCATTCCATACGCCATGCTATTCGCCGAGATCATTCGTTTGGCTAGTGTGAACGAAGCTAGGATGGAAGAAGAAAAAGGAAGGTTCTAAAATCGACGTATCAATCATCGAGAAGATAAGGATTGTGCCTCTCTTCACTAGATACGTAGCCCAACATTTTGAGTTGGCTTTGATCAAGGAAGAACCACTTGAGGAAACTATTGGAACTATGTTCAGAGTGGGATCATCTACTGACTCCTCTATTGGACAAGCATCTACCCCCTTACCACAACAAACCAAACCTTAAAAACCAAAACTGCCCATCAAGAGACTATCATAACCAGATCCTCAACCTCAAAAGACCAAACCTTAATCACAACAACCATATTCTCCTCATAAGAAACAAAAACCCCTAACCATTCGTCCGAGATCCAGACCAGTTCCTCAACCTGACTCAGACGATGACCTTCTCATTAACACCATTTTTACAACCACAAGCACAACCATCCTTGAACCTCCATCAGAACAACCACCTCCATCTACCACTGAACCTAGCTACCTCTGCCCAACCTTCCAAAAAGCTCTCCAAATCCAAAAAGATTCCCGTACCTAAAACTTGAGCTCAAGAGGAAAAGTAGCTCAAGAAAACCAAAGCTAAATCAAAAAGGGCTGAGAAGAAGAAGAAGAAGGAAAAAGAAGAGAAACTTGCTGAGGAAGAGCAAGAACAGATTAAGGAAGCAGTGCTTCAATCTGTTATTAAGCACTCACTGCAAACAGCCCATGTAGAGTCTAAAGAGCAAGAGCTGTTTAGTTAAGAGGACATCATCTCTACCTCAAGAGGTAGATTACCTAGATCTCTTTTTGGGAAGTTCCTCAATCTGTTTCTTTATCTCAAGTCTTCAAACGTAAAGGAGAGCAGAAAACAGAGAAGGATAATTGTTTGGAGGAGCTGAACTGTTGATAGACAAAGCCTCACCTGAATAATTCAGATCAGAAATTCCTTTGTCTAAACGTCTGCGCATCAAACAAGTCACAATACTTTTCACAAGAGCCTCGCAGTGTTGGGAAAAGCAAAGAATATCAACTACCAGAGCCTTTCAACCCAGAAGTTCTTCAAGCTCTTATTAATTATGAACTGGACGAAGTCAATAATCCGAGAATGTGGACAACCCTTATCAATGAGGAATGACCACTCTTGGTGCACCATGGGTATGCTGAGAAGTTCCCTAATATTGAAGATGTAGCGACCTAAGCTCTTTCATATGAGCCCAACATTACTCCATACATCTGGAAGAAAGGGTATAGTACATTATTAGATGTTCCGATCTTTGTCTACCCACCTCAACTAGAACCAAATTCCCACCAGGACGCGAGATATAGAGACAGCGTGGGACTCTCTGCCACACATCCCCTTTTATGCTCAAATGTAATTATTCTGAGTATCTAATCATGTGTAGAACATATCACTACAAGCCTAAGATCATTTACCCGTTCTGTCATGGGAAGATCAAGACTTACTCCCTCACCATTCGACCAGAAGATAGTCCAGACTTTGAAGAATGGCAGATTGGAGATGATGACTGGGAGTTGGGACGGGTGATGAACAACTTCCAATGGGAGAAAATGCATATTTCCTTGCAACATGGTATATGCGAACGAAGATGTCCAGACCTTGAGCTAGGCTCGCCTAGACTCATGGCTACTTAAATGTCGCTTCTGATGAAGCCATGGACCACCTTCCGCATCTGCTGTCAAAAGACAATAAAGTGTCATAATCTTTCTATGGGAAAGGGAAAGAATCGAAGTTCAGACGCGACCCTAGAAGGCATTTGATGATTAGACAAATAGCACTTTCGTCTACACAGCTGACTAAACTCAAAGGAAAGGCAACTCTCCGAAGCACAAACCAAAAAAGATTGCAAGATCATGTTGAAACACTCAAACACTTTTTTGGTCTCACTACAGAAGAGAAGCATCTGTTAAGCCATGAAGCTGCCCTCCGACCATCCGGCCACTGGATACAAATCTCTCCATCTCCTTCCACTTGTACATCCAACCCCCAAAATTAGCTCTCAATAAACCAACCTAAGACCTACATCTTCTTCTCCTTAGACATCACTGAAATCTTTTTACCTTGCGGCCACTTCTAGTTTTGTGGCTCCCTGTGCCATATGTTTTCAATTTATGTTTTGTAGAAGAACCTATTGATGAAGCAGCTACCAACTTTGCACTTGCACTGCAATATTCAAAATTCAATGAATTGAAACAAACAGTCCAACATCTTGAAGCTAATCTAGTAAAGGAGCACAGAAAACGCAAACGCACAGAAGCACTGTTAGCCAAGTTGGCCAAACGCTTCAAGGGTGACCTTGGCTCATTGTCTATACCTTTAGGCTCTGAATGTTCTAAATGATGATGCCAAAAGAAGGAGATATATGCAGATATAAATCAAAAAGAGAGGGAGAATAGAACGAAGTATCAATCTTAGGGGGAGTATTTTTTTATATACAATGAACTTTCTTTTAAGCATAAATATTGTTTGGTTATATTCAGTTATATCGTCTAGTTTTATCTCTCTCTGATATTGCATCTACTTAACTGAAGTATATCAGTATGATTTTTTTTTTCTAAACTTAAACTCACATCACAAAAAGCTCTTTCATATAAATATGTTCCATAAACATTATATATGTTTGTCATCATTAAAAAGGGGAAGATTGTTAAGACAAAGGACGATTTTATAATCCTTAAATATTTTGATAATAACAAACAATTAAAATGACCTTTCTCAAACAATCGTCTGGTTACTCAAATATCTTATGCTTGCTATCGTCTGTTCTTTTTGTTCATGAATTATCTTTAATTGTTTTCCAAAGATTTTAGTAGTTAACTTCTCTTAGACGATGTTCTAACGATCTACACACTAGCCAGCTATAAAAGCGTAAGCAATCTCGAAATAAATGAAGTCTACGCACCTAATCTCGAGGGAAAGTTTACTTTACACGTAAAAGAAGGAATATGCGTGTGGATGTCAAAAAGAAAAGCAGAAATGTCCACTTTTACAAGATAGAGTACGAGAATGGTAAAGATAAACATACTGCGTTATCTTATCAATGTGACAAGTTGGTGAAAGGTATTAAATGCTGTATTTAATGCCCCAATGACTCTTTCCACCAGACGAAGACTGTATCCCTTAAAACACTAACAACGGATACTTTTATGGAGAAGTCTATAAATAGAAGAAGAGACCTCAAGTTCTAAGTTAGTCAGTTGGTTTACTGTTTTAAAAATCTCTACCTATCAAGCTTTGATATTGTGACAATCAAAAAATTCAGTTTGTAAAAACTTTATTTATTCTTCATTATATATTCGTCTGTTAGGACGTTAAACTTAGTGAGGTAACTCACGTTCAACCTTTTCTTTAAGAAATTAGTAGAAGCCTAAAGAGGCTTTGATTCAAAGAATACTTAGGTTTTTACTTGGAGAGACAAGTTAAAGACTACTTGAGTTAAGCTTGAAGAGGCTTGTTGAAAAAATACTTGTATCTTGGATAAGTTAGTGAAACTTGGTTGTTGCGGACGTAGTCTCTGGGTGAGACGAACCAGTATACTTCTTGTGTACATTTCTATTTCTCTTTCAGCATTCATCTTTCTTGCAAAATCGTTTTTGAATCGTTTAATTCCCTCTTCAGACAATACGTCTTTGGTGAAGGGTTTTGAAAATTTTCTATAACACAATTCAACCCTCCTTCTTATGTTATCTTTGTGTTTTACAAAAATATTTTTTTATATAATTCATTTATTTATTTCTACCCTTTTTTTTATTCATTCAAACAAGTGCAGAGAAATTTCACTACTTCCTTCTTTCTTATTTTTATTTATCCAAGCAAATATTTTTCATTTTATTTCTCCTCTATTTCATTCATTTTTATTTCACTCCTCATCCAGACAAAGCATTAAAGTACGTTAACAAGTTATAACTACAATATATCTTAAAATATACCATGGTATAGCTTGTTAGCGTACTCTAACTAAAAAACAAGTGTGTGTACGTTAGCAAACCTAGCAAACCTTACAAGTATTTGCTAACGTACACATACTTAGTTTTTAGTTGAAGTACGTTAGCAAGTTATAAAAACAATGTACAATATAACTTATTAACATACTTTAACTAAAAAACAAGTGTGTGTATATTAACAAATTTCATATATATATATATACTCTCACCTATTTTTTAATTGGAATATATTAACAACCTACACCAAAATCTTTGGAAAAAAACCCAATCAATTTTTTTTTATGAATTTAACTTAGGGATAGTATAGTAATCTATTATTTAATTTTTTAAAAAAATAAAAAATTCATTTCTCTCTCATCTCTCATTTGTTTCTCTCTCCTCTCTTATCTCTCACGTCTCCCGGCCTGGAATTGGATTCACCTCTTGTGGTTCACTTAGCAGAGCCCTCAACAATCTACATTTTTCTCCACAAGCCATAAATCAATTGAAATTGGCACCTCCAGTGGCCAGCGTGAGCTATGGGTTGCGAACACCCGAGAGCGCAGAGGGAGGAAGCTTCTCGATTTCATTGTGCAAATTGGGGAGGAAGTCGTTTATGCTCCAGTGTGACCCTCTGCTTTTTTTTTTCCTCTCATGACAGGCTTCTGTGACTGGATTTTTACAGCCTATTGAGGATGGGTGGTAGATTGAGGAATGCTCATTTGAAAAGAAAAAAACAATAAAGAATTGGCCACTGGGAGTTTTGAGTGTTGAACTGGGAGACAAAATGGTGAGGAACGTTATTCATCATAATATTTCTACTAGAATCCATCTTTGGAATTGAATTACCATGAAATATTATAATATTCATCATAAACGAATGTGGTGCGTGGTGTCGAAAACGTTTTACAAATCAGGATTGAAGACTGTAGGGGTGGTCGGAAAGTCAAGCTTCCTCTGATGACCAGTGGGTGAGGAAAGACGGATAGATAGAGAAAGCACAGAGATGAAAGAGAGGACAGAAATAAATGAGAGATGAGACACAAATGAGTTTTTTTTTTTTTTAAATTAAATAGTAAATTACTATACTATTCCTAAATTAAATTCATTACAATAAAATAGTTAATTGGGTTTTTGTCTAAAATTTTTGATGTAGATTGTTAATATATTTTAACTAAAAAATAGAAAAAGTATATTAGCAATCCCGTGTATATATATATATATTAGAATTAAAATTTCTTTTCACCTCTTCATATAAAAAAATTGCTCTGCATTGTCATCTTGTGCTTAGGATATTGATTATTGCAATTCAAAAAATATAAATATGAATAAAAGAAGAAGGGTAAATTATTTTAATTATTATTCTATTTTTAACTTACTTTTTCATATTATATTATTCATTTTAGTCATTACTCGTTCTTTATTTTAATTTTAATAAAATATTTTATCTTTAGAAAAATTTATAAAAAATAAAATTTGTGAAAAATCTAAAATTATAATCACATAAAAAGATTTTTTTTGTCTAAAAAACTAGAATTTACATAAAAAATCATATAAACATTTCCTTTTATATCATTTTAAAATTTTCAGCTTGTTTCATACTTAATTTTATCAAACCCTTTTAATTAAATAAGTAAGCTTATCAGTTTTTTATTTCCAATTACTAGGTTTTAGCTTTCAACTAATTAAATAATCCCTCATTCAATTTATGATGTGATGATTCTTTAAAAAAAATAAGCTTTTGTTCTGGAACAAAATTATTAAAAAAACAATTAAAATATTATTTAGTTTTAATTAATTAATTTTTATTTAACTTTGTTTAACTAATTAACTTCTTTAACTTTTCATTTTTCATTCTTTTCTTTTTCTTTTCTACTCTCACATTGTACATGCTTAAACTGTAAGCAGTTTTATTCTGTCGTAATTACTAAAGTAAGAAAATCTTCCCAAGAAGAATTATGAGTTTAATTATTATGCACTGTCAGTATAAAATAGTTTTACACTATCAGTGCATAGCCTATTTTCTCAAGAATTATTCAACAAACAAGATTTTAATAGTGTTTGAAGAAATCAAATCCACATCTATGATGAAAGTTAATTCCGGAACCTTCACGACTTATGTCTAACCCACATTTCATGTTAGTAATCCTTTAATTTATTGGTGGTGAGCGTTCATTTAATTGATTAAAATATTACAAACAAAACAAAAATGAAAGGATAAGTCAAATTTAGCTTTGCTTCATTCTTTTCATTTTCGTTTTATTAGATTAAGATTTGCGTAACCGAGCCAACTAAAAGTTAAAGATTGATATATTTAATAGTATTTTACAATTTTTTTTATTTATACGATTATTTTAAGGTTTCAATCTAAATAACAGATATATTTCCTGCACAAATGAGTTAGTAATAATAAAAAAAAGGTTGTATTAGTAAGTACATATCTATTTTCATTTTTGTCTCTCACCAATATTTGCATTTTAAAAGTTTAAATTTGGAATTTTTTTTTTCAATCTGAGTGCTAATTAATTTATTTTTCTTTATAATTATATATTATATATAGGTGTGCTTTTCTCTAGCTTGAATAGGATTACTTCCTGTAAAGGATAGGTGTAGCTTCACACTAAAAATATAGGCATATTTTCCTCTAATAAAAAAGTTTAATAACTTAGTATACAATTATTGAATTGTAACTATTAATGAGAATAAGTTTGACTTACTGAATTGAATTGCATTATTCTAAATGTTTTCAATTTAATTCCATCTATTTACCAAACATAAATGTTCCTAATAAATTTTAATGCAAAATATTTTATTACCAATAGTATTACGTGATCGATGAAACACTTTTATTAAATTTTTATTTATTGCTATTAATTGAATTAATTTTCAGACACTTTAGATTTAATACTTCATAATTATTTTACTAAATAACTATATGTCTCCTGTTATAATAAATATAATCACTTAGTATAATTTTAAAAAATTGTAACGTTTAATGACTGAATTGAATTGCTTTAATTTAAACGTTTCGAATTCAATTTCATGTTTTTATATAAAATAAACGGTACCCAATAAAGCTCTATTAACTTATAATATATTTTTATATAATAAATCTAAGTTTTTATTGTTGATAGTGAGATAAAACATATTCTTTTTCTCACATAATGTCAATTTTTTTTTTTCATTTTGTAATGCGTGTATTTTGAATATTTTTATCAAATTAAATCAGTATGTTTTCACTCTTTACCTATTCATCTATTTAAAGTTTAATTTTTTTATTTATTTTCAGAAAAATTTAATAAATATTAGGCATAATTAGATATGTACAAGTTAAATAGCAGGATAATCTTCTGTCAATTACATTAAATTTTGAAACTTTTCAAAATTAAAAGTTTAAAATGCTTATTTTTTTTTTATATTTCAAATGAATTCACGACCAAAAATATTACAAATCTATATTTACCTATATTTAATTTCTCTCTCTCTCTTTATATATATATATATATATATATATATATATATATCCGGAATACGAAACCATAAAGAAAATACCAATTAAACCGATTACAGGAATACCAGTTACAGTACCTATTATCCAAAGAGGAATCCTTCCAGTAGTATCGGCCATTTATCCCACTTTCCTCCACATTTAATCAAGTAGTCAGTCATGCTAAAGACATAAACAGTCATAGATAATTATGAAATGATATCCTTCCGAATGGGATAAAAGAATTCCTATACCACACCAATTCGTTATGTATGGATGATGAGATTCCATTGATATAGAGTCACTTGTTCTTTTTTCTCTGACAGATGGTCAGAACTTCATCTGGGTTCGAATCCTACTGAGAGGTCTACTAGAGATCAGAAATTGTTGAAGAAAGAACAAGTATATATATATATATATATATATATATATATATATATATATATATATATATATGGAAATAAATCAAATTACACTTGTGTAACTTTTACCAATTATTATATCAACAATAACTTTATATAAAAGGTGAATTTTGTTGATCCAACCGTTGAATTATAACTTTATATTACCTTGATTGTTTATGTCAAATTATGTTAAAATTGAACAACAATAAGAAAGTAATCAAATGATCCATATTTTAGTATATTTTAAAAAGTACATATTACGTCTATTTTGATCTATATGAATGAGGTATTAAATAATTTTGGATCAATATAAAATTTTGTATATAAGATCTATGTGAGAAGAACATTCAATCTAACGGTAGATTTTGAGAAAACATTATTCAATTAAAAATTATTGAATGATGTAATAGTTGGTAAAAGTTACACTAGTGTAATTTGATTCCTCCCATATATATATATATATATATATATATGATGGGTGAAATATTTTCTAATTATTATTTACTAAACAAAGTTAATGCTTCCTCTTATAAAAATTTAATCACTTAGTATAATTTTATTCAATTTCAACTATTAAAGACTAAATTGAATTATATACCAATCCAAATGTTTTTAATTTAATTTCATATTTATACAAAACAAAAGTTGCTAATAATTTGTTAATATAAAATACTTTCATGCTTAGCATGAGTAGAATATTAGTTTAATGAAATTAAAGGTTGATTCACAGGCGTAGAGTTGTTTCAACTTAACTAGTGATCTTGAGTTTAAGTCCTACATATGTAACTACGTTAAATACTTGGAGGATAATTTTGTTGTCCATAGTGATTCTCTTGATTGGAGCAAGATTGTCTCTCATGGGAGATAAATGTAGTCTTGAACCAAAAACAAAAGTTAAAGGTTTATTCCAAATACTTCATTCATTTCAAAATATTTATATTTAAGCAGAATGATGAGGAATGCTAGCAATACTTTCTCAAACACTCTCTTTCTAACACTTTTTCCACTATTGGCTAAATTTTTTTGGAATTCACAAATTTTGGTGAGTCTCACCTCTCATTTAATGTGTCTCTCCTAATTTAGAAGTAGGACCCACAAAAATTTGTGATTTCCAATAAATTTAAGCTAATAGTTAAGAGAGTGTTAAAAAAAGTGTTGCTAGCATTCCTCTTATATTTAAAGTACAAGGAATAATAAATGAGAAATATTATTTGTATAACAATTCACACAATAATTTGTACAACAATAATTTTTTGTGTTTATTTTCTCCTGTACATCATTTATTACATCCATAATGATAGAGAGAGATAAACACAAAAAGTGTTGTTATACAAATTATTGTATGAACTATTGTATATGTAGCATATCTCATAATCAATTTACTATATTTAATTTTATTGTTTTTAAGTTAAATACTCAAAATATTCTATCTCTATCAATACTTTATTAGTATCTTAAACTATGAAATAAAACAAAAGTATTAATCACTAACTTTTTAAAATATTAATTAATTTGATAAATTAGTAGTATATTTAATTGCTTCCATAAATCTACTTAAGAAATTAATATTAAATAGCGTAATTAATTATTTTTCAAAATAATATTATTTTTGAACATTGAATAATATTATTAATGTAGTTTGTCTAACAAAAAACATTTTTATAAACTTAACAACCTAGACAGTGTAATTAATTACTTGTGGATCAGAATATGTTATACTATTTCCATTTAGTAATAATTTCTTTTTTTTTTTAATGTAAACTATTCACTAGCTTTGTTGATGACTAATTTTTGTTGGAAAACTAGATTGATCACCTTTAGTGACGTTTCTTCTTCCAACTAGTTTTTTCTTCTTCTTTTCATTTACAAGGTTTGAACCCGAAACATTACATAAAAGATCTAAATTTAGTGCCACTCGAACCAATGTAATGTTAGTTAATAATAATAATAATAATAATTTTTGGTGTACAATGGATAATAAAAATAATAATAATAAATATTTAATAATATCTTTGACTAAAGTAATAGTATCTTTGATTGCTTGAAGAAAATTTCCTTAATATTTAATACGTAACAGTGTAATTAATTATTTTCCAAAGCGTTATTGTATTTTATTAATAACTAGTAAGATGACCCATGAAATGCACGGAAAATTAGCATTTGATTATTTTTTAGTTATAATATTAAAAATTTGTAAGGTAAATATATCTTTTATTAATGTATATATTTTTAAATATATTTATTTTAATACTTATTATAAAAAAGGACTATAAGTTTTAATATTATTGATCAAATTAAGTACGATGATGTTTATTTTTTTTAAGAATAATGATGTTTATTTTCATGTTAATATTGTAGTAATATTTTTATTTTTAATATATTTGTATATATAAATAGAAAATTCAGATGATAATTCTTAAATCTGAATATTGTATAAAACATTAATGATTTTTATAAATATGATTTGATATTGTGTGGATTAAATCACTATTAGGGATGACAAAGTGGTGAGGTGGGCGTGGTAGTAGCCTCTCGTCACCGCCTCGTTGGATGAAAATATACCTCGTCGCCTGCCTTGTACATGCACAAATATCCATTAAGCGAGTATCAATGAATTTTATAAATATTTGCGAGTATTCATGGGTATTTGTAGATATTTGTTTAATATAAAATTCAAAACCAAAAAATAAAAAACAAATTATTTTGAAAAATATTATTATACTAAAAACAAATAATTTTGAAACATATGTTTACACTAAAATAAATAATTTTGAAATATATATTTATATTTATACTAAAAATAAATTAGAGCAACTTAATTTATATATAGCTAAAGTTTTTTAAGTAATTCCAACTTACGAGTACCCACAGGTTTGAGTACTTTACTACCTACACATGCCCCGTTAATAAGCAATTAGAGAAAAAAAATATTTATTTTACCTATAAATACCTATTAAACATCCATTTCAATTTGTAGCAAATTTTACCTGCAGGTACAAAATTTTTTGTCATTCCTAATCGTTATACTTACACCCAAATTAAAAGATATATCAAGCAAAACAAAAGTCAAGGGTTCACAAAGGGTTTCACAGTTTTATTGTATTCTTGTTTAAAAGTAAGAGAGGGTTCCACCGCTTCTATTTAGAAAGAAAAAAGTATAGTATTTCAGTATGAAAGATTTGATAACTGAATGAAATTAATTGAACACGTATGACTATAATTTTGGCTATTTAGTTTTGTATGAAAGATAAGTGACAATTGTAAAAATAAATGAAAAAAAATCCATGTTAGAAAATAAACACATTACTCAAATTGAAAAATATAAGGTAAATTGGAATAAAACTCATGTTGATGCTTTTGATCATCTTAAACATTATCAAGTATTTGTTGATACACAATGTTTATGTTGATGTACATACTTTTTGTTCATCAAATATTGAATTTTTGATACTCTTTCTCGATTTAACGCTTAATTATGCAACCCACAATAGATCGTGAGTGAAAACAGGCTTTGAAAAATAAAGTCAAACCCCACATAAGAAAGTGATTGTCATTAGGTTTTATTAGTCGTCATCACAAAACATAGAGTCAATAGAAATTATCTACTAAATTTAAATAGTAGTCCTGGACCAGCTTATGGTAATTACCTTAATTAATATAACAATGCAATTTAATTACACATATATAACAATTACATATAATTGTCTTAATTATATATAATTGATAATGATAATTGCATTAATTACCTTAATTAATTTAAATTAGAATATAAAGTGATCGTAATTACTTTAATATAATTATGGATTTTTATGAATTAAAAAGATGAAAAAATCAGCTACATTTTGGCAGGAAAAAAATGAATGTAATGTTGTGACGTGATAAAAAAAATATATCAAATGTGATGTTCTTAACTTGAGCTTTATATTTCCCATTGACATTTTGAAAGATAGCATCTTATACATACAATATGTATGATACATTTATTATTTTAATTACACTTATCAAAGAAATAGTTGCTACCAAATTAAATTAATATAATTACAAATTATATATAAATATATATATATATATACCGTAATTTAGAATAATCTTTATACCTTAATAGAATATATTTGTCATAGTTACCTTAATTAATTTAATTTAAAATATATATTGGTTGTAATTACCTTAACTAATATATTATGCAATTTAAATATGTATAATAATTATAGGTGATTACCTTAACTATATATAGATGATAATTATATTAATTACCTATACTAATTCAAATTAAAATATATACATATCATAATTATCTTAGTTAAAATAATTATGAATTAAAAAAAGCAACAATATTTCGGTGGAAAAAATGAATGAATGTGATGTTGTGACTTGAGAAAAAAAAATGAATATGATATTGTTAACTACACACACACACACACAAAGGTGTAACTCTAAAACCCTTAATACAGAATGATCCTACGGTTTGTAATATCTTAATATATATAATAGGGGTAGGATCCATAGACACCAGGTGTAAGAGTTAGTCAAATTTACCTTCAATAACTTTTGCACACACACACACACGGGAAGGATCAAATGACAAAGTGTGTAACTCTAAAACCCTTAATACAGAATGATCCTACGGTTTGTAATATCTTAATATATATAATAGGGTAGATCCATTGACACCAGGTGTAAGAGTTAGTCAAATTATACCTTCAAACTTTTTGTATAATACAAATTTAAACAATCCAACCGTTGAATTTGATGATATATTTTTATGATTATGTATATCAAATTTCACATCATTTGGACTTTTTCTAAATATGTTATCTAATATTGAATATTTACATATATTTTAATATCATATTGTACGTTAAAATAAAGTGATTTAATGAACTATTAAATAATTTTAGAATTGTATGAAATTTGTATATACTTAATCTAATTAATAAGAACTCAAATTTAACGATTGGATTGGTTAAACTTTGTATTATACAAAAAGTTATTGAAGGTGTAATTTGACTAAGTCTTACACCTGGTGTCAACGGTTCCTGCCCCTATATAATAACTTAAACAATATTTGTGATAATCAATTAGCTAAATTTAATCAATCAATTAAATTACTTGATTTGATTTAATTAATTGTTTGATCGATTTAACATTCTACCTTAAATTTGATTTGATTTAATTGATTATTTGGTTGATTTAACTCTTTATTTTAATATTGAAATTTATGTATACTTTTAATTATAAAAATAATTAAAAAATATATAAAAAATTTAATTTTAAAATATTTAAATTGACAGATTAGTTTGTAATAATATATATAATAGTATAATTAAAACATAAGAAAGACATTTATATACAAGATAGGAGAAAATATAAGATCTAATATAATATATATAATTTGAATGAATAAAAAATATTTAAATAATTAAAAATTTTAATATTAATGTTTATATATATATATATATATATATATATATATATATATATATATTACTATTTATTACTTAAAAAATATAAAAGTTTAATTTGTTAATAATTTTCATAAATAATTAAAAAAATTAAATCAGTCAAATAATTAATTAAATCAAATCAAGTGATTTAATTGATTGATTAAATTTAACTAATTGATTGTCACAAATATTGAAAAAATTAGTTATATATATTAAGATATATTATAAACTATAAGATCATAACTTAAAATAATCTTCAATACCTTAATTAAATGTAAATATACTAATCATATTACTTTAATTAATTTAAATAAGAATATGTGCTCGTCATGATCAAAATTACCTTAATTAATATAATTATGTAATTTTTATCATAAAAATTAAAAAATCCACATTTAAAAAAATGAATTATATATAATTAAAATATTTACCTTAGTTATATATAATTGATAACTATATTAATTGCTTTAATTATGTAATTCAAATATATATATATATATATATATATATATATATATATATTAATTACTGGTAATTTATCATAATTGTATAATTAGTAATTACATTAATTATATAATTTTAAAATTAAGAATTATGTTTTAAATGAGTAAACCTTTTTTATATGCAAGTTAGATGTACAAACTTTACCATTAAATCTAAACTTGAACAAAAAAGATCCCTAAATAAAAATAACTTTTTTAATCTTAACCATTCTATCGCAACCAGGGTCATGTCGGGATAACAAAAAAGATATTAAAAATAGAGGAGTCGCCATCATGATTTATTAAGGGAAAACATAGAAAAACCTTAAAAAATGGTCTTGAACCAAAGATTGGATTTGGGAGTCAATTACGCGTAGGGAAAGTGTTAACACCCTACGACGTCTGTTATAAAAACGGTTACCCTTTAACTTGATGTGTGAACAAAATCAATTGTCTTCTCTTCTTGGTTATAAAATTATTAATCCTATCCATTATTATATTTTTATTTAAATTATATTATAGATTTGCTTAAAAAGATTCTTATTATTACTATTTTATTTTTATTGTTTTTGAGATCGACAGGAGTGGGTCCCTGCTCCTATGTATTCTCCAGGGCAATGAGAACATCAGACTCACGTAATTCTTTGGATAGAAAATTGTTTTGGTAGGTTGATGTTTTTTACTTATATATATTTTTGTTTTATTATTATTATTATTATTATTATTGAGGACTATTCAGACATTAAATCTTAAGGATTATAGAGTATCATCCACAACGATAGGCGACCTAACAAATGTGGAATACTCTTGCAAAAAGGGTTATAAAAGATTTTATGATATCCAAGTAGATCCTAAACTCAACATGATACATCATCAAATCCATCGATATATTATTATTTTTATCAAAAGAAACATCAATTAACAACATGTTAATTAACCTTCAATTTTAAATAAAGTTTTTTTTATGATATTCAAGTGGGTCCTAAACCCAATATGAATAATAATAATAAAAAGAAACCTTAAACTTAGATCAAATCCTTGTAATTTTCAAGTGGATCCTAGACCTAACATGAAGAATCACTAGATCTATGTTCTTTTATTTATCATCTTATTTGATTAATATTTGAAAGAAACATTAATTATTCAAGGAAATGAACTTTTGTAGAAGGTTCGAATTTGCTCATACTATTACGTTTTTATTTGCTAATGGTTTCAACTATTTAAACAAAACGGTATTCATTTTTGATGTGTTAAGCACTTATTATTATAAAATTATCTGATATGACTTTAATTATGCGTGAAAATATTTTTCAACAAAATAATATTAGATACTATGCTTGCCAATAAAGCCTAAATTAGAAGGTATGTAATTAAACCTCCAAACGCACAATAAACCGACCACCTAGCGGCTGTATATATAAGAATGAATAACCATGGGCCACGCAACAAAGTTATGATGCTCTTTGGGCCAGGCCCAGTTCGAAGTTTAGAACCAGGAGAGCTCTCCTTGTGGAGCAAAAAGGGTCTGCGACGAACCCTAGAGAACGGCGCATCCGGCCCTGAGATGCTAAGTCACAACTGCGATGATGGTAAGGAAGTTCGAATATCGTCACGCCCTCGTTTCTGGTGACTCGAAGGTGATGCTGGCGGAGGAAACAGGTGACGAAGTGGCGGAATCTGGGCGGCCTGGAAGCATGAGAGTTCGTTTCGCAGAGATATGGAGGTGTGAGGACATGCGCCGCAACGGCGAGGCGGTGTTGGCACACGACGAGAACGGCTGGAGGTTCTCATGTTATCATCGCGACGGGACGACGGTGGCCAGCGAGACACGCGTGCACCTCGATTTTTATTTTATTGGAGTTTGATTATTTCAAAATAAAGAGAAGGTCCAGATGTTGAACTGAATCATTATTATTAAAATTGAATCAAGTGAGCGTGGAGCCGTGGCATCAAAGGAATCGAAAAATATTGGCGATGTCAATTCTGGATTTGAATTTGTGTACGAGAGTTTGGATGTTTTGCAGGATCTATATGTTGATACACTGGTGTGCGGGAAGCGTATGAACGTGAGGGATTGTGTGAGAATTGAAAATAAGAGTTGTTGTGTGGTAAACACAAAGACGTATTTTCGGTGAGCTCCTGCGATGGTAGTTGGCGTCTCTGGTGGTGGCACCTGTAAAGACTCCAATGTTTAAGTCAGTATTGGTATCAATATGAGAGGGCCTCAGAGATCCGTACTTGATGGGTATGGAGTTTTTTATATAGTGTGTTGGAGGTAAATTTTGTGAGAGCTGGGTGCCGCATGGTAGTTTACGTTTGAGTGAACTACACGCATTCTAGCTGGGTGCCACATGGTAGTTTACGTTTAAGTGAACCACACGCATTTTAGCTGGGTGTCATGTGATTGTTTATGTTTGAGTGAACTATACGCATTCTATGCCACTGGGCGGGTTCGTCCACAAATCCAGGGTTGAAGTGAAGTTGATCCGGGATAGCATGGAAATATGAGCTCGGGTAAACTAGCGATGTTGAAACCGAAACAGGCGCTGCGAGGCCGACTTAGGGCCATAAGTACAAGTGACCTCCAGAACAGTTGCCCTTAAGCCGGCGATGCCTGGAGAAGCATCGTCGGCTTAAGAGACTGGGTCGGCTCGAGCGATCTCCAGAACAGTGTTACCCCCAAGCTGGTGATAATTGTGCTCGTGAAGGTCTTGCCAATTTAGGATCAGAACAGTTTGCGAGTCTTTTCGTTTTTTCGGACAGGTGCGTCATAACTTTGCGATAACCGAGGCGCGTTAAATGTGCAATGATTTGATATATTGAATTTGGTGGTGGTTTTAGGTGATGATCCTAACTCTGAAGATGCCAGTGTTTCCAATTTTTGCCTATGTTTCTAATTCTCGGTTGAGCTGTCGTTTTTTGCTTTGCGTTTATATTGGAACTAAATTTCGATATATATATATATATATAATTCTCTTATATATACTTTTTGCTTTTTTTGTACCTGATGCGCCTTGTACGTATCTGACGAGATAGAAGTTTGTAATCTTCATCTTCGATTTTAGCGATCTTCCTACCCTGGCTGGAGCGAATCCACGTACATGGGGTAGTTCACAATGGCTTGCTTTATCTTCGTTTTTAGCGATCTTCTTACCCCGGCTGGAGCGAGTCCACGTACACGAGGTAGTTCACAATGGCTTGCTTTATCTTCGTTTTTAGCGATCTTCCTACCCCGGCTGGAGCGAATCCACGTACACGGGGTAGTTCGCAATGCTTTGCTTTATCTTCGATTTTAGCGATCTTCCTACCCTAGCTGGAGCGAATCCACGTACACGGAATAGTTCGCAATGCTTGCTTTATCTTCAATTTTAGCGATCTTCCTACCTCGGCTAGAGCGGGGTAGTTCGCAATGCTTTGCTTTATCTTCAATTTTAGCGATCTTCCTACCCCGACTGGAGCAAATCCACGTACACAGGATAGTTCGCAATGCTTGCTTTATCTTCAATTTTAGCGATCTTTCTACCTCGACTAGAGCGAATCCACATACATGGGGTAGTTTGCAATGCTTGCTTTATCTTCAATTTTAGCGATCTTCCTACCCCGGCTGGAGCAGGGTGAATGGGAACATTTTTGGCATCTGTTGCACTTCTTGGCAAACTCTATAGCGTCATTTTCTAATGTTGGCCAGTAATAGCCGGCTCTGAGTATCTTTTTAGCTAACGCTCTACCTCTCAAGTGTTGATCGTAGCCTCTTTGTGTATCTCGGTTATCATGTATTCAAATTCGTGTTTCTCCAGACATCTGAGTAACGATTGGGAGAAGCCGCGTCGATATAGCTTGTCGTTCAATATGTAGAAATGAGTTGCAGATCGCTCCAACCTTTTCGGTTCTTTCTTATCTTCTGAAACGACACCTTTATTTAGATACTCGATGATAGGAGTCATCCAACTCTGCTCTGATTCGATTGCCAATACGAGATTAGACTTGTGAATTGTCTGTTGGATGACTGTCCTATTGTTGCCGGAAGATTTAGTGCTAGCCAACTTTGATAGGATATTCGCCCTAACATTCTTCTCGCGGGGAATGTAGACGAAATCCACCTTATGAAATCTCTCAATGAGAGTTTTTACTTTTGTCAAGTACTTCTGCAACATCGGTTCTTTGGCTTGATAGGTCCCGTTAATCTGCAAAATCATCAATTGCGAATTGCTACATACACGCAACAACACGATGCCAATATCAGCTGCCATAACTAATCCGGCTATGCATGCCTCATACTTTGCCTGGTTGTTGGAGGTGGGAAACGTAAAAGTCAACGACTGGTCCAAAACCATGCCGTCCACAAACTCTAACAGTATGCCGACTCCACTCCCTTTCTCATTAGATGATCCGTCCACAAAGAGGGTCCAAGTCGATCCTTCGAAGGAGGATTCCGTCGGTGTCAATTTTGCTATAAAGTTGGCTAGCGTTTGGGCTTTCAATGTTGTTCTTGGCTCGTATCAAATCCTGTATTCTGATAGCTCAATGGCCTACGTCGTCATCCTTCCTGCTAACTCCGGTCTGTGTAAGATGTGACGGATTGGCTAATCCGTCCTTACTACGACCTTATGCGACTAGAAGTAAGGTCTCAGCCTTCTGGTGGCGATCATCAAAGCAAATACGACCTTCTCCACTTTGGGATATCGCGATTCAGCTCCTTGTAAGGCTCTGCTTACAAAATACACCGGCTTTTGTCCCTCCGGCGTCTCCCGCACTAGCGTGGCACTTACGGCTTCATCGGCCACTACTAAATACAGATATAACACTTCGCCCATCCCAGGCTTAGTGAGTAGGGGCGGAGCGGATAGAATCTCTTTCAATCTTATGAATGCTACTGCACACTTGTCTGTCCATTCAAATGGTTTGCCCTTCCTTAAAAGTCAGAAGAAGGGGAGGGCGTTCTATGCCGACTTGGCTATGAACCTCGTCAACGTAGCCAGACGCCCTGTTAGCTTCTGGACCTCCTTCACACTCTGAGGGCTCTTTATCTCTAGTATGGCCCTACATTTTTCTGGGTTCAACTCAATACCTCTCTCAGAGAGCATATATCCCAGGAATTTGCCAACCGAGACACCAAATGCACATTTATTGGGATTGAGTCTCATATTAAACTTTTCTAACTGAGCGAAGGTTTCCTATAAATCCTGGATGTGTGCTGTAAGGGTAGCACTTTTTACGATCATGTCATCAACATATACCTCCAGGTTTCGCTCTATCTATGCTTCAAACACCTTGTTCATCATTCTTTGATACGTGGCCCCGGTGTTCTTCAGTTCGAAGGACATCACCTTATAGCAATAATTGGCCTTCTCCGTCATAAAGGCTATTTTCTCTTGATCACATGGATAAAGAGGGATCTAGTTGTATCCGGAGTAAGCATCCATGAACGTTAAGTAACAAAATCCGAACGAACCATCAACCAGTTTGTCGATGTCGGGTAAAGGGTATGAATCCTTCAAACAATGCTTGTTCAGGTCAGTATAATCTACAAACATTCTCCATTTTCCATTCTATTTTTTCACAAGCACTATATTGGCCAGCCACGTGGTATACTTCACCTCTCGGATGAAGCCCGCCTTCAGCAACTCCTCTACCTGTCTGTCAATCTCTTTTAAGCGCTTAAGGGCCATCTTTTTCTTTCTTTGACACACTGGTTTCACGGAGGGATCCACCTCTAAACGATGACAGAAGAGGTTGGGGTCTATTCCTGGCATATCTGCCGGCTTCCATGCGAACAAGCCAGCGTTATTCTTCATAAGTATCAACATGTCTTCCTTCATTTTTTTTGGTCGAGGTCGGCTCCGATTTTCACAACCTGATGTTCCTCTGTCCCTACCTGAACTGGGGTGTAATCCCCATCCAGTTCTGGACGAGGTATCCAGGTGTCTCTTTTTATATCATCTCGGCAATTTAACTCTATCAGAAGTACCTCCCTCTTTCCGAGGTTAAGTCTGTGATCTATGTTGGGGCTACAATCGACCTTTAGTGATTTCTTATAACATTCTCTTGCTTTTCTTTGGTCCCCTCGTAGGGTCACTACCTCCATGTCATCGCCTACGAATTTCACGATCAAATGTAAGATCGAGATAACAGCTCCTAGTGCATTCAACGTTGGTCTGCCTAGGATCGCGTTGTAAGGCGACTTGGCATCCACCATTATAAACCGTGTGACTATGGTTTTTGTGTGAGGTGGTCTCCCAAATGTTGCGTGGAGTTTTATATACCCCATCAGCGTAATGCGGTGTCCGGAGAATCCTATCAGATCTTTGCTATACGGCATCAACTCAGATTTTGGGATCCTTAGCTTCTGAAAGAGTTCGTAGAACATAACATTGGCTAAGATACCAATGTCAACTAGCAACCTATGGACTTCCTTGTTTGCCATTAACGCATTTATTGCAAGAGGGTCGTCATGATTAGGAATTAGGTCGGCATAATCCGTGTCGTCAAACACCAAGGGTGGCGTTCTTTTCTTTGCAGGGTTCCTATCAGCACGAACCCTGGAAGAAGTTGCCATCACTTCTCTGGCATATCTCTTTCTTGCGTTATTCGACGGTCCTCCTCCCGAGAATCCGCCCGCGATGACATGTATGATCTCGTGGGTTCTTATCGATGAATGCGCAGGGGATCTGATGGCTCGTCGAGACAATGGTCGTCTAAAGGATCGACAACCTTTAGCCTGCACCTCGACATCATTCCGCGATGGTCGGGGAAGCGAGTGGCCTCTCGTAGTGATCTATCGGCCCGGTGATCTCTCTCTCCGAGGTGGATAGTGCCCCCGCCTTGGGCTTCTCGATCTTTCTCTTCCTGGGGGCGAGGGGGGTCGTCACCTATCGTCTTGACCTCCAATTTGCTTCACAAAGCGATCCAATCTCCCCCGCCTGATCAACATTTCAATAGCGTCCTTCAATTAATAGCATTCGTCTGTGTCGTCTCCTCCCGAGAATCCGCCCGCGATGACATATATGATCTCGTGGGTTCTTGTCGATGAATGCGCAGGGGATCTGATGGCTCGTCGAGACAATGGCTGTCTAGGGGATCGACGACCTTTAGCCTGCACCTCGACATTATTCCGCGATGGCCGGGGAAGCGAGTGGCCTCTCGTAGTGATCTATCGGCCCGGTGATCTCTCTCTCTGAGGTGGATAGCGCCCCCGCCTTGGGCTTCTCGATCTTTCTCTTCTTGGGGGTGAGGGGGGTCATCACCTATCGTCTTGACCTCCAGTTCGCTTCACAAAGCGATCCAATCTCCCCCGCCTGATCAACATTTCAATAGCGTCCTTCAATTGATAGCATTCGTCTGTGTCGTGCCTTGTCTCCCTATGATACCGACAGTATTTGGATTGATCCCCGGCGTCCTTGTTTTTTATTAGCCTCGGGGGTTTTATTCTCTCTTCCACAAGCTCCACATTGTGTACCTCGTTCAATATTCTTGCTCTAAAGGTGTTCAACAGCGTGTATTCTTTGAACATCCAGCCTCTTTTATATATACCCCGGTCCTCCTAACGCGGCAGTTTGTCGGTCCTTGCCTGTACGCTCTTCTTTTGTGAACAAATGTCGGCCGTTTTCATCTGGCTAGCTTCCAATACGTTCTCGTAGTTTATGTATTTCTCCTCCTTCTTCAAAAATTCCTCTATAGAGTTTGGAGGTGTTTTGGCAATCGATATGAAGAAAGGCGAGCTAGGTCTCACCTCGTCCTTCGCCAACATCAAGACTACTCCAGACTACAGATTCTCAGCCGCCCTTGCCTCCTTGTTGAATCTACTGATGTATTCCCTCAACGATTCTTTCGCCTCTTGGCGAATTCTTCTCAAGTCGGCCTCAGTATTTGGTTTGGCCTTGCTAGTCGCAAAGGCAGTTTTGAATTTTTCCCTTAACACCATCCATGAATCTATGGACTTTAGTTCTAGGGATTGGAACCATTTCAATGCCACCCCCTTTAATGAGAGAGGGAACGCCCTACACGTCAGTGGGGCTGACACTCCTTTATATGACATCGCCGATTCAAACATTAACAAGTGGTCGCCAGGGTCAGAAGATCCGTCATACAGTTCCAAAGAGGGTAACTGTTGTAGTTGCTTCGGGACCTGTAAACTCAAGATCCTTGGGGAAAAAGGAAGGTTGAAAGGGACCATCTCATCCTCCTCGTCCACCCTCATTGCCATGTGTACGTCGTGCATTTCTAGCGTAGGCTTTGGAGCAAATGCAGCAAATCTCTCGGTGTGGTCGTAAGTATTCTCCATAACCTTCTTGCTGTCTTTCTCTGCTCGGAGTTCAGCAATGATCTTCTCTTGCTCCTTCAGAGCATCTCTCTACTGCTGCAACAATGCGGCAAGGTCCACCATGTTAACTGAGGGTGCGGGAACATCGTTCGAGTAGGGAGTTGCCTCAGGAGTGGCGAAAGCAACTGCGCCATCCTTAGGCGACGGTGGCAGAGGCTTTGGCTGCGAAGATGCCACAGTGGACTTATGATTCCTTGTGCTGACCATCACAATCTTTAGAGAATGAAGAAAAATGAAATGAAGAGACGAGAATCAGAAGTGATCCCCATAGACAGCGCCAACGTTGTGTGGTAAACACAAGAACGTATTTCCGGTGAGCTTCTGCGGTGGTAGTTGGCGTCTCTGGTGGTGGCACTTGCAAGGACTCCAATGCTTAAGTCAATATTGGTATCAATATAAGAGGGCCTTAGAGATCCGTACCTAATGGGTGTGGAGTTCTTTATATAGTGTGTTGGAGGGAAATTTTGTGAGAGCTGGGTGCCGCATGGTGGTTTACGTTTGAGTGGACTATACGCATTCTAGCTGGGTGCCACGTGGTGGTTTACGTTTGAGTGAACTACACACATTCTATGCCATTGGGCGGGTTCATCCACGAATTCGGGGTTGAAGTGAAGTTGATCCGGGATAGCATGGAAATATGAGCCGGGGTAAACTAGCGATGTTGAAACCAGAACAGGCGCTGCGGGGCTGACTTAGGGCCATAAGTACGAGTGACCTCCAGAACAAGAGTGATTAATTATGTTCAATGGCAAATCTGGTGTATGTTTGTGCTCTGTTTCGATGTATCTATGGTGTTGTTGAATATGTGTGAATGAAAGGAAAAAGAGAACAATGTAAGGGATGGCAAGGCATATGTAAAAAAGTAACATATCATATACTTGCTTACATCATTCACAAGCTTAAAACAGATCAAGCACACAACACAAATCAATGCTCCAGTAAATATGAATTTTCTACATCAGTAACGTTAATAAAGTGGCAGATTCAAATTATTTCACAATGCCAAAGAAAGAGAATATTAGAAGGAAGAAATGGACACCTCTAAGCTATTGCTCCAAAGTCCAAACTAAGCTGAAAAAGAGAACTCAGCAGAGAGGGAGAGTGACATAGATGATACTGTTTTAAGCCTCCGAACGTGAATCCTTCTCCTCTGCCTTCAAAATGCTTTCTCCTAAATCCTTGCAACTCATTCTTTAAATAGGCCTTAAGTGCCTCCATTCCTCCCTCCAATTTCAGTTTTTGTGTTTTCAATTTTCCATCAAGTTTTGAAAAATGGTTGCAACCACTTCCGTTCTAGATCCTTCCCTTTTTCTTGTGTTTTCATTTTTCATTTCATTTTCGTTTCTTTTTAGACCATAGGCTTTTAAGACATGTAAGCCCAAGAGTAAAACAAAAATTATTTGAGCCAAATTTGTTTGTCTTTTTATTTATTATTTATTTAATTCTATTTTTATTTTTATTTCTTAAAATTTTTATTTTCTCTTTTTTTTTATTAAACTCGGATAAAATTGGGTGTTCACACATTCAAATACGATTTTATAACTCATCTAATATGAATAAATGAATAATTATAACTATTTGATGTTAAAATTATTAAACATAATATATTAATCTTTAATAGATAATTTATGTTTCATTCTATTAATTCTTCAAGATATCTTACATTAATTTAATAATATATAATATTATCTTTTGTATGTTTATTATCATTTATCTTTAATTGACTTTTATTTTTTTAAGAACAACATGGATAAAACTATCATTTTTTTAAAAAAAATAATTACAATACAACTAATATCTAAACCAAATTATTAATTGATTTAAATTGAAAATAAATATAAAAATTTATATCTAATAATTATAACAATGAATTAAAAAACTATTAAAAACATTAAAACAATTTGAAACCCAAATTTCACATTTGTAAAACACAGTTAGTTAATTAAATGTGGATAAATAATCGTCACTTAAATGTTGGACTAATGGTACAAATGTATTTATAATGATATCACTTTTATTTATATTTTTGTTTTTCAAAATGTTATTTCCTAAATTTAATTAATTCCACATATTTTTACATTATAAATCTAATATTTAACTTTGAAATACAAATTTTTTTATATTATAACCATATGACATCTCTTGTATTAAATTAAATTGTGAACTGGTGCGAGGCACGGGAAATTAGCATTTGATTATTATTTCAATTGATATATAATATAAAGTATTTGTAATGTAAATGTATCTTTCATTAATATGTAAATTTAAGGGTAGTCAGATATTAAGTTTATTTTGAATTGTTTCCTTAAAAAAGTTGATCTATGTTTAATGCATTGTTGTACAATTACTATTTTTTACTATATATAACATTTATTTTGATTCGCTAATTTTTTGTGTCTTAATTGTTCGTAAATTATGTGTCGTAATTATCCATAAATTGATTTGTATGCAAATGATATAAGGTTGACACGTAAGCAAAAACAAGGAGGGAAGCACTTTAGTATTGTCAAATAGAATGAGATTCCGTGTGAAATTGCTTCAGAGGTTGACACGTGGAACTTTCTTTTTTTAGATTATTTTCGTTTGTATATACTATAGATAAATTATAAATTATAGATTATATATTATAAATATCATTTACTTGCCCATTTATGCCTTGTAATTGATGACAGACTCTTAGTGGGATTCTTTATTTAATGCTGAAAGAATAAGAAGTTTTCTTTTTTCTAACTACGCTTTTTTCATTCTCAATGTTCAAATATGAGACATTGCATAAGAGACATTTATGCATTGTGTGTTTGAGATGATTTTGGACAGAGAGAAGTAAGTGAGAGAATAATTTTTTTTGTTGTTTGGAAAAGGAGAGAAGAGAGAAAAGAAAGGTGGGACTCACAAAAAAAACTCTCTTCTTAGTGAAGAGAGAATGAGTGGAAAAGTATAAAAAAATCGTGGAACCTATTAAAAAATTAAAATGACTTATCTATCATTTAATTTTGAATTATGTAAATATGTTATTAAAGATATATGTCTTTACATACATACTCATTTTTCTTTCTCTTCTACTTCTTTTCTAATTTTCTTAATCCAAACAACTTAAAAATCTAGTTATTTTCTACTTATTCTCTCTTCTCTTTTACTTCTTTTTACTCTACTTTTTTTTTCTTAAAATCTTTCATCATCCAAACAAAAGGTTAGTAAGGTCTTTCCTTTCAACTACGTTTTTTCAATTCACAAAATTCAAATTTGAGACATTGCGTAAGAGATTTGAATTAAGTGCCACTCGAACCAATATAATGTTAATTAATAATAATGATAACAACAACAATAATAATAATAATAATGAATATTTAATAATATCTTTCACTTAAGTAATAGTATCTTTGATTGTTTGAAGAAAATTTCCTTTAATATTTAATACGTAACAGTGTAGTTAATTATTTTCCAAAGCGTTATTGTATTTTATTAATAATATTATTTACTTGCCCGTTTATGTCTTGTAATTGATGACAGACTCTGAACGGAATTCTCTATTTAATGCCGAAGGAATAAGAAGTTTCACACAAGACAAGTGCACTTTGATTTCAATTTCAGTTCCCCCAACTTCTTCAATTTTCGAGGCTTCTATCAACCATTTTATTCTAGCAAAGATGCCAAACTTGAAGCACCTCTCTCTAATCTGCAGCATTCTTGTTGTGGCCATAATTTCAATGCCAGCATGTCACTGCAGGGTGTTCCATCCAAACGATGTGAAACTCATAGAGCAAACCTGTAGGCAAACCCCCAATCCTAATCTTTGTGTTCGACTCCTTGAAGCGGACCCTCGTAGTCGTAGTGCTGATGTCAGAGGCCTAGCATTAATCATGGTTGATGTGATCAAAGCCAGAGGAAATGAAGCCTTGAACAAAATCAACCAACTTCTTAGGGGGGGTGGGGAAAAGAGAGCCTTAAGTTCATGTGCTGACAAGTACAGAGCAATTTTGCAAGGTGATGTACCACAAGCCACTCAGGCCTTGCAATTTGGAAACCCCAAGTTTGCAGAAGATGCGGCAAGTGATTCTGCTGTTGAGGCCACTTCTTGTGAGGGGGGCTTCAGTGGGAGATCACCACTCACCAATGAGAACAATGCTATGCGTGATGTGGCAAATGTGACCAGGGCCATTGTTAGACTATTGCTCTAGGTACTCAGACAGATTATGGTACCATGAGTTTTATGTTTTTTTTTTTCGAAATAAAAGTGCCATTAATAAATCATCCAAATGCAAAAGGATAAGGAGAGGAATTATTGTATGAAAATGAAGTCTATAGGGATTAATGTTTTGGAAATTGTTGGCATTTGTGTTGTTCATGTATTTTCTTTTATGTTAATGTAATTAGGTTGGGTAAACGAAAACAATTTGTTTGTCCGTTTCTGATGTTCAATTGTGGTTTAGGTTGGGGAAAAAAAAAATAAAAACTCACTCTGTTTAAAGGCTTTTGTTTTTCCTAGCAAACACCTATATAAGTTTTGAAAAATTTAACAGGAAACCGTAATAGAATCGGTATTAATAAAATAATAACAATAACAATTACATAATATATAAAATAATATTAAATGAATATAATATTATAATTTAAAACACTAAAAACTAAAATAAAATATTATTTTATAAGTTCATCACTTTTAAAGTACACAAAAAAGTCTAAATCAAATGTATCATAATATTTAGATTTAAATTTGAATAAAATACAACAATGTCCATTAACAATAACAAGTTTACATCTAATATAAAAAAAGAAAATGAAAAATTAAAATAATGTAAAATTATAAAGATCAAGGTGTAAAAAATTATAAATTAATATAAATGACTAAACTATATGTTTTATGAAGACAAAAATTAATAATAATTGATAAAATGATTTGTATTTATTTGTAATCCTTATTAAATGTTTTTATTTATCTGAAAAAAATTAAATTTAAATTTATAAAAATAAGAGATAGAAATATTTCTTTTTTTGAAAAATACTAGTTTAAACTGATTTTCTGCACCATTTTTTTTTTGTCAATTCTTACTGGTTTTGAAATGGTCCAATTTTTTAAAGTTAATAGAACATCACCGAACCGATTCATATTTGAACTGGTCAATTCGGTTTTGATAACTATAAAAGATAATCAAACATAACCAATATGGTAGCGTTGCAGTTGTGGACACTCCCAAAAATTTTGATGCCAAAATTGTAGTCGCTAATCTTTTTTAAAACCTTACATAATCTGTGGTAATTTTGTTAAAATAAATTTGGAATTTCACTTTTTTCCTTGAAATTTATAACCAGGGTCTAGGGACCTTTTGAAAAATACTAGCTTAAACCGATTTTCAGCACCATTTTTTTTGGGTCCATTTTTACTGGTTTTGAAATGGTTTAATTTTTTAAAGTTAATAAAACATCACCGAACTGGTTCCTATTTGAACCGGTCAATTCGGTTTTGAAAACTATAACAAATAATCAAATATAACCAATACGGTCGCGTTGCAGTTGTGGACACTCCCAAAAATTTTGACGCCAAAATTATAGTGGCAGACTATTTTTAAAACCTTACGTAATCTGTGGTAATTTTGTTAAAATAAATTTGGATTTCACTTTTTTCCTGGAAATTTCTAACCAGGGTCTAGGGACCATAAGCATTTGGTAGCAGCTGTTGGCGTGAGGCGAGACATTATGTTGCCACGTCTGGAAGCTTCCACTGTTTTCCTTCTTATGATCGTAAACACAATTACACAAGAAAAATTCTTAATCCCTAACTAATGAAATTCAATTTGAATTTTATATAAATATTTCAAAATTTAATCAGTGTAACACTTTCACCTACGTAAGAATTGCTTTAATCACAGAAAGCAAACGCCCAGCACGAACTAGTTGCTGGGAAGCGGATAGTGAATTTGAAGTTTTAAATGGAATAAATAATGAAGATAATGGATTTTTATTATTTAAAACTTTATGAACTATAATTTTTATTCAATAATAATTTGAATATTTAATTAATTGTGATACCCTATATTTTAAAAAATAAGAATTTTCAGGACTTATTTCCCTCTCTCTTTTTTGGTTACAAATAACGAGAGAAATGTCAAGCAATTGGAACTTGGAAGCAAATAAAATTCTTCAATGTTAAAAGAGGGTGTATACACACAAGACTGTGTGTGCTATGCTTGTTACTGAACAATTTTTTTATAACTCTGTTTTAAGCTTAAAAATAAGGCTGTTATATTTCATTTAATCATGGAGTTTTGTTAATAAATGGAATCTCACTTGCAGAAGAAAAGCTATGATTAAAAGGGCACGTAAATTTTACAAGTACCACAGAAATCTACATACTAGCTTTCTTACAAATTTTGGTACCCACTAGTAGTACACTACCAAAGGCTGATTGACTAAAGTGGGGTCATTTTAGAAACATTTTATCATAATGGAGTTCTATTAAAACATATTATTGGTATGAGGTTGTTTTGACCGTTGACCATTCAAGTTGTTATTTTGACTAGCGAGTTATTGTATACATCATATATATATTTTTTTTAAAATTTACACGTATGATGCCACGTGTAACTCACAAGTTAGAGTAGCAAAATACGTAAAGTGTTTGTCAAAATAGTGGGTTTAACTGGCAGCTAATGTAGCAACTAAAGATGGCAACTTGACTAGCGAGTTTACAATAAAATGACACGTGTAAAATTTGCAGTAAGGTGTTAATAGGAGTAGCTAGTTTTAGATCGATCAACTCACAACTGCTATGTTGCAGTTCCAGTTTAATGGGGTGTGGACACGTGTACTTGTTTTCAAAAAGGTGTTAATGAAAATAGCAACTTTCAGACGCATCAAATCACCATTGCGGGAATGTGTTAGTGGCATTAGCTATTTGTAATGCATTGTATTTACTTTCACCTTTTGAAACTAAAAACCTACATGTAATAAAAGATATAACTTGGTTTGTTTACAGTTTGAACTTGTCATGAATCTTTCTTTTTAAAACATTAAAACTAATACCATGTCTAATTTGTATTGTTTTCTTAATCCCTTCAAATATGACACCTTCAGGACCTTCATACATCCTTATATTTACATACACAAATTCTACAGTTGGATTCATGATTCTTTTCAATGTACCAATATAACAAATTAATATTAAATCAAATAATAGATACAATTTCACATAAAAAATTAGAAACCTAATTACAAAAAGAACAATTAATACATATCACACAAAATAATTGCTACATTAAATGTCTACAAATGTAAATAAAAATTACATAATACCTTACATATAAAAAAAATTAATTAATTTATCTATAGATCATTTCTTTAAAAAAGAAAAAATTTGTCCTATAAATTCAATATAACTAACGTACTTATATATATAAAAACCAATACAAAAATAACTATAATATAATATTAGATAAATAAATGTAAAATGACTAGATCTGTATTATATATATATACATATAAACTAACGTAACTTACAATGTGTGAGGAGAACTTTTGTTGTGTGAAAATTTGGAGGGCTGAGTACCTATTTATAGTCATTGAATTTTTTTTAAATTTTTTAAGACACTCATCTTTTGCAATAACGATTTTTAAAAATCACATGCAAACAATTGAACACAGTGTATTTCGCTATTACAAGTAGCTAATTATGTGCACCAAAAGTGTTAGATTCTCACAAAACTTGCTACTCCTACTAGCTAAGTTAGTTGGATAGTGCCACATGTCAAACTACCTTAAAATCGCTACTCCTATTAGCTACATTTGCCACATGTTAGTCCAGCACAAAGTCGCTAATCATGCTAGCTAATTTAGCTAGATAGTACCACGTGTCCTTCAACCAAAAAGTCGCTACTCCTAATAGCTAGTTTACCAGGATACTGCCACGTCATTCAACTAGAAATCCGCTACTCCTGATAGCTAGTTTACTAGGATAACGCCACGTGTCATTAAGGTAAATTTGCTAGTCCACGTGTCCATCATCCATAAAAGTCACTATTCTTGCTAGCTAAATTAGTTGGATACTGACACGTGTCAATCAATCACAAAGTCTCTATTCATGCTAGCTAAATTAGCTAGATAGTGCCACGTGTATGTGTACCAAAAAGTCGCTAGTTATGATAGTTAGATTAGCAGGATTGTGCCGCTTGTCATTTTATCATAAACTCGTAGGTGAGGCTGCCATCTTTAGTTGATACATCAGCTGCCAGTTAAACTCGCTATTTTGATCAACACTTTACGTATTTTGCTACTCTGACTAGCAAGTTGCACGTGCCATTATACATGTAAATTTAAAAAAAATAAAATAAAATCTGGCGTGTACAGTATCGCTAGTCAGAATAGCAACTTTGACTGATCAATGGCCAAAACAGCTTCATATTCGATAATATGTTTCAATAGAACCCTATTTTAATAAAATGTTTCTAAAAAATTCCACTCTGGTCAATCAGCCCACTACCAAGTGATGGTAGAGTTTAATATTATATTTTGAAGTTTCTTTTATTGAAATAATTGTTTCTTTTAAATAAAACAATAGCTAGATGTGTCAGTACTAACGAGAATTGAGACTCTCTAGGAGAGAAGTACACGAAAATGTCGATAGTTCTTGTTAATTAGCACATGTCTTTGGTGCGCTAGTTGATGATTCTGCTTTGATCTTTGAAAAACAAAAAAATTGGTGTAATACACGTAATCATGGAGTTGTTGTTTTAATGAATGAAATCTCAGTAGCAAAACAGTGGTCGTGTCTGGCTTTGGCCCTTTATTCTTTCTTTAGTTCCAAAAGAAGGGTTCCATGAAGAGAGCATCGTCTAGAAAGTTCTCAAATTTGGCATCATGCGGTAAAGTAGGGGACATAAAAGAAGATGTGGCATTGACCATAAAAGCCAAGTGAATAAGACACCCGTGAACCAAAGCCAATTTAACTTTGAACAACGTGTAGAGGCAAGGGCAGCCCATGGTTAAAAAGAGCAATCAGCAAACAGCAAACCTGTCACAAATTTTTAGTGTAAAAACTAAAAGACTACATGATGCACATAAAATAGAATTAAAACACCGACAATAACATTTAGGTGTCGAACTATTTTTCCTTATTCCCAATTTTTAACACAACTAACAACCAAGTTAACAATCCTACAATCCTATTTTTTTACACTTCAATTCTTACACCTGCTTTATGTCTTTTTTACTTTTCTCGTACATGTCACATTTTTCTCTGTTCTCATGTGAGGTATATACCCCCTAAAGACTGGCAACAAATGATCATTTTGTGAACCTAAAATAGGAGCCAAGAAAGAGCCTAAACCATTCTCACTCCCCTACCCATCACAAGAGAAAATGAGGAGGATCCAAACCTGTGTGTCTTCTTTTGCAATTCACATTATTCTTCTTGCTTCTGTTTCTGTTCCCTTCACACTATCCCAACCCTCTTTCCCATGGAAAGATGGGAATGGCGATTTGGTGGACCAAATATGCAAAAAGACACCCTTTTACAACCTTTGCAGCTCGATCCTGCACTCAAACCCCCTGAGTCCAAAACCTGATCTCAAAGGGGTGGCCCTCTTGATGGTGAACAACATTCTAGCAAATGCAACTGACACACTGAGTTACATTGAGGGGTTGATCAAGCAGACCTCAGACCGTGAGTTGGAGCAAGCCTTGGCTTTCTGTGCTGAGTCATATATCCCACTTGTCAAATACATTCTCCCACAAGCTGCTGATGCCATAAGCCAGGGCCGTTTTGGCTTTGCCAGTTACTGCATATCTTATGCTCTCAAAGAAGTGAGTAGCTGTGACAAGAAATTCTCTGGCGCAACTCAGGCACCCTTAGGGGACAGAAACGACATTGTGCAGAAGCTAGTGGATGTGGCTTCGGCAATAATCAAACTACTACTAAAGGGCTGATTTGTTCACCACTCTTCTGTGTTCCATTGCATCTAGGTAATAGTACTTAGTACTAGTGGTAGTACTCTTATTGAATAAACTCTTAGATGGTTGATTTTGTATAATGTATGGTTCTTCATTGTACGTGTTCTTTGAAGAAGCTTCTTATAAACCATACGGTTTTTGACGACCTCTCTGCTTCAGCACTAACAAAGTGTTGTGTAAGATGCATATGAATGCAACTCACTTAAGACATGAACCAAATCATTTTCATTCATTTATTTTTTTCCTACACTCTTTTTCTCTTTCAGTCATCCATATCAATCAATAATAGGTGATAAAAACATATCAGAGTGACCATCTTTAAGTTACAGTTTTCCCAAGTAATAAACATTCAAGTGAGCGGTTAGGAGCTGTAAAATTAGACAACCTATACTTCTTATTAGTCTGGGGACATTTGTCACAGATTTGGAATTTGGAATATGATAGTCTCATAATTTATTATGAAATTGGGAGTTGAGGAAGAAGAAAATTGGCATATATTGAATTGAGTTTCACTCATCCAGAATTTTCTTCTGGCACAGAATCAAGGTTGTCACAAGTGTCAATGTCCTGTCTGAGGAAGCTTCGTATGAGAGAGGAGTTCCTAACAAACTCTAGAGCATCGTGCTCTAGGCAAAACAGGTCGCTTCTTGTTTCTTATTATTTAACTTTTAACCCCTAATTTTTTGGTCGATTGCCAGTCAGTCCTCCCAGTTATTGCACGTTCTTGATCAAGGGAAAATGAACGGAGACGAGTGAGCGGGTGCAAAGGCCAAAGTTGTTTTCTTGGATATGCAAATACGGGGAGTTTGACATTTTTCTTTTTCTGAAGAAAAAATATGCCTTCGAAAAACAATAATATATGTAACAAAAACAATATATATATATATATATGAAAAAATGTGATAGAACGTAAAAGTACTCCTAATACTACGTAGCAGAGCATCAATTACATGTTAAAACTGCTAGCAAATGTTCACCTGAACTGCAAGCAAAATACTTCTGATTTAGTATTTTTGGTAAAAATTAAAAATTAAAACATTTATAAAAATATTATCGACATTTTTCAAAAATAAAATATAATAATAAAAGAGAAAGGGTATAACGGATAATTTAGAACTTATTAAACGATAAAATAATAAATAATTTAAAATGTAATTAAAAAACATAGTAATTCAATAAAAAGTTGAGATCAAAAGAAAATATTATCTTTATTATAGTTATATATTAAAAAATTATTTTACCAAACTTTAATCAAACGGGCCTTTAACATTTAAAAAATCCAGGCTAATCATGTTAAATTAGCAGTGACTACATTTGCAGATAGCATAAATAAGTAACAAAAACCATATGAACTGACTCGGAGATAAGTTAAAAGATTGTTGCGCTCGTCGCTCAAAGATGAGCAAGCTCAACAACAGACGTTTTCTCCGGCCAGTTTCCGGCGAGTCGTTCGGTACCTACAGGTGTTGTCTCTAATGATCCCACGCGCCACAGAGGAAGATGCTGCACGGTTCAAAAGATATTATCTAAAATATTTCAGTTAACTAAATCAGTTATTTTTTATTATTATTTTTTTATTAAAACGTTAATGTTTTTATTTCTCATTGTAAAAAGCCAATAAGACCTAAGACCTTTCGTGGACTCTTGGGTCTTTATCATTTTCTTTACAATTTCTTATTTTTTGAGGAATGCAATGGAACCTGGGACAATGACTGACAAAGGAGTTTTCCACAAATAGATTAAAGTAATTTGAAAATTTTTAGAAACTAGCTTTATAACTTTCAATTTACCACTCAACCTGATTAATACAGGTTGCTCATCCTTATTTCCAGCCATTGATTCAAAACACCCCGAAATGTGCGTACTCACTAGAAGCATATTAAACGTCTCCTATTCTAAGTTCAACTTTTCTTTAATTTTCGTTTTGGGATCCCAGATGAAGCAAAGTCACATGCTCATGTTGTTACACGACACATGCACAATAAAGTCAAAATTGGCATCACATCTGACAATATCGAGAGCCACATCTGACACCTTTCTTATTCTTAATTCGAAATTCAGAGTGCCACACGCCTTATTGGTTACCCTGAAAGAGAATTTTCCTTTCTGGCAAGAAAAGTAATTGATGAAGCCCCTTTATTCTGAAATGTGCTTATTGTACGTAAAATATTAGTAACAAAAAGCACATAATTACATACCAGTTGTCTTAATAAGAGTAATGACAAAAAAGACCCCCAGAACATAATAAATAGAATCATAGCTCGTGGGCTTCAAAAGCAAAATCTCCAACTTAAATTCTCATAGAGCATAAGCAACAGAAAGCTGCTGAGGAGGAGAAAAGTAACAACACGTGTTTGGCAAGGCCATGAAGAACACTAGCAGCACTGTTCTGGTAATTTAACTCACCCCCAACATTGATTAATATACATAAAGGGGATAAATTACCAACATACAAAGAAATATATATAGTGAAAGTCAAGACAAAGAGCTTGTAGGAGAAGCAAGAGAACAGTAAGCCATCTTTTCTTCGTTAAATACAGGCAATGATATTTTTTTGATAATAAAAGTGCATTAACCTGAATCTCTCCTCAGTTTTTCAGGCAAATCTGAACCTGCTACCTGCTGTACAAAACTGCAAGGTGCCACCAATACCACCAATTAGCAAAATTGATGTTAGGGAAAATCTGAACAAGCAATGTGTTTTTATGAGGTAAAAAGAGGGAACAAATCAGCCAAAGGTTATGTTCTATGTGTGACATGCATTTGAACTTACTTGTGAGACTCTGAACCAGGAGCATTTGAATCACTTGCAGAAGGATTGAGTTGGTACTGAACCGAAATTAAACCACCCTCTGATCCTCCTGCAGATACAGGAGATCCCTGGAAACTTGCCACTGGGCTTTTTCCGGATGACATGCCTGCAAAAGAAACATCTAATTAAAGAAAATCAAGGAAGCTAAAATGTTGTCACTCGTCAGAATATGAAAGAAACAAGACCATTGGGAGTATTTTGAATTTTGATCCCATCTTGCATAATACATTACTTACTAATTTACACCAAAAATAAAAGGTGATTGATTCATAATATTAGGAGAATTTCTAGACCATAAAAACTAAAGAAAGTTAAGGTGTTATCAAAATATAGATGAAAGGAAACTGAACCACTGGGAACCATCTTGCAGCATAATTGCAACCCTTTAGCCCACAATTGTGAATACACCAAAGAAAAGGGGGGTTTGATTCCAGTTATCCGGAAAGAGAAAGCAAAACTGTGACCAATTGATCATAATTCTCAAAAAGTATGCTATTTATTTAGATCTGCAATAAGCAAATTGACTCAGAAGGAGCCAAATAAAAGCTCTGGAGTGTATGACAAAATTTCCCTGAAATGTCTAAGCAGTTCAGATTCCATAAGATTTGAATCAATTCACTTTTCTAGTAAGTTATCGATTGTCTCAATATCTGACAAAACAGTGTTTAAATTGGAAGCTTTATCACAAATCACCAAACATGGTACTTAAGTACTAATCTCAAAATTTGGCATGGCCAGGAAACAGAATCGATAGGCATAGGTAGCAATGAAAATGCTACATCCCTACATGTTGTAATAAGCAAGATTATAAATAAAATGCCAAATGCATGACAAATCTACTTTTATTGCAAATGTTACCTTGGAATACTATCACAATAAAGAAGACAACAGTGAAAACCATAGCCAAAAGGCTGCTGGTATTGGAAGATGATGATGATGATGATGATTTAGCAATTTTCATCTTCTTCAAGGCTTTCATACGCTCTATCCTTGCGCGCTTCAACATGGCAAATTCAGATATCTCCCTGATTAGCTTATGGTCAGCTGCATCCAATGATGGAGCTTGTGGAGGTCTTGGAGGTTTGGGAGCCTTTTTATTACAGGCCTTTTTCCGTTTCTCCTTCACTGCGGTCTGCTGTGCACAGTTCGCTGAATCTTTCCCCATCATTGGCTTGCTTGTTACTTTCACCACATCCGCAGAAACTCCACTTAAATGTGATTCATTGCAGCATATACTTTGCCCATCATCACCTTTAACAGAACCTCCAACAAACCCACCAGAAACCTTAGCAAATAATGTTTTTCCTTGTTTTGCACCACTAGGAGTAGAGACTTTCTTTGAATCATCTCCAATTAGTGGCAATCCACTTTCAAGATCAACTTCGGCATCCCTATCCTTTCCACTTCTATGATCCATCGCAAAGCCACAAACCTAATCCAACTTCTCCTTGCTTGTTACACTATAAAATTTCCTCTAAACTGTCCTCAGAAACTTAATCCTTGAACTCAACCCATCATACAAAATGACCTCCTCAACAGATGTTACGTACTAAGGGTTTAATTGACCATAAATCATCAAGAAGACAGCTTGCAATACAACTCAACCCCAATTCAGATACCTTTTTTAGTTCTATGACTTTTTCTTACATTAGACAGATCCAAACAATAATAAAGTAATTATTAACTGCCAAAACCTTTTCTTTTCCTTCCTAACCAGCACCACCACTCCTCCAAAAAAACAAATGGAAAAAAAATGTAATCCCAGGAACAGACTGACCCTGCATCACAATTACAGACAAAATTCAATCAGTTGAACCTAACCTAATCAATAATCTTACGATGATTGATTTTCCCTTCAATATTTTTAGCAGTATGAAGAAGTAAACCAAATGATACAACTTTAAGCTACCAAAAGCCCCTATCAAAACTTTTAAACAAAAAGACAAAAAAAAATCATCAAGTCTTAAGATAAAAAGGAAGAAACATAAAACCCTTTAGGACAAAAAAGAGAGGGAGTAATCAAAGCAAGGAAAACACATAAATGGTTCTAAGCCAGCAAAGACGCAAGGTCAACCCCCATAACAAATTAACCCCAGAAAAAAATATATTTATATACAATACGCCGCATTATATATAAATTTACACTGCAACCACATATGATTGTAAATGGGCACCCATGAAACCGAAGAAAGTCAACAACTTTAAACAAGTCGCAGCCATTACAACAATAATATAATAATATGAAGAAGAAAAAAGTGGAATACCTCTGCCGGAAGGGGAAGGAACCCCAGATCCAATGGGGGAAGAGTTTGTAATTACATAGAGCGAGGGATGAGGGAAGGACAGAGACTATAGATAGATAGATAGATAAATAACGGGGAAAGGGAACCAAAATTACGACAAAATAAAAGATTTGTTCAAACAAAGATCTCTCTCTCTTGATTTCATGTATGTGCTGTCTTCAAAATGGGCATATTTATAGAGAGAGGATTGGGGAGGTGATGTAGCAATTATAGACAACACTTGTCCACAGTTGGCAAGTCCCAATTTCACACCGTGGCCCCCCCATGTACTGTTTTCTGTCCCTTTATTTTCACTTTTTTGCATTCATGTTTGCCTTATATATCATTTTGAATATGTATGGTTAAAATAATTTTAAATTCTTCAACGTCATCTTCTTATAATGCTTTTTTTTATTAACCTTCATATTTATTTTGTATAGTAAATATTAAATATTTTTTATATTTTTAAGGTATTAAATATATTTACTTTTTTATTTAACACGGTTTATAAAATATTAGGAAAAATTATAAAAGATATAACTTATGCGTGAACTTAAGCTAATGAGTAATGAATATTTCTAATCTAATTAAAATAGGATAATTATATTAGGCAATTTTATAATGACATTTTCTATATAGGCCTAGTTTGGATAATTTTTTTTATAAATACTTATAAAAAAATAATTTCCTTTCATAATTAAAATTAGTTTATATATAAGTTAAAACTAACTTATACATAATTAAAATATAATTAAAATTATTGATTTTTATAATAATTATTTTAAAATTTGTATTTAAGGTAATTTTACTAATTAAAAAGCATAAAAATTTTAGACGGACAAAACTCCTAGGACTACCATTAAAAATAACAAAAGATAAACTCTTTGTTTACCATGAAACTAACTCCTAGAATTATTGTCTTTATACTTAGATTAGTTAGTATATCATATAGCATAAAGTTTATAACATATATGTGAGCTATAAAAACTAATAAAAGTAAAAATATTTGAGTTTAGTTTTAATGTACTAATAATTTAAATATTTTTATACTATCAACTAAGTAAAAATTATTTTGGATATGACTTTTAAAATGGTTATTATAAAAGTTAATAAATTTATCATATATGTCAATATGTGATGACAATCTGTGATTGCATGATGATGTACAAGTTTTTTTTTATACTATTAGTAAATTCTAATTAAATCCAAAATAATTTATTGATAAATATAAAATATAAATATTTAAAAATTTGATTTAAAAAATCGTACTACTTAATTTAGTTAATAAGATATTAATTTAATAATAATTTATAAATATTTTATTATACTTAATTTGAGTATTATTTAAAATAATGAAACAACTTGAAAATCTTATTTAGTTTACTAATTATTTAAAAAACAATAATTTTGATTTGATATAAAATTTCATAACTTACGTGTTACAAAATAAAAAAAGTCACGTGGTTATTTAGTTTTTAAAAATTAGATTTAGGACCCATATTAATAATATAAAGATTTGTTATAATTTAATTACTTTATAAAGCTCGTGTTTATTATAAGTTCAATTTTTTTGGTGTGAATTTTTTGTGTGTGTGAGTTCAATTTTAAACTTTTAACCAATTACTTCCTGACGTTTCAGTTTTATCAAATTACTTGAGTTTTAAACATTTATCATTTTTATAAAATTTTCTTTCTCGCATTTTTAATGAGACAAAACTTAGATGCAGTTTCTTAGATACTTTTAATGATGTTCTTCAATCAGAATTAAAGATTCACCTCAATTAATGCAAACTTTTATTATGTAAATTATCCAATATAAACCTCAAATTTTGATTGGAGAATAACTACTAAAAATACCTAAAAACTAAATATAAGTTTTGTCATTTTTAATGCTAGACATGTCATTCTTTACGTTTTTTATTTTCTTGACCAATTATTTCATAGGGCATTGAAAAAAAACTTTGTTTGAAACTGAATCATCATTTTTAGGAGTGTTTATAGAACTAGATTGAATTGATGAATTCGATAATCTAAACTAAACTTATTAAATTGGTTAGGATTTGTTCTTAAATTGATTTTTTTTCACTTCAAAATTGAACTAAATTAATTGTAATTGGTTCAGTTGTTAGATTTATCTTCTTTTTTTTTTAATTTGAATCAACTTGATGTCCTAATCAACCTTCTTTTTAATTTTTTTTAACTCACTTACACTTTTGGTCTCTCAAGTATTGTAATTGTATAATTAATTTTGATCCTCGAAGTTTAATTGAGCGAATTTGGTCCCCGGTGATAGGATTTGAACCCGCACTACTTCACCCCCAACACTATCACCATTACCACTAGGCCAAAATATTAGTTTAATATATAAATAAAAATTATACTATATATAGCTTAAATGTGAGACAAAATTTGCGTATATATTTATTAATACTAATAAATTATTTATACTATATTAGCTTAATTTATATTTATTAATATTAATTAATATTATGTATAATTATATTAAATATTAATAAATTAAATATTAAATACTAATAATTATAAATTAAAATTTATTAATATATTAATAAATATATATATTATTATTAAATTAAACTTTTAATATTAATAAATGTAAATTAATAATTATAAATTACTTTAGTGTATTAATATTTAATATTTTTATTATGGGGTTTGCTAAAGTATACACACTTATTTTTTAGTTGGAGTACGTTAGCATTATAACTATAATGTATCTTAAATATACAGTGGTATAGTTTGTTGTGCATTTCAACTAAAAAATAAGTGTGTACGTTAACAAATGCTTGTGGGTTTGTTAACATACACACTTATTTTTAGTTAGAATACGTTAACAAGTTATAACTATAATGTATCTTAAAATACACCTACAATGTAGCTTGCTATGTACTTCAACTAAAAATAAATGTGTACATTGCAAATCCTTTTTATTATTATTATTATTAATTTACTAGTATTAATAAGTGTGTACGTTAGCAATGCTTGTGGGGTTTGTTAACATACACACTTATTTTTTAGTTAGAATACGTTAACCAAGTTATAACTATAATGTATCTTAAAATACACCTACAATGTAGCTTGCTAATGTACTTCAACTAAAAAATAAATGTGTGTACATTGGCAAATCCTTTTTATTATTATATATTTATTAATTACTAGTATTAATAAGATTTAAGGTACAACTTATTAGTACTTATCCTGTAGGCTAAAATAGAATTTTACTCACTCATCTAAATCTTGGTTTCAATTTAGTCCCTAAATTTAAAAAGTTTCACTATGTCTCTTAAAGTGTCTTTGCCAGACCAAAATAGTCATTCTGTCAAATTTTTGCACTAACGATGTTAATTTTGGCTAACATAGGATGAAAATAGACCAGGCCATCCAATAGAGGCCTATGGCCTAACTTACATCAGGACAAGCCAGGCCTAACTTTTTTGCTAAATAAATTAGGTTAAGGCTTTTATAAAACCTATTTGTTTAAAAAGGTTAGGCTCTAAGCCTTTTAAGCCTAATAGGCTGGCCTATTTAAATAAATATAATAATAATCTTTTGTTAGCATGATTATTATAATAAAATTTTTCATAATGTATTAAAGTCATGTTTATTTACCTTTCTAAATATTAAGCATTTTACCTACATAAAGAATTAAGCTTATAACCTTATTGAAGGATAAATCTATACCCTATTTAGAAGCCTTATATCAAAATAAACTTTTAAACAATTATCAGGAAGGTCATATTAGACCTTAAAAATAAATTTATGCCATATAAACAAGTTAGAGTCAACTCTTATGAAGTCTAACCTATCTATTTTCACCCTTACCCCATGCCTTGAGTAGTAATGGTTTTAATTTTCATAATTTATATTTTGTTTTACATAGAATTTTTCTCCATTAGTCTATTAGTCAATTAATTTATTTAGAGATACGTCATATTTATCTAAAAGTTTTAATATGAAATAGGCTTTTATCAAGCTAACAAGCCAAGTCAAGCTTTTAAAAAGGTTGGGTCAATCCTAAAAAAAATGCCTATGATGGGTAATAAGGCAGGCTTGAGCCTAAAATTTTTAAAATAAGCTAGGCCTATTTAGGTAAAGCCTTGTTTTGCCCAACCTATTTCCACCCCTAGTTGACATGACATCTCTCATAATTTGTCAAGTGTCACCAAGTTGATTAAGTTAGTGTGAAAAATTGATAGAAAATCCAACTTGGTCTAACAAAAATACTTTAAAAACCAAAATAAAACTTTTTTAACTAAAGGGACCAAACTAAAACAAAAATTCAAATGAAGGACCAAACTTCTATTTTAGCCTAATCTTTAATTTATTAATATTTAATATTATTAGTATATATTAATAAATTAATATTAATTAATATAAATTATGTTATATATAGTATAAATAATATATTTGAATATATAAATTATATTTTAATTAAAATTTATAATAAATAATATTTTTAACATATCAATTATATTTTAGATTTATGATAAACAATTTATATTGTGATACAATGTTATTTTTAACTATTGATAATTTTTAAAAAATATTGAAATTCAATTTAGAAATAAAGATGAAAAAAATATATTGAAAGAGACAAAAAGTTAAAAAAAGGTCTCTAAAAACATTCTCGCTAAAAAAAATATCCTAAAATACTCTCATTAATTAAAAAATACACTATTAAAAAATACTCTCATTTAAATAACTATATATAAACATGCCTTTTTCTGAATATTAGAGTTTGTGTTATGCAAGCATTTCACATTCCTTGTTTTGAGACTTAAAATAACCCGGGTTCAAGCTAGTATAAATATTTATTATTAAATTACAAAGCAAAGAAGTCAGATCCTATTGCATTTGAGCGTTCTTTTTACAACTTTTGTAAAAGTATCACTTTAAAAAAAAAAAAACTTTTTTTCAATTTTTTATGTATTTATTTCAACTTTTCAGAATAGTTAAAAACTGAAAAGAATCTAAAATATGAATAAAATCATAAATTATTTTGAATAGCTTCTCATAAAATTAGTTGCTTTTTTTGAAAAATTGATTTTTATAATCATAAACAAACAGAAATTAATTTATATTTTTAAAATCTCTAAAAAATAATTACTATATTATTTTACATCATAATTATTTCTTTTTTAATCTGTAACAAATCAATGTATGCCACCCACGAGTAAACTTGATGATCAACTAGAGGATAATAATTGTTTGCAACTCAATAATTTTATTTTTTTTTCCGGTTGGATATTGCAACTTTAGCTAACGTGAATACGTGATTGTCAATCGTCTCAATCCTTCAAAAAAAAAAAAACACTTGCTTTATAATAATTGTCAACGTGATCGAGAAATATAATAAATGACTAATTGTAAAGAAATTGGCTTCAGGAGACTCCCGAAGCCACATGAAAAATGGGAACTGGCAGCTGAGGAGGGCCATTCCACGTCCGCCAACTCTTTCCACGAGGCTATACATAATTGAATGCTTAGTATTTCTAATACACTTTTTTTTTATATTTTAATTTTTTATTAGTTAAAATTTTATATGAATTTTATTAAAAATTATAATAAACTAAAATGAAATCTATTTATTAACAAAATGTATATGAAAAAATAAGTTTAATGTCTTTGTTTATCCCCATAAATATAAAGAATTTGAGTTTTAATTTTACCAGAAAAAAATAGTTGGTTTTATTTTTAATAAATTTTAAAAAATAGAAATAATTATTTTAATAATATAACATGTATCTAAACATATCACATTACATTTGACCTTAAAGTAATTGTCGCTGTGGCACACTTGGATCGTCTGTAGCTGTGTTGCCTATATTTGACTGGAGGGACTGCAGAGGATTCAAATCAGTGTTGTGGCATGTTTACATACATATTATATCATTCCTAAATAATAATAATAATTTAAAAAATTAAATTATGATTATCAAAATAAAAAATTAGAAAATAAACTAAAATTCGTTATATTTATAAAATCTAAAAACATATTTAAAATTAAAAAATATATACTTATATTAAAAAAAGTAGTAATAAGATAACATACACAAGCCGTCAAAAAAAAAAAAAAAGATAACATAACACAAAGATGAGATGATACCTCAATTACCAGAGGGGTATTCAATGTAGAGAGTTCTGCAGCTCTACATGTGGTGACTAATGTTACTCTTCGCACTTCAAATGGATTGGAGACTGAGATTGCGTAGTTATGTATGTTACTCTGTTAAAATTAGGGATTATGGTCGGGTCTACGTCTACGGGACTGGAAGTCTGGAACCTACCCCATTAACCAAGATGAATTTTACAATTTATTTGAAATTAAATCAAATTTAACTTAATTCCCGGGAATGTATATGAAGTTTTCTCAATAGAAAAATTAATATTTTATTTTAATTAACTGCAGTGTAGTAACTGCTACAATTTAATTCCCAGTCCTGCTCGAGGAGCTTTTAAAGGTTGGTCTGCTAAACAAAAAGATTAAAATATAATCAATTCAGAAAGATATATATTTCACTTTGCTGTGCCAAATGTATAGATTTCAAGTAAATGAACAAGAGGGAAAGGAAAAAGGAGTCCTAAAAGCCATTAGAAATTTAGAATTAAGCTAGTGGCCAGGAATTTAGATAATTTATGAGTCTTATTACTACTATGGTACAAAAAAAATAAAATGGAATCCTTGGAGGAACTTGATAGTTTATATGCTTGGTTGACCATCCTTCAAAGAAATATAGAAACATCTACTCTGGAGCAATTTTTTTTCATGCATTGAGTTTTGCTCTTTTTATATGGATACCCCCTTCTGGATTTTCCTAATCTAAAGAACAGTGGTCCCGAATTCTATAGCTTTATATTGTTGTATAGAATATCAATTACAGTTAATCTAAATTTTATCAGTTTTCTCAATATTTTTTATTTTATGAAATTGGATCCATCTGCTACCATTTCATCCAAAATCACATAATATATCATACACATACACTATTTCAACTTTCGTTTTCTAGATAATATATATATATATATATATATATATATATAGGGGAGGGATCAAATAACACCTGTGTAACTTACACCAACTATTACACTATTCAAAAACTTTTAATTGGATAATTGTATCCCAAAATCTATCGTTGGATTGAAAGTTCTTTTAATATAGATTATATGTACAAAATTTTATATTAATCCAAAATTATTTAATACCTTATTCATATAGATCAAAATAGACGTAATATATATTTTCAAAATATAGTAAAACATGAGTCATTTGATTACTTTTTTATTTTTATTCAATTTTGACAAAATTTCACACAAACAATCTTGGTAATATAAAATTATAATTCAACGGTTGGATCGATAAAAATCACATTCTATATTAAATTATTGAATGGTGTAATATTTGGTATAAGTTATACCGGTGTCATCTAATCCCTCCTCATATATATATATATATATATATATATATATATATATATATATATATATCATGACCTAAAAGATAGTAAGACGCGTGCATCATTATTGACTAGTTTTTGATCGATTGAGAATTTGAGATCCTCTCTAGTAAGGTCATAAACAAGGGGTTTTGCAAGATCATGTCTCATGTGCAGTTTGAATCCACGTCAAAGGACAAAGCTACATACGCACGTGGGTGCTGATAATACAAGATTTGCCTGGCCCCAGCAAGATCAAAGCTTTATCCGCTTGCTCATATTAGGATAGAAAGTGCAAATGCAACAGGACAAACAACTTAAGCTTGCAAAATGCATTTGACCCTTTCTTCTAACTATTAAACTTACGTTTTTTAATTTAAATCTTTATTCATAAATCCATATACACCCGAACAATTTTAATAAATTGAGCCAAAAAGCCAATTTTAAATGATTACAAAAAAGCTATTTTGGTAAGAATATATCATTAGTCCATTACAAAAGTTGACTTCACTGATGTTCAACACAGTTATTATTCGTTTTGGACAATAATTTACAAGAATGTGGAAGCAACTTAATAACAATTAGGATGCCAGTTTAATCTTAGTCCATCAGACCTTGCACATGGTAACCTGCATGCTTTCAGCAACTAAAAGTGAAGTGAATCAAGGAAATCATTCTAAAACTTGAAAATGGCAGCACCACTCGATGGCTTAGAAGCAAACACATAACTGTCAACATTGTTCTCCTTGATTACGCCCTTGTCAATTCTAGCTTGGTAGAAATGTTCCTGGAATGTATATAGAGTTACTTATTAACTTGTTTATTCTAAATTTCTTTAAGTAATATATGATAGGAAACCTTCAAATTAAGTATAAATTGTGGAACAATGCCCTCTTTCAGCAACGCAACGGCACAACCGCCCCATCCAGCTCCAGTAACACTTGCCCCGAGAGCACCATTGTCATGGCAAATTTTACTAGTTCTTGAGTTCTTCCAACTCTGGACAGCTGATTCCATGAATAATAAAGGAAATATCAACTTTACCTTTATGTTCTAAAAAAGGAAATTACATTGTTCAAGCAGTTTTTTCATTTTGTTATTTCAAGTTTGAAAAGCTCATGAAACGAATCATGCCTTGTCAAGAGACATCCTCACATCCGTCCGAAGAGAATCCAATACTTAACAGCGCACATGATGCATTGTGAAACCAACAGCATTTCGTATGTTATTTACCCGCATTCATATATAACGCTGCAGCTATGATGACTCTCAGTTCATAAGGTCACCAAGCTTCTGTAGCTTTTCCTCCTCACTGAAACAATAATGATTGGTTAAAATTCAAGAAACATGCTGACCACCAAAAGAAGGATCACAAACACAGAAAATCACGAGACACATCTAAAGACATATTTTGTTGAAAATGAAGAAGCTAAATATCAAACTTATATGCAGTATATATTCAAGAGCCAAGACCAACGGAATACCCAATGAATATCAATAACGATTGCATGCTAGGCCTGTATAATAGCAGGATGCAGAAGAGTAACAAACACATTTGCCACTCAGCAAATGTCTGTGAATCAATAGTAATATCAGCATGCTCCTAATGCAATTGAAAATGTCCAATCAGTCTAAATCAACTGTAAATTTTATTGGATTAAAATATATGCCTCAATGGCTGGCTTTTATTTTTTGACATGTGAACCACCAAATGCTAAACTAATTGTTCTAATTTCATCCATCAAGCTCTAGCCTTTAAGCAATCCAGAAATGTCCTCAAGAGAATTACGCAACAATTGAAGAGCGATCATGAAAAAATAGCTAATATAGCTATTATGATCAGTAAGAAGACTCACCTTAATTCTGATGATCCAATATCCTTGAAAGCATGAACTCTATTGGCTTCTGAATACACATGTGCAGCTCTCTTGAAAAAAAAAAAAAAAAAAACCATCAAAACTAATTAGCAGTGCATTAAAGAAACCACATGTTAGCTGTTACAGGCAATGAGAAACGGTTGATGGTTGAACCACCATTCAACACAAAAGCCACAGTAAAATATTACATTCCCAATAAATAAGTCATGCATGAAGCCCATTAAATAAATGTAAAGGCAATTCATAGAAATAAACAATATCCTGACAGTAATTTACCATTAAAAACTACTCCTTCCGATCTCAAATAAAAGCAAAAAAAAAAAAAACTTACACTAATTAAAAAAGTTAGTTAATATCATTTAATTTTATTAATTTCAATTAAAAAATAAGCCTTTTTTCTAAATTACCCTTCATTTGAACTTGATATTAAGTATAAAAAAAAATTATTAAAATACAATCTCAATTAAATGAAAGGTATTTTAGAGATAACTTCAGTAAATAAGGTGAAATTAATTTAAATTTGTTTATATTTGAGACTAACATACATACATTTTTGTTGCTTATATTTGATACCGAAAGGAGTACCAACCAAAAAATCATATTCAGATGGTTATACAAATAAAACAAAGGTAACTCCACTACTGTGGCTTTAATGCAATCCATTGAAACAAATACTTTTCCAATTGGTTGACAATTATTACACAAGTCTAGAACCAAAAAGCATAACTAATACCATTTAAAACTGTTAAGTAGCTGAAGCAAAGTATGGACAAAAAAGTCGAGTAAATTCTGAATTTCTGATATTGACAGAGTTATACAAATGGTATAAAAGTAGCTTTGCCAACTGGGCTTTAAAAAGTACATGATGTAACTTGTATTGCTTAGCGACTTTTATAGCATCCAAATAAGCTGGATTACTACTAAAAGATGATGTCAACTTTTCCCCAGTAATTTCCTCAATTTCATCAGCTGGATAAGGTGTTTCCTTCAAAAATTCCTGCACCCAAAAGAAAGTTATATATTTAGACAGGAAAAGCATTATATGAAAGATAAAAAAAAGTCATTTAACATTATATAATCAATTGAATAAACATATTATGCATATTATGTATTGTGTTGACAAAGCTAATTACAAGGACAGCATCATAGCGGGTAAAATTACCTTGACAGCAAGGACAGTATCAGAAGAGTTACAACTACGGGCAAATGATACAGACATGACACATCCCTTCAACATCAGATAGTGTTTTCACTTTTGATATCGCCTCTTGTGGTTCAATTCCCGGCTTTATCCCAGGAACAATCTGGAAATCCACAATAACACTTTTGAGTTTATAAATATACCTGAAAACATGAGTACTTGCAAGTTGCAGGTCCACCTAAACAGATAGGAGCTAGCTTTTGGCATGTACACACATACAAGCAGTAATTAGTTTTTTTTTTCTTATCTCCATCATCAAAGGAAACTTAAAGCTATGAAAAAATCTAATTAACACTATCAATTATTTTATGCATTCTGAAAAATGGCAGTGCTATGATAACAGTGGATGAGACAAAAGAAAAAAGTGGACTGAAACTCAAAAGCATGTACATGCACTCCTTAAATATTTTTTTTATATTAATACTATTAGAAATATGATGAAATAAAATATTAGAAATAACAGAGAGATTTCTTACCATAATCATATTTGCCACATGTCAACTTGAGTAGCACGTTTAAAAATATGAATGAATTACTCAGTATCACCATGATCGTTTACTATTATAATCGTTAAATGCCTTAAGCAGATAATGTGTTGACAAATTAACAGGCTTTGCCCCGGTAATGTAACAGGGGAAAGGTACAAATAAATGCAACAGGAGGAGTAATGGAGGTACGGACTAGTGATGGAACAATGGGTTTAAATGGCTCCGGTCCAGTTACAGTGCTGGAACCAAACCCAACAAGGCCCAAGACTTCGCTGGTATATTCTAAAAATAGGAGGAATGGGACCAAGGATAAAAACTAACTGCTGAACTGGCAAGAAATTATTAAATAGTTCAAAACTACTAAAATGTTATGGTCCCAACCAATATTTATATAACACATCCAAATTTTACAACCTACGAGAAGCAATTAATAACACTTGAACTGGCAGGGTTAGTTTGTTATGTGAAAGGTGGTGTAAGCTGAGGGGAGGCTCATCTGTTAGGCATGATATTTAGGCTCGCTAGCTAGGGAGTGTGGGCTAGGAGTGAGAATTGTATCATTGGGGACAAGGTTTGAAATGAATCCTTGAGATGACCTAGGTACGGGTGTAAACGAATCGAGTCGAGTACTTGAATTATAAGCTTGGCTTGTAAAAAAATTAGGTTGTTCAAGTTTAACTCATTTATTTAAACGTGCCTAACTGAAAGTTTGAGCTTGACTTGTTTAAAAAAAGTAAAGCTTGAGCTTGACTTGTTTAGCTTATTTATAACTTAATTATTTTTGTTTTTATAAAAATTTTCTTAAATTATTTTTTAACTTTACTAATTTAGTATTTAATAAATATTTTAATACTATATGATAATATACTAATAGAAATATGTACTTAATATGTGGTATGTAGAATTCAAACATTCTAGATTATTACATTTCTATAATTCAGTAAATAAAAAATTTATAACTTCTTGACTATTATAAAAGAAAAAATTCAAAAATAACGTTAATGCTCTCAACAAAATTTTACATAATTTTATAATGAATATATAAATAACAAAGTCTAATAAATTTCCATCATCAATTTAAATAAATGAACTATTCATGAGTCGTTAATGTCGAGTTTGTAAAACTTGAATTTAACACATTTAAATATTCAAGTTCAGTCTCAAACTTGAATTTGTTTATTTAATTAAACAAATGAGTTTGTTTGAGCTTTTTAACGAGTTGAGCTTAAATAGTTTACGAATAATTTAGCTTATTTACACTCTTAGACCTAGGTCTGGTAGTATTTTCGGGGTTTGCTTGTAAGAGCCTTGAGCTCCTTTTGTTTTTAGCAAATCATACAAGACTCAACCAGAATATTTTCTGGTGTTCCATACAAAGGTCAATCTATGATTCCATCCCACCCCTACCCTCCATGCCTGACTCCAATATAATCCCCCAATGCTTAGGGGAAGAAAATAAGAATTAAGCAAATTGAATCTTATTTTGGAGAGTGCTTACAGAAGCCAAATTGCATTAAAAAACCCTATTATTATAATTTGTAGTAGCAGTAACAGCTTTCTGAGATTCTGCCAAAGAATGGGCAATCACAAAAGTCCCACCAGCAGGAAGTTCCACGTCTGGTGCACGGATTGGATTGAAATCAATCAGCTCTGCAAACCCAGCTTTTCGCATGACAGAGATTACCTATCAAGTAAAAATGGAAAAGATGTAAGTCCAGTCCAGGTATAATGACGGGATGTACAAAGAGAAAGAGAAATTGGCATCAGAGCCTTTCTGTACTATGCATTCGATAAAATTATATGTACCTACCACATAACAATTCAAAATTATTCACAAAAACAAGAGCCTTTTCCCCCTCGGCCGTCATTACTAGGCAAAGTCGGCAACATAGATCAAATGACTCAGTTCAAAATTACCCACAAAAAAAAATAAAAATCTTCAATGAGAACTTGCTAGAAGTAGAGTAATGCACTAATGCAACAGGCTTCCATCATGAATTAATTCATACTCTATTACTTCAAACTGAGGCCACAAGCATGTTGACTTACCAATAACCAGTCTTAAATATTAAAGAAATTAGATCATCTGCATCATTTCCAACTCAAAACACAACAAAATTTGAATATTTAATACTTTGTACAATATGTTTCAAAGTTAAGAACCAGATCACAGATAGTAGAATCTCCTTGACATAATGAAACACGAAGTATAAATAGGTTAACTCTCTTGAGACAGTACGCCTAGCTTATGGGTCAAAAATAAAATTAGTAAGACAATGCAAATTAGCAAGATGTTGTCACAAAGTAGTTATGAAAGCCATTCCATGGAGAGATGATTTGAAGAAAATGACAATGATAGGACAGGTAACTGGGACATATTCGCATTAAAATCAGAGTAGAGCATATCCATGACAAAAGATGTATACAACCTGATCCATTCCACCAGACTATGTACCTACCAATATGTCGTTCACATGCATTTACATGTAACTTGTGCAAGTTCTTTCTATCAACAATTCACACAAGTTAGAAACAGAAAAATAATAAAAAACAGTAAATTATTTAAACAAAACAATAATCAAATATTTTCCAAAGCAAAGACATGCTTTCAATGCATGAACAGTGGTGGAATTGTCCATGCAAAAAGTATAAATCACAATGTGTAATAGATAATACGTAGAACTGTAGAACTTTAGCTTTTTCTAGTATTTTAAAAAAATCATAAATGGATAGAAGTTTATAAAATAGTTTTTCAACTGTCATAAATAGTTTTAAATAGTCATTAGATCATCCAAGGAGCAGCATGTGAATTCCTGTAATAGTATCAAGTGAAGGTTGGGATGGAAATTTGAGCTCAAATAAAGCTTTATTTATTTAGATGAAAAACCAAGCTCTTTCTCATGCATAATTTGACTTATAGCTTTTCACAATTTTAAAATAGTAAATTTCATAATTGAAATTATTTTAAATAATTTTTCATAAATTAATGTGTCCAGCTCAAGCCAAGTCTATCAGACTCAATCCCTTAGGTTACCTTTGGTAGATGTGTTAGGATGGGAAGAACAAAACATAAGGATTCTATTTTATGCCTGGCGCATTTTTATTTTTTTTTAAAAAAGAACGAAACAAAATACATGTTTAAAAAGTGGTATTGGTACATTTCGTTTCCACCCACCAAACAAAGCACAACAAAACAAAACATTTTGTTATGTTTTGTCTGCACACCAAATTAATGCTTACCATAACAATCAAGTTTGGCTTATTTGTATAGTCAAGCCGTATAGGCTTATATCATATTTGAACTCAGACGGATCTACCTTGGGACATTTGGCGACAGCTGTCCCCCACAAGATTTTTTAATTTTTTTAATATAATATATACACGTATAATTATAAATTGTTCTTGTAAATTGAAATGCAGAAAAAAAGTTAATCTATAAAATGAGTATTGTTCCCACAAATTTATATAGATGAATATTGTCCCACGACTTAAAATTTTTGGTGGATCCTTCATTGTTTGAACTTGATATGACTATCAAACATACTTATCTTGCCTTCAATACCATAACTACTCATGAGTAATGATACTGATACAAGATTTAGATATAATATCAGTTTACCAATATTCAACACTTGTTACCTCAAAAACAAATGGAATTTCAGTTATATTATCTAATCAGATATCTGAACCATCACTTTAAAAAAAAAAAAAAAACTATAAATCCAAATAATTTCAGCATGCAGCAATTTTAAGAACATCAAAGTTATTTACGTTCAACTGATTTATTGGTGAATGGCGACACCAAGTCCGCTGAAAGCACAAGGTAGTATATATTTTCCAGCACAAGAGGTAAACCTTTGGAAAGTTGACACCAAAAGCAGCCATAATAGCAATTGTGGAAGAAGAAACAAATGCTGCATAGCTTGATAGTCCAGAACCTGTACAAAATAGAAAATGTTCGTTGAATTTAACCTCATTAACAAACAAATAAGAGTATCAAAAATTATGCATTGCGTTCATTTAGAGGTGAATTTGGATATCCCCTCGGGAATAGCGCACTATTGCACCCTTCTCATCTAAAGAAGGACACACTTGTGGGAACTGTTCATTAACAAGGACATCAAGCCCCACCGGTTGACCAACATCTACTCCTTTTGATTTTGCTTAGTCATAATAACCTTTGTGCTACCTACGTGATAAACACAATTTTCTCACCCACCAAATATGCAAACTGCGAACATTATATCTTAAGAAAATGCTAACAAAACACCATCTAACACAGCCTTTGTAATACATACTCTATAATTAGCTAAAATTCATTAAAATCACAAATTTTGTGATTTCAATAAATTCAACCAATAATAAAGAATGTGTTTAAAATAGTTTATTAGAGAGTATATTGCTAATATTTCTCACACATCTTAAATAAAAACATGAAACAACCACGTGAAAGGAAATATCGAATTATTTGATTTTAAACTCACCCACAAATGGCCCTGCATGCAAAAGAAAGCCACAGTATATTAAAAACAAAATGCACAGCCAAAATGAATCATAAAAACAACATGCAATGAAAAATATTATTATTGTTATGAATTGTTAGGATGTAAGTACCTTACCCTCTAAAATGTAATATGCACTAGTGCAGCCCAATCCTGCAAAATTAGTTCATTCATTTTTATTTTTTAAAATCATAAATAATTTAAAATAAATTTAAATATTTATTTTAGAGAAAATAAGTTATACACTGATAGTGTAAAGTAATTTTACACTGTCATCTAATCATAAATTATTGTGTATGATAAGTTTGTTGACTTCTATAATAATTATCTTCAAAGTTATACCAACAATGATTTCTAATTGGTTAACAATGTAAAATGTTTTACACTGACAATACATAAATCATTGTGTACGGTAAATTTGTTGACTTTTATAATAATTACCATAAAAGTCGTACAAACAATGATTTCTAATTAGTTAACAATGCAAAATGTTTTATACTAACAATACATAGCTACTAAACTCTTTATTTTAACCAAAATTATGTTGCTTTAAGTGAAATTGGACTCAAATCTTTTAAGTAAAATATCAAACTCAAACTTTGTAGATGAAAAAAATGTGGTTGGAAGGAGAAACCACACTACACGTGGTCAGTTAGGTTCTTCGGCATAAATTAGTTATTGGCAAAGTTAGGAATATTTAACACCAATAACATGATAAAGAAAAAATTAAATATGTAAGGTGAACATTATTTCAAAATAAAATTGATAATTTACTCTTATATTGTAAATTATAATATAAAATTTGAATAGTCTACTCATTCTCTTCTAATTAGGCATTTTTAGCATTCTCTCTCCTATTTTTAAGAAGTACATTTCATATATTACTCCAAACACTAATAAAATTAGAGAGAAATATTTAAAATTTAAATAGAAGAAAAAATTAAAATATTTGTCTTTTAGATTTTTTAACTTCTTTTTATTTTTTAATAAAACAAAATAAATTTTTAAGTTTTAAAAGTTATCTTTTTTTTCCTAATTTTCTTTTTCTTCAACTTAAAATAAGTTAAAAACAAAGAAAATAAAAAAATAATAAATATTGTACTCGATATGTTAAAAAATTTCACTAAGAAAGAATTAAAATTGCAGTATAATTATTAAACAGTTAATTTTTTATTAAAGTGTATCAATTATATTTTTTACAAAAAATATTTTTATTTTTAATTCTTTTTTTTCGTATTTTTTACATTAGAAAGGAGTTAAACATAAAATTTAGTTTGGAAGCCATACCAAAAAAAATTAGGTTGGATAAAATTTAGAATAAATTATAATGACATTTCCTGATATTTTTTCAGATTATACACAATACTTTTCCTTTTTTTTCTATCCGTACATTAATTCTTTTAATTGTTTAAAAAAAACACTATTTTGACATCTCTTATATATTATACTAACCTCTCTTAATTATTTGAAAAACATTATATTATATATTCTTATAAGAAAAGTTATTGTAAATGATAAAAAAATAAAAAAAATTAACTACAATCTGAATTTTTTTTTAAAAGTATTAGTATAATTTACTCTAAAATTTATTAACAGATTTATCATTTAGATTTTTTTTTTGGGTGAATGAATACTTTATTAACAACTAGAAACCTCTAAGAAAAATAGTACAAGCAATATCAGCTGTACTGCCCAGATTTGGCACTCAATGGTAAGACCGAGCAACCACTTCAAGGACAGACCGACATGGCACATTGAATACAGATCGGCTCAACGTAAATAAGGAAACAAGGCCCCTTATGCAAAATTATGGAAACTAGGGCTGTGATCCTAGCATTTATGATACGTAAATAAGGTAACTTGGCAAGAATTATACGCCCATATATATGATTTAGGTGCACTCTCTCTAACCCTAATCTAAAAACCCTGCATCCCTCAATAAGACCTCCATATTTGACTTGAGCGTCGGAGTGTCTTTGCAGGTACCACCCTCGCCGGCTCAAAGCATGAGAAAGACGACGAATGAGGGTACATCTCTCACCTACGAAGGATGGAGGATGAAGGAGCACCACTCCAAGAGTTGCTGAGGAAGAGAACCAATTTTTGGTAAGAACATTAGCTCTAAGTACATTCCAAATGAAACTTGGAGAAACATCAAGAATACAACTATCATTCTGGAGACGAAGCCCATATTTTGCTAAAGAATCTGCCAGTTGATTTGCTTCATGATGCACATGACACCATCTAACATACCCTTCATTCTTGTGGATACCATGAATGGCTCTAACTAAGGAATGACACGGATGCACATGAGAACAACCTCTAGTTAGGGACAAATTATTGGGTAGTTCAGGACTACCAAGTGTTTATGGTCCCAGCCAATATGTTTATAATACATATTTAACTTTTACAATTCACAAGAAAAAATTAATAACACTTGATTATATATTATATACAGATTAATAGAAACTATAGTAGTTTAAGACCGCCGAATAATTTCTCGTAGTTACAAGATTCACAGCACCTTGAGAGTGCAAATAAACAACAATGTTGCGGAAGCCTCTTCCCCGAGCAATTTCCAGTCCATGAAAAACTCCCCACAATTCAGCAGCTAAAATACATTTAGATGTTCGTACTATACTGTTTATACAAAATTGCAGCTCTCCAACTTTTAGAACCGGACGAAATCTCAACCATTATTTATTTTTAATATTTAATAATTTTAATATATAAAAATAAGAAAAAAAAATGCATGAATAGATGAGATTTATTAAATTGCACAGGCTCCGGATTTAATAACCGGATAGTATCCGTGCTCACAAATGGTGTAGTGGGAACACTTCCCCTCATAACCGCTCAGCATTGTGCAGAGAGAGCAAATGGCACTGTAAAATAAAATCCTCGCAGCAGATATTTTCCTTTCCACCATTCCGTTTCTTCCCTCGCACGTTTCCCAAGCATGGCCAGAATCATCGACCGCCTACACCGTTTTAATCACCACACATACACCGTCGAGGTCGACGGAGCCGACGTCGCCGTCACCGTCACGGCCAGCGCCTCCGTCGTGCGAAGGTGGCTCTACACCACGCTCCACTTCCGCCGCCGCTGCGTCTACCTGGACCGCCTCGTCGTCGGCCTCGGCGTCCAGTGGACTCCCGGCGGCTCCGATCCTCCGACGGGCACGCTGCAGCTCTGCGTCGGCCGCCGGTGCCTCATCTTCCAACTGCGCACGCCGACAGCGTGCCGAGGAGCCTCCGCGCGTTCCTGAACCACCGTTCTCACATCTTCGTCGGATTCTGGAACCATTCGGATCGGCGCAAGCTCGAGTACTCGGAGCACGGTTTGGACATGCGGAGAGATCCTCTGGATCTGAGGTATTTCGCGGAAACTTGGAATGATGAAAACCTCGCTCAAGCTTCGGTGAAGGAGATCGTAAGGAAATGCCTCGGTTATGAAGTGGAGCAAAAGAGTGAGATCGGCGTGAGCGATTGGGATCGTAAATTTCTTAGCGACGATCAAGTTGCTTATGCGACCGCTGATGCTTACTGTGCGTTCCTCGTCGGTAGGAACAGCAGGGTTGGAAGATTTGGGAACTCTACAGGTAACATTTTTTTACGCTAATATGCGAGAATGCTTATTTAGAAGCTTTATTTCGTAGTTTATGATATCAGTTTCAGCTGGGTAGTGTATAGTGGTTAAATGTTATTGACGGTGATGAGAGTGATTTTGCTTCATTTGTTTCGTGACTCTCAAGTTTACGGTTGAATGATGATTTGACAGTACTGGTGTTTCCTTATTTTGGCTGGTTTTTGCTAAAATGTGTTTTGGCAAGAGAAGGTGTATGCACTAGTGCAGAATTAGTGTAAGGAATCGACTTTTACTTTTTTAGGGTATGTGTGTGATCCTGCGTTCATTACTTCCAACCAGCTTGCGAATATGGGTTAAATTGAATATAAAGAAAAAAATTGGCGAGTTTGATTAACACTTGAGAAGGATGGAAATAAAAATGAAAAGCAAATAAATATGAGAACCTATTTCATTCATTAAAGTGGGTTTAATTTGTTTTATTGAAATCAGTGGATTTTACTTGATAAAAAATTAAAATAATATCGAAAATGTGGTCTGGATTTATGAAACGGAGCATATTTGCATGCTGAAAGAGGTATCCAGACGGATATTTTGTATGTCCTATCAGTCATTAAGGGTGTGTTTAGTAGAGAAGAAAAAAATAGAAGAAAAGAAAGAAAAGATGTGAGAAAAGAAGAAAAGAAAAATATGTCAGAGAGTAAAAGTTAATGTTATTTGGTTGAAGAAAAATAAAAAAAATTGAAGAAAAGAAAGAGAAAAATAATAAAATAACACAACAAAATTGATTTTGGCAATTAACAAAATTGATTTTCATTGTGTTAAGTGTTACAGATAGAAAGCTTTTACAAAGTGCAAATCAATTTCATGTTCCGTTGCATCATTTATTTTTAATTTTTATTTTAACTTGTGCATTGCACATAATAAATATTTATTTTATATAACTTAAATTTATAATAAATAAATACTTCTAAATATATAAATTATATTATAATTAAAATTTGTAATAAATAAATATTTTTGAACATATAAATTATATTTTATATTTAGAATAAAAAATTATTATAATACAGTGTTAATTTTTAATTATTGATATTTTTAAAATATTAAAATTCAATTTAGAACTAAAGATATTGACAATGATAGATTGAAAGAGATAAGAGATTAGAAAATTCCTAAAACACTTTTATTGAATAATGACAGCTAAAAACGCTCTCGTTAAAAAATAATAGCTAAAAACATTTTCATTCAAAATAGCTATTCTCATTTAATATATAGGGTGGATTATTATTATTATTAATTTTTATTATTAATATTATTTTTATTATTAATAATAATATTTATTTTTATTATTAATATTATTTGTATTTTTTGTTATTATTATTATTATTATATAACAAACAGCAAATCGATTTAGCATATAAGCAAATTTTAATGATTGTATTGTGAAGTCAAAATCGATTTAGAGTAGCATATCAAATCGATTTTATTTGTCTACAGAATCAATTTGGTGTGCATAAAAATACACTCTTCGTTCACAAAATTGATACAAATCGATTTAGTCATGTTACAAAATTGATTTCTTGAACACAATCCTCCTTTCTTCCACGCAAGTCGTCTCATTTTGGCAGGACACTTGTACGATTTCTTCGCAAATCTTTGTATTTTTGCGTGATAGTTTAATGTTGTGAGCCCCATGAATTTTCTCAAATTGTCACTCTTCCTTCCTCTTCCATCCTTCTCTTCTTTATTTCTTTGCTACCAAACAAACCTAACTTTGCGCATATTGTGATGAAGATTGGGTGGGATTTCCTACCAAAAAAAGATTGGTTTGATATTGACAGTCAATTTGGTTGAGCAGAAAGAAAATAAGGAATAAGAGACAAGTTTTTATTTTGAATTTAAGAGAAACTAAAAAAAAATATTTAAATTTTTATTTTTAGAAGGTAATTTTTTTCTTTTCTATAATTAAACAAAAAATAGAGTTTAATGATTATGCACGTTAGTATAAAATGTTTTGTATTGCCAACTAATTAAGAATTGTTGTTAGTGTGACTTTTAAAGTAGTTATTATAAAAGTCAACAAACTTATTATTTGTGATTAAATTATAGTGTAAAATTGTTTTACATTTTTTATGCATAGCCTATTTTTTCAAAAATATATGTCATTATTTGTATTTTTTTTAATGTTTTATTTAATGCACCAAAAAAAAAAAATGCCTCAAGAGAATTACATACGCTTTGTTCTTGTCCATTACCATCAATAGAAGATATCATATAGTTGATTTTCAAAAAAACAAAAAAGTTGGTCATTGATCCTTGCAGAAGCTAAGCTTTCATTATTGATTGCTAACACTAAAAAGGTTCATATTCTCTTTTTAATGGCTTCCTTTCATTTATAACTCAACAAGGAATTATTAAAAGACAATGTTCTTGGAATATTTCTATTGGATCTTTTCAACATTTAAAATTTAAGAAATAGGTATTACAAAATAAGGAATACACTTTACCCAATAATAAGGATAGTACATTAAGAACGAGTTTGGATGGAGACATAACCTCTGAAGTAAGTATATCCTACTTTTGCGTTCATTGAAACATTTAGATGTGCATTTAGATGAAAAGGTAGATCTTTGATGTATTTCCAAACACGCCCCTAGTTATCTAATCTGAAAAATGAATAATAGAAATTCGTATTACCAGACGGGGAATGTTAGAACGTAGAAATATAATGTTGGAAAATAATTATTTTATTCGTCTAATAGACTAATAGTGTTATATATATATTTGAATGAAAGGAAAAAGAAATAGAAGAACAGAGAAGTATTTAAAATTTAAATTGAAGAAAAAATTAGAGAAAAATATAAATTTTTAAATTTAAAATTTGTTCTTTATTTTTTTATGTTTTCAATAAAACAATATAAATTTTAAAATTTTAAAATTATCTTTTCTCTAATTTTTCTTTTTTTCAACTAAACATAAGGTAAGAATAAAGAAAATAAAAAAATAATAAATGTGGTATGTAATACATTAAAAAAATTCTTACTAACAAATATTTTAAAGACATTAGTTATTGAGTGAATAAATAAAAAATATTAAAATTACCATATAGTTACTTTCATTACTATGATAAAAGTATGTTAATAATATTTTTTTATAAAAATTATATTTTTTATGCTTTAATTTATTAGTTTTATATTAAAAAATTAAAAAATATAAATTAAATATAAAACTTAATTAGCTTAGTAAAAATGGAACTGTTAAATAAGTTATTGTTAACACTCATATTTCTCAACCATTTTATTCTTACATTTTTTTGGTGTGTGTATTCTTACCTTATTATTTTTTCTGATCTCTTTTTTTATTTTCATTTTTCATCACAATATTTATTACATTATTACTTTTCTCTCTCTTTTTATTTTTTTTCTTCCTTTCATTTATACAACAAAAAAATTGGATATACGTTTCTCATTTTCCTTATTAGGAAACATGAAGTCTCTCCGTACTATACAAATCCCGTAGCGTGAACACATTCCACTCAAAACTGCTTAGCTCAGTGCACTGCACACGTCAAAAGGCACTGCCAAATCTTCCGAGCGGAGATTTTCTCTTCCCCGCTTTGTTCCTTCCCTCGCACGATTCAAAGCATGGACACCGTAACCTACCTCGAAATTCTTCCCAATCAGGACTTCTACAAGGTCGACGTCGACGGAACTGAAATCTCCGTCACCGTCACGGCCAGCGCCTCCGTCTTAAAAAAATGGCTCTCCTCAACGCTCTACTTTCGCCAGCACTACATCAACCTGAACCGCCTCGTCGTCGGTCTCGGCGTCCAGTGGACTCCCGGCGGCGCCGATCCTCCACCGGACACGTTGCAGCTCTGCGTTGGCCAGCGGTGCCTCATCTTCCAACTCGGTCAAGCCGAGGGCGTGCCGAGCAAACCCCGCACTTTCCTCCGCAATCCTTCTCACACATTCGTCGGATTCTGGAACCATTCGGATCGGCGGAAGCTGCAGCGTTCGAAGCACCGTTTGGTGATAGCGAGGGATCCTCTGGATCTGAGGCTGTACGCGGAAACCGAGGATGATGAGAACCTAGCTCAAGCATCGGTGGAGGAGATCGTAGAGAAGTGCCTTGGCTTCGAAGTGGAGCAGAGGAGAGAGATAAGCGTGAGCGATTGGGATGAAAAACATCTTAGCTACGAGCAAGTTACTTATACGACGGTTGATGCTTTCTGTGCGTTCCTGATCGGGAGGAATAGCAGCGCTTGGCAACCCAGCAGGTAACTCTTTTTACGCTAATATGTGAATGCTTGTTTAGAAGCTTTATCTCGTAGTTCATGATATATCAGACTTATCAGTTACAGCTAGCGTAGTTTATAGTGGTGTCAGTTGTGCCTACGTTTGAATTTCGCCGATTGAATGGTATTGACGGTGATGAGAGTGGTTTTGGTCTTCAATACTCCGAACTGCCGGTGATTTTGCTTCGTTTGTTTCGTGACTCTGACGATTGAATGATGATTTGACAGATTACTGGTGTTTCCATCTTTGACAGTTTCACCTCTCTGCTGGTTAATTGAAAAATGATTTTTAGCACGAAAACGAGAAGGTGAGTGCAGAATTTGTTTATGAAATCAACTTTTATGCTTTATTAGATTGAGTGGAGAGAAGAGGAGGGAATAAATTTTTGAATTTTTAAAAATTTAAGTGGTTTGGTTGAGTGAAAATAAGTGAGAAATTTTTAAATATTTTCACAGGTTTTGCTGGATCTCACTATTTATTTTTATTTTATTTCTCACATATTTTTATTTACTTTCTATCTTTCTTTTATTTTTCATTTATTTCTTTCTTACCATACAACATAAAATTTCAAATTATTTCTTATCTGTGTCTTACCTCTTAACTTATTTCTTCCTATCTATTTCTCTCATTTTTACCAAACAAAGGCTTACAGTTTTTAGGGTCGATCCTGCGTTAATTATTTTTTTTTTATTTGAAGGGTAAATTAAGTATAAAGAAAAAGAAAAAAAAATAGGTTATGCACCGACAGTGTAAAGCAGTTTTACACTGTCATCTAATCACAATCCATCATGTATGGTAAGTTTGTTGACTTTGATAATAATCACTCTAAAAGTCACACTAAAGTTGATTTTCAATTAGTTGACAGTGCATATCAATTAAACTCAAAAAAAGAGAAAATAGGCTATGTACTGACAGTATAAAACGGTTTTACACTATCATTCAATCACAACTCACCATGTATGGTAAGTTTGTTGCACTATTGTAGAAAAAGCTCTTTAAATCAGTTTTACAACCGATTTAGATACAGGTGATATAAAAAATATAATCATTTTAAATCGTAATTTGAACTAAGTTAATTTTTTTTTTAACTTGATTATGGTGATGACCGAGTTAAAAAGTTTAGTGTTATGGTCATTGCATTCTTAAGCTTCCGTTGGCATTCACCACCAATAATCAACATTCTTGACATGCTTCATCTCCTCCTTAGCGGTGCCAATCCTTATGAGCAGCAACTCTGCAATCTCGATCTTTTGGTCCACGAGCCTTTCCACCAACACCATCTCGCTCTTCGTGGCCACGAACACAAACAGCGCGTACTCTAGCAGTTTCTCGTGCTCCACCATCTCTAAAAACAGGTAGTCTTTCCCATCGACCTCTGTGGAGCATCGAGGCGCATGGTGGTGATGACAATGAAGTGGAGGTAGCGGTGGGACTTGCGGAGGCGTGCGATGAGGGCGTCCTTGCCGACGCAGTTAGGGATGCTGATGACGATGATGAGGGGGTGGGGTTGGGGGAAAGGGGCTTAGAGCTGACAGGGGAGCCCAGGGAAGCTAAGGGCACGAAGGAGGTCTGAGCGTTTGGCTTTCTCCAAGGTGAGAGGGAGGGAGGTTTTAGGTGAGGGAGTTGAGAATGATTGCGGGGAAGAAGTGTGGGGGTTGGGGGATTAGTGGAAGACTGGAGAACAGAGGAGCACAGTAGCCTTACATGTTTTTTAAATCGATTAATACCTAAACCGTTTTAAAATGTCTAGTAAATTTTAAAATTTGAACCAACATGCACTTTTTTAAATTGGTTCTCATGCAACCGATTTAAAAAGTAAAACTTTTTAAATCGGTTGTATGAAAACTGATTTAAAAAGAACTTTTTAAATCGATTCTCTTGTAACCGATTTAAAAAGTTTTCACTTATTTACAAAAATGCCACTACGTTTTTTTTTTAAATTGGACTCGAAAAAATTGATTTAAAATCCTATTTTAAAAACTGTTTTTTGTAGTAGTGTTGACTTTGATAATAATTACCCTAAAAGTTACATTAAGTGTAAAAGTTTTTACACTGATAGTGCATAGCAATTAAACTTAAAGAAAAGAAAAAATAGGACTATGCATTGATAGTTTAATAGCATGTTTAGAAATTTGTGGAGAAGGAAAAAAATATGTTTAAGATATGAGGGCTATAATTTCTTAAAATTACATCTAAAATGTAAAAAATAATAAAATCGAATTGTAAAATCAAATACGCAATAATTAACACTTGGGAGGATGGAAGTAAAATAGTAATGGAAAGTAAATAAGAGAACTCAGTAACCAATTTTTATTTTGCATTTTTTTTATACTTGAGGTAATAATACCATGTAAATTTCATTAATAACTTTGGTTTATTTTTTTTATTATTGAAATCAGTGAATTTTACTTAGTAAATTAAAAAACATATCGAAAATGTGTTTTGGATTCACGAAACGAAAGGATATTTGCATGCTAAAAGAGGTATTCAGACGGACCGCAACTTAATAAATTTTAGGTCATAAATTCTTGAAAGTAATTAGAGAAAGTAAATGAGCGAGAAATTAACGGTGATAACAATAAGTATGAGAGATCTGTATAGACTTACTTATATTTTGTCAATAAGAATGGGGAGAATTTTGTTTGTGCTTTTGGTTGATTCCTAATGTCCTATTTATATTTTTTAATTAAATGAGGGGATCGTTACCCATTTTATAGAGGAATATCATGTTATCTGAAAAACGGTTTTTGGTTAGAGTAAATGGTCAATTTAGTTCCTAAAATTGTCACTTGTTGTTCCTTAAATTTCTGAATTTAGCTAAGGAGGCGTTTGGTACAAGGAAGTTTTTAGTTTTTTAGGAATCTGAAGATGAGAATATTTATTTTTCATGTTTGATTTATTAATTAAAAAATAACATTAAAAAAAAAACATTGTTTTCTAAGAATCTTTTTTACTTTTGTTTTCACTGAAATTGTTTTCATGGAAGGGGTAGGAATCTAACTTTTTTGAGTTGAGAAAAAAGTTTTACTTACAATAAAAATATCATGTTACCTTTCTTAACTTATTTAATATAATAAATAATTAAAGTTTTTAGAAAATTTTATTAAAACGAAATGTGAAAATTTTTAATTTTCAAGTAACAAATATAAATATTCCTAATAATATTTATGACCAACCAAACAAATTTTAATTATTTTTAAGAATCATGATTCCCAGGATTTTAGTTATTTTTAGGAATCATAATTCCTTGGCGTGAATTTTTTTTCTTATACCAAACACACTAAATGTAAAAAAAAAGTCCTTAAAACTTGAATTTTTTACTCATTTTAGTAATTCTATTAGTGAGACCCGTTTTCTTTAACAGAAGTGCTTATGTGACATGTTAAGTACTACGTGGTACATACATGACACACAAGTAGATGACATGTGTCAAATGGGTGTCACATGCCATATGAATGTAACACGATGTCATTTTAGTTTGTGAAATTGTAATGCGATGTCAATTTAGTCTTAAAATTGTAATTTGATGTCACTTTAGTCTCTAAACGTTTTTATAATTTTGTTTTAATTAAGTAATTGTGACATGAATATTTACATCATAAAATAGATAATTAAGTTAATATTGTAAATAAAAGAATAAATATATTCAAATCATATATTTTCTTCCCACTTTAATCACTTCTATTTTCATCTCTTCAAAGCAAAAGAATATAAATCAATTCTCTTTTCAATTTTCACAAATTTATCTAATCTTTTCCTTTTAGATAAATCAAATATGTTGGTAATCTTTCTAATTACTTCATGAGAAATTCTTGTATGAGCACAAATCTAACACCTCATCCTTACACACAACCAATAAAAAAATTACAACTAATAAAATAAAATAAAATAAATACCAACTTATCAAATAAGATAAAACTAAAAATAATCTAACATTTGAAATAAAAAGGAAGCTTGTGATTGTTCCCTCCATCTATGTAACCGTATATTGTGTTGAATTTGTTACTGTCAAATCTGTACTAAAAGCAAAAATATATACATGACAACATTATAACATTTTATTATTTTTTATTACATTTTAAAACTTTGAAAAGAACAAAATTTAATAAAAAAATAATTCATCTTATTTTACATAATCCAATAAGAAACTAAATAAAAATGTTGAATTATTTTATTACCTTCCAATCAATAAAACAATAAAGAAAAGGTGAATAATGAAACAAATATTCATGAATAAAGAAAAAATAATGCTAGCTTACAAAAAGAAAAAAAATATAAGACTGTATTTAAGTTTTAAAAATATTTTTATTTTTATTTTTATTAATCATTATAGAATCATAATATATATTATTTTTATTTATAAAAATGTATTTAAAAGTAATAAAAAGATATCCTTAATATCTCATTTTCATTTTTATGTTAATACCAAACTAGAAAAAGAATTCACCAAAAAAAAAAAACTAACTAAAAAAAAGAATTTTAATTTCCTTTACATTAGGGTGTCATGTTAAACAAAACTTAAAAGACATATTTAAAAAAAAGAGTAAAAAGAATCAATATAAGTTAATTACATATTTTTCCTATTTTATTTTATTGTTTTATTTATTGGAAGGTAATAAAATAAGAGAAAAAAGGTCATGCATTGACGGTATAAAGTAGTTTTATACTGTTATCTAATCACAAATCACCATTTATTGTAAGTTTGTTGACGTTTATAATAAATACTTTAAAAGTCATATCAATAGTGATTTTTGATTGGTTAACAGTGTAAAATTTTTTACACTAACAGTGCATAACCATTAAACTCACAAAATAATTCAATATTTTTATTTAGTTTCTTATTAGATTATGTTAAATAAGATGAATGATTTTTTTTTTTATATTTCTTTCTTTTCAAAGTCTAAGAAATGTAATAAAAAATCTAAGAAAATATTGTAGTAGGATCATATATACATTTATGATTTTAATACTGATTTTTAGGATAACATATATATGAAGATGAAGGAAAGAATCATAGATGGAGGGAAGAATTGTGAGTTTCCTTTTTTATATGTAGATAGAGGAAAGAATCGTGGATTTTCTTTTTTATTTTAAATATTAGATTCTTTTTATTTTTATCTTATTTGACAGGTTGGCATTTTTATTTTTATTTTATTACTTGTAAACTTTTTTATTAGTTGTGTGTAAAGATGAGGTGTTGGGTTTGTGTTCATGTAAGAATTTCTCTTAGTTCATTGACAATTTTCACATTTCGTCCTCCTTCAATTATTTAGATAAAAGATATAACACCATAAAAGTTGTTTTAGATAAATAAAAATAATAAATGGTTTAAAACAAAAGAAAAATAAGAAATAATCATTAAGTATTACTAAAACAAAATAATATTGATATTCATTTGATGCATAAAATTAAGCATGAAATTGAATTTTGGCCTTTAAATTTTAATTACAATATTTTGTCTTCTAGAATTTAAAATCAAAATCCTAACATTTAATTTCGTTACATTGTATTATAATTAAAATATAGAAAAATTAAGAACTCTGCTTTTCAATTATGTGTTAAAATGAATAAAAAAGTTTAAAAATTGACAATTAAGGACTCATTTGGGGTGGTTGCGAGTTTTTTGTTTTTGATTTTTAAATGTATTTTTCAAAACAAAATATGTTTGACTAAAATTAAGCTGAAATATTTTTTAACTCAATCTCAAAATACTTTTACATTTATTTTCAAAATAAAAAAAAGATTTGTGAATTTGGTTTTTAGTTTTAAAAAAACATACCCTCACCACATTTGACAATGGCAATTATAGTTGCCGCCACCATGACACATTGACACCATTACCACCAGTATTGCCACCACTGTCGCCACCACCATTACCACCACCGGCACTGCTATCACCACCACTACTACCATGACCACCGACATTGCCCCCCCACCGGCACTACTATCACCACTACTACTACCATGACCACCAACATTGTCCCCACCACCACTATCATTGTTGCTGCTGTTAGCACCATTATTATTGTCGTCACCACCACGAATACCGTCGCCACCACACAAACACACCCTTAAACTATTTTTAACAAGATAGGAAACTTTCAAAGTGAGTTTATTTTGAAACTAAAATAGAAAAAACAATACTAAAACTGATTTTTAAAAACTAAAAATTAGTTATAGCTTTTAAAATTTTTGAAACTTAAAACTAAAAACCACCCTCAAACAGACCCTAAAATAATAGATAATATACTTAAAATGAGAAACAATACTAAATACCACTTTCTTTGATATAATATTAAATATATTTGTCCTCTAACAAACAATCTTAATATATTTGTGTATTTTTTTTGTTGCAATTATTCAAATAAAAAATTGAACAACAAAGTCATAAAGAATAATTGATAAGTTAAATAATTATTAAGTATGTTGTTAAATATATTAGTATTAGTCTTCCTATAAACAATATTGAGTATCACTTTTATAGTATGTTGTTAAATACATTAGTATTAGTCTTCTTATAAATAATATTAATTTAATTATTTATTTTATTCTATAATTATTCAAATCAAAACTAAAACACCGTAAACACTATAATTTTTAAGAAATAAGTAATAAATGTTTTTGGTAATAGAGAAAAATAACAAATAATTGATAAGTAAATTAATTATGAAAATAAAATAAAAATAGAAAGAAACCAGATGCTTTCTTTATTTATGTATTTTAAAAATAAAATGAATAAAGGAGGACAAAAAGTGTGATAATTAGTAGAGGAGGTATAACATACTTAAAATAAAATACAATATGAAATACTAATTTTGTAGTATGATTTGGATATATTTGTCCTCCTATTTACAATATTAACTTAATAGTGTACTTTATCATGTAAATATTAAAGTCATAATTACTTAATTAAAACAATTATAATAATGTTTAGGGACTAATATGACATCGAGTTACAATTGTAAAGACTAAAGTGACATCGGGTTATAATTTCAGAGACTAAAATGACATTGAATTATAATTTCATAGACTAAATTGATATTATGTTACAATTTCAAAGACTAAAATGATATCGTATTACACCTAAGTAACACATAACACCCATTTGACACATGGCACACACTTGTGCACATGCACACTTGCCATGCCTACATGCATGTAGGCACTTTCATTAAAAAAGACGGTCTTACTTAATGAAGGGCTAAAATGAGTAAGAAATTCTAATTTTAGAGACTTTTTTTGAATTTCGTTAAATTCAAGGACTAAAGTGATAATGAGTGATAATTTTAGGGACTAAATTAACCATTTACTCTTGATTGTTTAGTAGGATTCACATATAATTCACCATATAACGTAATAATAAGAGTGTTTTTCTTTTCAAAAAAGAAAGAATAATAGTGTGATTTTATTTCTCCTTTTTATATAAATATTAATTTGCGAATAAATATGATTAACCATGCATAGTGGCAACATTTACACTTGCATAATAAGATAAGTATGGGGGAAAGTTAAAAAGACTTAGACTATGTTTGGATTAAAGTTGTAAAAGTATTTTTACAAATTCTTATACACAAATGAAGAAAGACAAAATTGTTACTTTGGGAATAAAAGTACTTTTGAGCTCTCCCAACTGAAATCAAAATATGCCATTAATTTGCATATATCAGGAGTGACTCAAACCCACGTTCGTAACAATGAGTGCCGGTTCAGTAATTTTTTTAGCGAGGATATACACCTTCACATATCATATCATATACTCCTTATACACCTATTGTTTAACTTTATCTTTCGACAACCTCATATATATTTCCTATCATATCTAACATTTTTCTCTTATTTTTCATTCTAGGAGTTAAATAGGATTTAGGTTTCCATCCATAATTTTCCTAATTTTTTTAATGTGTTTGATTATATATCAGCATTATAATTCAAACAAAATTTTATTTTTATGATAAATTTTAAACAAAAGTATGTCTTGGATGGATCACGGTTATCTGCAGTTGAATTTTCAACTGCATTAATCTCAATCATTAAAAATAAATTTTATAATAAAATTACAATATGAAATGGAAGTTAAAAACGTTTAGACCGTTTGATTCAGAACTGCATGACTCTGCAGTTCTTTTTAAACTGTAAGTGATCTTGATGCATCTGGGATAGATCTTGTATTCGATTGAAAATGTTATAGAATAAATTACATTAACATCTTTTGAGATTTTTTGAAATTGTATATAATCTCCTATTTTTTAACGTTTACAATAACTTTTGCTATAGGAGCACACGGTGTAATATTTTTCAAACAATCAAGGGGGTTAATATAATATGTAAAAGATGTCAATGTAATGTTTATCAAACAATTAATGTAAGTCAGTATTAGAGTAAAAAAAAAGAGGAGTATCAAGTGAAATTGACAAAACCTCAAGGGTGTCAAAGTAATTTACTCAATGTTATATTAATTTTATGCATCCCCATGACAACTACTTTTAGATGCAACATTTCATGTTGTTCACTACCTTGAGTGTGGTACCAAGACAGGGACTTCTGCTGCATATTTCTTATTATAGCCCTTCATTGTTTCCCATATTGTGACATGAATTAGGCGGGATTTCCTACAGCTCGAAAGTCTAATATTGAATCCATTATATTCTTTGGGTTATCACCTAATTCTTGCGCTTCAAGAAACAAACAAATGTTTCTTTGTTCGATTATTGAGAGAATTGCAGGTTTTTTGTTCCTCTCCATTATCATTACTAGGATATCATATAGTTGATTTTCAAGGAAACATTGGTCATTGATCCTTACAGAAGCTATGCTTTGATTATTGGTATGTAATACTAATAAAAATGTTCATTTTCTCTCTTTAGTGGCCAAGCAAAACCGTTAAAAGACAATTATCTTGGATTTGAAATATTTCCATTGGAACTTCCTAACACCGACTCTACTGTAAATAACCATGAGGATGCATGACAAATTGAACACTTCAAATACTTTAATAAGTATCTTTGATCCTACAGCTTCTTTCCACAAATCCTCCTAAGTACATTTAGAATCTAATTTCCCTCAAATTTTCTACCTTCGTCATCTACAATTTTTTCTTATCATTAAAATTTCATCTCTCATTCCTTGTATTGAAATTGTATCTTAATAGCATTTAATTCACCAAGGGTCCCTTGGCTTGTCAACGACACTACACAATGACGCACAAGGTCATTTTCAACAATTTCATGGCCTCTTTCAGCGTTCAGGCATTGATCCAGATGGGGGACAAGTGATTTGGTTTACATTACTCTGGCATATATGGACAGCCCGCAACAACATGGTCTTCAAGGATAAAACAACAAACATTGAGCAAATCTTCGAGACTGTTAAACTTACACTGGGAGGCTGGGTGAAGGCAAGGAATAAGGAGTTTGCTTACTCATTACCATGCTGGTTCTCAAATCCCTCAATTTGCCTAGGGATACTATATTAATTTGGCAGGACTGGGATTTGGCGACTACAGGAACATGACGCATAATCTGTATAGGCAGATTGTGTGCCCAAATGCCAAGCAACTTTGTGGCTTAACTATTGCACAAGTACTTGGGTTTGCAGGTGGAGTTTTCATATTAATTAGTGAATGTCGCGCAAGTCACATGGTTTTTGGAGTCATGGAGTTGGTGCTTCTTGGTGAACCAACTACAGATACCTAGATGCATGGAATGTCATGCAAAGGCTTTTTTGTGGACCAAATACATGAACCTAGTAGCATGGAGAAGTCATGCGTATTCTTCTTAGTGGTGAACCAATCACATGGTCTTGGAGGTAGAAGCTGTTACGTGATAGAGTATTCTTGGGGTTAGGTGGCCTAGTTTGGATTTGTTTTGTAGATTAGATTATAGACTCGTAACTACAAATGCATTTTGGGTACTCCAACGAACCTTGTAACAACGTAGGGGTCCTTTATGTGGCACGCCTTGTGCTTTTCTTTTGGACAACCTTCTTTAATAATATTTCTTTGGCTTTTCAAAACAAAAAAATATATATCATCACTCTTGTGCATAGTGTGATGTGGATTGGGTGAGATTTCCTACTACTTGAAGTCAACTATTGGATATATTATATGCTGTGTTTGGTAGAAAGAAAAAAAAAAAGATAGATGGAAATAGAGAAGGGAGAAATATAGTAAATAAAAATAGGTGAGAAATATAATGAAAATAAGGGTATTTGGTTTTAGAAAAATGGAAAAAAAAATGGGAAAGAGAGAAATTAAAAAAATGTTTTTAAAATTGATTTTTATGTTAACTAATCGATTATTTTTTGATTTAATTGATTAATTCTTGATTCAACGATTAAATCAATAAAAAAATATTGATTTGATCAATAAAATCAAGAAAATGATCGATTATTTTTGAAAAATGAAGGATTTCACATGGTTGTTAATAAATTAAAAATGTGTGATAATCAATTATTATCATACATTTTGAACTCGTTACTATTGTATTTCCATGCAATTTAGCAAATAAATAAAAAGGTATAAGACTCACACTTTTATTATTATTATTATTTCTCTTCCTCCTTATTTCCACACTTCCAAACAAACTCTATTTCTCATCCCTCCCTTCCCTCCTTCCTCTATTTCCACAGGAACAAACACAGCGGTATGGAAATTACGTATTAATCACACAAATTGCAGCACTACAAGAAACAAACACGGCTTCTTGTTCTTTTTTTTTTTTTTGTAACCATCATAATTAGGGCCTTTGACTCTTTGGTGGGACCCCAATATATCCCCACAAGCTTCGGTCCTTTGGGCCCTCCCTTTCCTCCTTCCTCTATTTCCATGGTAACAAACACAACAGTATGGAAATTACATATGAATCACACGAATTGTAGCATTGCAAGAAACAAAAACATGCCTTTTTTTTTCTTTTTTTTTTTTGTAACCATCATAATTAGGCCTTTGGTTCTCCGGTGGAACCATGATATATATATCTACACAAGCTTTGGTTATTTGGGTTGACTATAGGACTAATCCTTAGTTTGAGACTTAATCACACTTAAAGCTTCTCGTCTCTCTCTAAGAATGTGAATCATAGGCAAATTCTAAGATCATACAACTGATTTTATGTCTAAGAATTACAGGCGCTTTGTTCCTATCTATTACCATTACTAGAATATATATCATATAGTTAGTTTAAAAAAAAAAGTTTTGATCCTGGTGGAAGCTATGCTTTAATTATGGGTTTCCAATACTAAAAAGGTACATCTTCTCTTTTTAATGGCTTTCTTTCATTTATAACTTGCTCGACTAGGAACTATTAAAATATAATGACCTTGGAATATTTCCATTGGAACTTTTCAATATTTAAAATATAAGAAACATATATTGCAAAATTTAAACTAAAACACGTATTACGGAAGTAAAATTTCAATTCTGATTAGAGAATAGTACTACCAGTACCTATAGTACTGCATCTAAGGTTTTTCCTAAATATTAACCGCTTTCACATTTTGGTGTGTTTACAGGAAACAAATCTACTGTCTCACGTATGTGTCTCTTGTCCCACCTATCAAAAGTTTGACACTCATTTAATATGTCACGTGTATTTTTTACTCATTTCCCAAAATACTTCTCACAAAATTCCTAGCGTCTTCTTCTACAGAGCGTATTGTACGCACGATTCCAAAAATTGAGGGTGCTTCATGGTTTGTACCTATCTGCATGTGGCCTTTAATTCCCCTTTTGGAAGTGTAGCATATTCCCCCTTAATTTCTAAGGCTCGATCAATTTTGACTTGTGATTTATATACTAGTATTAACTATTTACATGCGGTCCATATTAATTAGGCAGAGGTGAGAGGGCGTTTTGTAGTGCAGAATGCGTGAGACTCAGTGACTTACGTTAGAAACAATGATTATGAAGAAAATTGCAGGTTTCGTGTGATGAAACCACTTGGTTGTTCCATCCCTCCCTGCTCTGCTGCTCCCGTGTCAATTCTTGCAACATGAATACAATATAATGAATCAAACCTTTCATTTTATTATATTCTACTTCCGTTACTTTTTATTTGTTGCATGTTTAAGATTTTTACATACAAATTAAAAAATATAATAAATTTTTTGGTTTTTAATACAATAGTTTTAAAAAAAATTATTATATTTTTTCTCATTTCTATTCTATAATAAATACATACTGGTTGTAAATTAACACGTAAATTAATTAAAAATTAAGTAAAAAGTAAGGATATAATTGACAAAAATATAATTAATATTATCTAAAATTTTGAAAATAACAAATAAATAAAAATAAAGAAAATTTAAAAAATTGTCAAGTAAAAAAAAGACGAAAGAAATAGTGTAGTATGAATCAATCCTTAGGAATTTTGTGAGAAGTATTTTGTGAATTGTGTGAAAAAATATACATGTCAAAATGTGTCAACAATACAAATCCTAGAAGAAGATCTTCTCTAGTTAAAAAACAACTGAATACAATTTCAATTTTTAGTTAATTTTAATATTTAATAATTTTAATATATAAAAAATAACAAAAACATACATGAATGGAAAGAATTTTAAACTGGCCACTCTCCAGTTTTTTAAAACTGGAGAGGATCCATTCCCTACAAATCCCGTGGCGGGAACACATTCGACTCTCATAACTGCTCAGCGCATTGCACACACCGAAAGGCACTGCAAAATCTCCCAAGCAGAGATTTTCTCTTCCCCGCTTTGTTTCTTCCCTCACACGTTTCCAAAGCATGGATACAGTCCTCGCCCACGAAATAAGTTTCAAGCACGAGCTGCACGCAATCCACACCGTCGGAGCCGAAATCTGCGTCACCGTCACGGCCAACGCCTCCGTCGTGCGAGATTGGCTCTCCTCAACGCTCTACTTTCGGCGCCACTACGTCCACCTAAAACGCCTCGTCGTCGGTCTCGGCGTCCACTGGACTCCCGGCGGCTCAAATCCTCCGCCGGACACGTTGCAGCTCTGCGTGGGCCGGCGGTGCCTCATCTTCCAACTCGCTCACGCCGACAGCGTGCCGAAGAAACTCTGCACGTTCCTCTGCAATCCTTCCCACACCTTCGTCGGATTCTGGAACCATTCGCACCGGCGGATGCTCAAGCGTTCGAAGCACGGTTTGGAGATGGCGAGAGATCCTCTGGATCTGAGGCTGTACGCGAAAACGGAGGATGATGAGAGCCTAGCTCAAGCACCGGTGGAGGAGATCGTAGAGAAATGCCTTGGCTTCGAAGTGGAGCGAAGGACAGAGATCAGCATCGACGATTGGCATGATAAATATCTTTGCGACGATCAAGTTGCTTATGCGACGGTTGATGCTTACTGTGCGTTCCTAGTCGGTAGGAAAAACAGGGCTTGGGAGCACAACAGGTAACTCTTTTCATGCTCTTATGCGAAAATTTCGTAGTTCATGATATATCAGTTACAGCTAGCGTATAGTGTATAGTGGTGTCAACTGTGCCTACTCTTGAATTTCACCGGTTGACTGGTATTGACGGTGGTGGAAGGGATTTTGGTCTTCGTGACTCTCAAGTTGCTGGTGGTTTTGCTTGCTTCATTTCTTTCGTGACTCTGAAGAGGAGGGTTGAATGATGATTTGGCATTATTCTCGTGTTTCCACATCTTGACCTATTTGCTGTTTTTTTTTTTTTGAAAAATGCATTTTAGCACGAGAACGAGAAGGTGAGTGCAGAGTAACATTTGAAGTCAACTTTTACATTTTTTTAGGGTTTGATCCTGCGTTCCTTACTTCCGAACGGTTTTCGAATATGGGTAAATTCAGTATAAAGAAGAAACAAAATGGTGAGTTTAATTAACACTTGTGGAGGACAAAAACAAAAACGCAAAGTCATTAAGAGAGAGAGAAATACTAGTAACATATTCTTTTTAATATACTCTTTTAAATACATTTCTTTATTGGTTAAATTTTTTAAAAAATTACAAAAATTTGTGAATCTCACATTTTATTTAATATTTCATGATTTTGTAGTTTTTTAATAAATTTTAACCAATAATAAAATATATATTAGGAAGATTGTTTTAGAAAGTGTATTTCTAATACTTTTCAATATGAGAACTGAATATCCTACTTTTATTTTTAATTTTTTTTTATATTTGAGGTAATTGTATCTAATTCATTCAAAAACTTTAGTTTTATTTTTTATTATTGAAATAAGTGAATTTTTACTTAGGAAATAAAAAATAAAAAATAGCGAAAATGAGTTCTGGATTCATGAAACGAAAGGATATTTGCATGCTAAAAGAGGTATTCAGACTGGCCGGAACTTAATGTTTTATAGGTCATAAATTCTTTTAAAAGTTAGAGAAAGTAAATGAGCGAGAAATTAATGGTGATAACAACATGTATGAGAGATGTGTACCAACTTATGCACACTTTGTCAATGAGATTGGGAAGAAATTTCCTTTTGTTTTTGGTTGATTCGTAATTTTCTATTTAGAAATAAGGGAATCATTAAGCCCATTTTATAGCGGGAATATCATGTTATTTAAAAAACGGTTTTAGATTATTTAGTAGAATTCATGTATAATTCAGCCAATAACATAATAATAGTATGTTTTTATTTCTTCTCTTTATATAAATATCAATTTGCAAATAAAAATGATAAATCATGCATAATGGCAACATTTATATTTGCTTATTAGAAAAGGATGATGGAAAGTTAAAAGACTTAGTATTTCATATATCAGCCTATGTTTAGATATATATTAGGATACACGAACCCACATTCGAAACAATAAGATTCGGTTCAGTAATTTTTTAACGCGTTTGATTTTATGTTAGCATTATATCTCAAATGAGATTTTAAGCGAAATCCTTTCCATTCAACTCAGAACTATGTCTCTTGAGCCTTGTATATTGCTTCTCTCTACAAGGTCATTATTCCTGAATTTTTCGTTTTAATTACTCCATCTAGATTCACCTACTACCGATAACTCTAACTTTACTATGTGATTTATGGTTTGTAAACAATAATCATTATCATCCTAAGATGCGATTTAATTTATTTACGGTACCTTATTAGTCTTGTGTTCCTTCTCAGAAGGTTTATAATAGATTTGAATCTCTATCTCTTGGTGAACCTACTCGATTTTATCCTTCTTACAAAATGTACACAAAATATCTTACTTTAATGCTTTGTTGGTTAGAGAGAAAATAAATAAGATGGAAGGATAGAAATGAAAGATAAATATAATAGAAAACAAATTTTGTTTTGATGGATAGAAATAAAAAAAGAAAGTGAAAAAATTTCTCTCTAGTTATTTAGATGAGTAAAAGAAAGAGTGAAAAAGAATACATATATTCTGTGAAAATTATTATTAAATTAATTTAAAAATTAGACTTTTACTCAATTATATTTTTAACATAAAACTATTCATTATTTTTTAAATTGTTTGTTGTAAAATATTTATTTATTTTTTTAAGAAATTAATACAAAAAGTCGAGAAAGAGAGGGCTTCATTTCCTCCCCCTCTCTCCATTTCATACCAATTTATACGAGAAATTTTCTTGTGAATCTTATTGAAAAAAAAGGTTCTGTTTTTTTTATTTTTCCACTTAAATAAATAGCAAAAATGATATTTTTATCTCATCTTTCTCATTTCCATTTCCTAACTCTTTATTTTCCCTAAAAACAAAATGAATAAGAATTATTTTCATTTGTTTTCACTATTACAAAAAAACACTTTTTATAACAGGTATTTAAATTGGTTATTTCGATCCTGATTTAAACAAAAACAGGGTGTTGTTTTTTTAAATAACTACAAATCTTTTAAACACCAATGTAAAAAAGTGTTTTTAAATCGGTTATAGTTATAACCGATTTTAAAAGAGCCTTTTTAAATCGATTACAATTATAACCGATTTAAAAGGTCTTATTTTAATTTTAAATTGGTTACATATTCAACCGATCTAAAAATAAATTTGAAAAACACAACCTGGTGCACCACGCTTAATGTCTTCATTTTTTTCACTTCTCAACTCCCTCTCTCCCTCTCTCTCTCTTCACCTCAATTTAAAAGGCAAGAATTTCTTCTCGCTTCATTCGTGCACCTCAATCTAAAAAAAAGAATCTACCTTCACCTCTGGACAACTCCTCCCTCCTCTTCCACGCGCATCCCCAACCTCCTCCTACAACATGAAAGCGTTCATTTTTTTGCTCCACGTAAAGCGACCACACCACCATGGGAACCCCCGTTGAAGATGCTCTCCAAAATAGAATTCCAACCACAATGTGTGACAAAACCACCAATCACCTTCACCGCTCCAAGTCCTGCTCCCACCCCGTCGCCACTGCTACAAGGCCGACCCTCGCAACACCCTCTCCAATCTCTTCACCCCCCCCTAGATCTTTGCTGCTCCAAGTCCTGCACCCACCTTGCCGCCACTCCTACAAGGCCCACCCCTGTAGCACCCTCTCCGACCTCTTCACCCCCCCAGATCTCTGCCACTCTATGTCCTACTCTCGCCCTGCCACCCAACCTTGCTGTTGACACCCCCCACCGTCACTCTTGCAAGGCCTGCCCCAGCAGCACCCTCTCTCGATCTCTTCACTTGCAACTACTCTAGAAAAACCCATGACTCTTAGGATTTTGGTTCTTGATCTGTGAATATGAACTTGCTTCTGTTTGTCACTTAGATTTAGTTTTTGCTAATAAGATTTAGAAATGGAGAATTTCAAAAGCTACTTTAACATTTTGGCTTGTCCTTCATTTGCCTATTCATGCTAGTAGCAGCTGATTTGAGAAGCTTCAACAACAGTACAACAAAACATTTAACTTGGTTTCCAAATGAACTGAGTTAAAAAATCTTTTTTTAAATTAGTTCAAAATTCAATTTAAAATTGCACACTTTTTTATATCGTCTGTATCTAAATCAATTCAAGAACTGATTTAAAAATTTGCTTATAACTGATTTAAAAAGTATTTTTGATAATAGTGTTTCTTTCCACAAGTCTTATCCTAGACATTCCATATAGTTATTTCTATTTTAAATAATCACGTCTCATGCTCTATTGAAATTTCAACAGTGTTGGATTTTTTTCAAAGAAATGTCAATAGAAATACCAATGATATGTAACAACTAAAAAGAGGAAAAAAAATATAGATATAATAAATGATATAATGTGATAGAAAGAGTAGGGTCGGTATAATGGTGAACGAGACTTAAAGTAAATTTTGTGGGAGATTTTTTACTTTAAATAAGAAAGTTATATGTAGAACTTTTTTGTCAACATATGTGACTCTTTTGCTTTGTAAAAGCTAATAACAAATAATTCTTTGTTAGTATACCTAAATCTTAAGTTTTTGTAGACCATGAGAAAGAGAGATATAGAAAGAAAAATAGATATTAATAAAAATATTTAATATATAAAGGTGTCTATATATTATTTTTTTTCAACGCTGCAAAATTAGTAGCATCTTTTTATCCAAAAAATAAATAAATAGTAGCATATTCATAAATAAACTTTCCGCTAGATAGAAATAAAATAAAAATAATCATGAAGCATATCCATTCAGTATTCATAACACGCAACATTTATCAGAACCAAATCCATTATGGCTTCATATTCACCGTGTAACCACTAATAAAATTTTATTTCAATTTCATAAAATATATTTTTAGTTATATTATTAAATATTAATCTTAATATAATATAAATGAATTTAGTTTGCTTTATTCTATTTGTATTTTTTTTTTGCTGAATCTATTTGTATTTTTTATATTATGTGATACAATTTATCATTACATTGTCATTAGAAACCTACATTACTAAATAAAAAGGATTTTTACAGGTTGTCGAATAGAAACTCATATCCTGCAAAGGCCAAAGAAAAGTGTTAAAAAATAGTTATCATTGAGTTCACACTTTTCAAATTGAAAAAGAGAAGCAATCGCAAATTTTAATTTTAAAAATTTAAAATGAATTTAATTAATATAAGTTATTTCAATAATTGTTTATAAATATTTAATGTAATTTAAAATGTAATCTTAATTAATTTTTTTTGAATTGAATAACAATTTAAAAATAATTTAATGTATTATAAAAATAAAAAATTCAAGAAACATATATTGAAAAATAAGAAACCACACTTTACTCAATAATAAGGATAGTACATTAAGTTATCTCATGTTAAAAATTGGATAACAAAAACTCATATTACTCGTAATGGGAAGTGTTAGGACGTAGAAATAGAATATTGGAAAATAATCGTTTGAATTATTGAATCTCTTAATAGTATTACATATATATTTGGATAAAAGAAAAAAAATTAATTAAGTATACTGACAGTGTAAAACTTTACTCAATAATAAGTGTAAAAGTTTACATTATTATTATAGATAGTCATATATCATAAAATTGTTATTTTTTTATAATATTTACTTTAAAAGTTATATTTAGAATGATTTGTAAGTCATTGATAATATACTTTTTTTATTCACAATACATAAAAAATTCAACCCTTTAGAAAAAGAAATAAGAGAAAAGAGAAATGCTTTAAATTTAAATTAAAGAAAAAAATTAGAAAAATTAATTTTTGTTTTATAGAATTTTTCTTCATTTTTTAAAATTTTTAATGTAAAAATATAAATTTTAAAACACTTTTTAAAAAAATTAACAATTTCACTATATATAATACTCTATGATTAGAAAACAATGTAAAGTTCTTTATATTATAACTACATTTTTTATATCATAAGACAGATATAAATATATAATTTAAATTACAAAAATAGAATTGTTAAATATGAAACGATTTAGTGTGTGTTTAGTTTGCAGTTAGAAACCTGCAAATGTCCGTTCAACAAAAAAATAACAAATTCTTGCTTTCTATTTTCATGCTTTGGAAAGTGAGAATTTTCGTTTGCATCAGTGCAACGGATACCCAAACACACCCTTATCACTTAAGTGTTTGCACAGTAGAAATTCCGTGGCGCAAACATATCCCAGCCCTTAGGCCATTTGCAACGCACAAAAGAGGTGGGGTACTTTTGGGAAATCAACCTTTGCAATGGATCGTGTACTACCCTGATATGGCCGAACAGGCAAAAGACGGCAAATCGATAGAACTGATCAGCCGTCCTAGCCAAACGTCCTACAACTGGCCGATCGACCTCACCACAGGGCATCTTAAAACAGGAAAGTATGAAACTAATTTAATAAAGGAAATTGAGCGACAAATTCGGGAATGAAGGTGAAGGTACTTCGTAATATAAGTAACGAACATCTAATATTAAAAAGGGGGACAGGTGCATACTTTCTAACCCTAATCTCTCTATCCAAAACCTTACACCCCTTTACAAGACTTCCATATCTGACTTGAGCATCGGAGTGTCTTTGCAGGTACCCTTACCAATCTGCGTAAGGCTGTTTAATACATCAGAAGGAAGGAGCACGGTCGTGGGAGGCGGAGCCTAAAGAGGAGTAGATTTTCGACAAGAACAATTGGCGCCCACTGTGTGGCAAGGTAAAACTATCCCTCGACCACTATACAACGGAGATGGTGAGAACCAAAATCATAATGGTGGACAATCATGGCCATGGCACGGAGCCATCCCGGGACCCCTTGATCCAGGCCCTACGCCAGGAGATGGCGAACATGCAAAAGAAGAATGAGGAGGAAATAGATAGGCTACGGAAGGAAAATGCCGAAATACGTCAACAGTTGGAAAAGGAGAGCCAGTGAGTGCGAACTATTCATTAACAAACTGGAGAATAGGAGCACCCCACAAACCAGCGATCTCCCGTAGAAACCAGTCAACAGATCGAGGTGTACTCGAAGGCACTAGTGGAATCGCGACCCAAAACCCTGGTTGAATCACGCCTTTAACCAACAGGTGGGGCAGTTCGAAGGCACCCTTTTATAGACGATATCATGGAGACTCCTTTACCCTCGGGTTGGAAAAATTTGAACCTAGACCGCTATGATGGAATGATCGATCCCAACGAGCACATCGACACGTACACCACGCAGGTAAACTTGTTTACAAACGATGATGCTATTCTATGTCGGGCCTCACCAACCTCTCTTAAGGGGGCAGCATTAAGCTGGTATACTCGGCTACTGTCGAACTCGATTAATTCCTTTGCTATTCTTGTTGTGAGGTTTGGGGCACAATACGCAACAAGCAGGCCGCATCACCTTACGTCAGTAACTTTGGTGAACCTCAAGTAAGAGGATGATGAACCTTTGTGTGTGTTTATGGAACGATTCACAACAGTATCAGTTAAGATTAGAGACCTGAACCCGGAAGTAGCGTTGCACTCCGTGATCATGGCCCTAAAACCTGGACCCTTCTCCAATAGTCTCTACAAGAAGCCTTCGTTGGATATGGATGAACTCAGGGCCCGAGCAGTAGGATATATCCAAATGGAGGAAATGATCGAGTACAGAGACCAAGTCCGAGCAAGAATGTCAAAGAGGACTACTGACTGCAAAAAGCCACGGTCAGGTTGGGAGAAGAAGCAGAGGGTGGAGTAGAATACCCCCAGCCCGAAGTACAACTATTATACCCCGCTCACTGATAGTAGAGCCCGTATCATGGAAGAAGCTTGCAGCGCGAAACTAGTGCAGTTATTGCCTAAAAGTCGCTCGCCAGAAGGGGCGGACCGAACCAAACACTGTCGGTATTATGGAAACTACGGACATTCAACGGAGGAGTGTTGGACCCTCTGTCATAAGATCGAGGAACTTATTCAGGTTGGGCATTTGCGAAACCGCATCCAGAAGGGTCATGGCAGCCGGGACGGAAGACGAAGGGATAATAGACATCGAGGTCGTAGGGAGGAGCGGACGGAGCCTAAGCTTGTAAAGGAAGATGGACGGCAAAAGCCTCCCCCCTAAGAGAGTGGACACCCGTTTAAGGGGAGTCATCAATACTATAGCCAGAGGGTTTGCAGGGGGAGGGTTCAGCTCCTTCGCTAGGAAACGTCACTTGAGAGCGGTAAGATCGGTTAGTACGGTGGGAAAGGCCTTAAAGACGTACCCCCCAATAACATTTACAAATGCCGACTTCAGGGGGTAGATCCCGAACAAGACGACCCAGTCGTCATTATGGTGGAAGTTGGCAACTTCACCATGCGAAAAACACTGATTGACCAAGGAAGTTCGGCTAATATCCTGTACATGGACACCTTTCAAAAGTTGGAAATCCCGGAGCACTTGATTCAGCCGTACTCGAAGCAGCTAGTAGGATTTGCGGGAGAACGAGTAGACACTCGCGGGTATATCGACCTACTGACCATGTTCGGAGATAAGAGTGCTTCCTGAACCATTATGGTAAGATACTTACTGGTGAATGCGGACACCTCTTACAATATTCTGATTGGTCGGCCTGCTTTCAACCAACTCGATGCCATAGTATCAACCCTCCACCTAACAATGAAATTCCACATAGTAACTGGGTAGATAGTAACAGTTAATGCAGATCAGAAGATGGCTTGGGAATGCTACGTGGAGAGCCTGAAGGTAAAAAGAGCGCCCAGGCCACAGGACCGGCCCGTGTGCTTGACGCACCCTTACGTGCCAAATGAATTGGTCGAATTTGACCCTCGGGTTGAGAAGCCGAGAGTGGAAGCTAACAAGGACCTGCAAAAGTTTCAATTGGGTCGGCACCCTGACCAATGTACCCTGGTCGGCCTTAACTTGCCGGAAGAAGTGTTGGCCAAAATCACTGACGTCTTTAATAATAATGCAGACCTGTTTGCATGGACGACGATCGACATGCCTGGGATTGATCCCAGTTTTCATTGCCATAAACCCACCACGTGCCCGGAGATGTGACCAATCGCTCAACAAAAGAGAAGGATGGGTGAAGAGAGAAGACAGGTGGTGGAAAAAGAGACGGCAAAGTTAATGGAAACAGGGTTCGTCCAGGAAGTAGAATACCTGACATGGTTAGCCAATGTGGTATTGGTGAAAAAGGCGAACGGTAAATGGCGAATGTGCATGGCTTACACTGACCTCAATAAAGCCTACCCTAAGGATGCCTACCCGTTACCGAGCATTGACTGGTTGGTCGACGGCGCTTCGAGGTGCAAGCTTCTGAGCTTTCTGGACGCTTATTCAAGGTACAACCAAATACCCATGTTTTTTCCAGACGAAGAAAAAACAGCTTTCATGATGGATGGATCGAACTATTGCTATACGGTAATGCCTTTTGGTCTGAAAAATGTAGGGGCCACCTACCAGCGCCTGATGGATAAGGTTTTTGCAGAGCAAATAGGCCGAAACTTGGAGGTGTATGTGGATGATATGGTGGTGAAATCTGGGGATACGAACAAGCACGCTGAAGATTTGGAAGAAGTATTTGGTCAAGTCAGGTGGTACCACATGAGGCTGAATCCGGAAAAATGTGTGTTTGGGGTTCAAGGAGGAAAATTCTTGGGCTTCATGCTGACTCATAGGGGGATCGAAGCTAATCCCAACAAATGCCAAGCCTTCATAGAGATGAGAAGTCCTTAGAATATTAAGGAAGTGCAAAGGTTGACCGAAATACTAGCGTCCCTTTCACGCTTCCTTCCCAGGGTGGTCGAGAAAGCACGTCCCTTTTTCGGCCTCCTAAAAAAGTTGAAAGCGTTTCACTAGGACGAGGAATATGAGTCAGCGTTTAGAAAACTCAAGACATTTTTGGCAACCCCTTATCTTAACTCGATTGGTGTTGGAACTAGACTTGTTGATTTACTTAGCGTATCCGATCAGGCCGTCAACTCGGTCATTGTGTAGGAGGTAGGGGGCCAACAAGTCCTGATATATTATACCAGCCGTGTGTTGTAAAGGGCAGAAATCTGATATCAGGTCATCAAGAAGCTAGCTTTAGCACTGGTAGCGTCGCCCGAAGACTATGACCGTACTTCCAAAGCCACCAAGTGATAGTAAAAACTGACTACCCCATTTGGCAAGTGCTGAGAAAACCAGAAGTTGCAGGAAGAATGATAGCCTGGTTGGTCGAATTGTCGGAGTTTGGATTAAAATACGAAGCGAGGGGCCCGATCAAGGCACAATGTGTCACCAACTTCATAGTTGAGCTATCGTCGCAAGCAGAATCGACTTCGTCACAGTGGATTCTGTACGTGGATGGGTCATCGAACCAGTAGGGAGGGGGAGCCGGTGTCATCCTGGAGGGACCTGGGGGGTCGTGTTGGAACAATTTTTAAAGTTTGATTTTTCGACCTCCAATAATCAAGCAGAGTGCGAGGCATTTATTGTAGGACTGAAGTTACTAGGAGAAATCGGGGCTAGCAAAATTATTTGCAAAAGTGACTCAAAGTTGGTAACTGGGCAAGTATCCGGTGCGTTCCAGATCAAGGACACCCAACTCCTGAAATACTACCACACGGCCGTCCAGTTGATAGCTGGATAAGACGAATTTAAAATAGAGCACATTCTGAGGGAGGAAAATGGGAGAGCCGATTTCTCATCCAAACTGGTGACGAGCACTAAGAAAATAGGGCAGCGACGAATGATCATATAGGAAACCATGACAAAACCAAGCGTCGAGGAGATTTTGAGTGTGGATAAAGATAAAGGCGGATGGATGGCCCCTATTTGGAAATATGTCACAACCGGTGAGTTATCGGTAGACAAAAACGCGGTAAAAAGGATCTGATGGAGGGCCAACTACTATGTCATTGATGGTCCGAACCTATACAAGAGAGATTCCACGCCCCGCTGCTCAAGTGTTTGGACCCCGACCGAGCCAAATATGTCATGAGCGAAACCACCAAGACGTCTGTGGCATGCACACTAAAGGGCGGGCCATGGCACATTGTGTCATCCGGGCCGGTTATTATTGGCCTACCATCCGAGCTGATTGCCTCGAGTACTTAAAAAAGTGCAAAGAATGCCAGAGATTCGAGAATTTGACCAATGCACCCCCTAGAAGAGTTACACTCGATTTTATCCCCTTGGCCCTTCACCACATGGGGCCTAGACATACTCAGACCCTTCCTTATTGCTAAGGGCCAAGTGAAGTTTTTATTAGTGGGAGTCGAATACTTCACTAAATGGATAGAAGCTGAGTCCCTAGTCTAGATAACGGCTATGAATGTGCAGATGTTTGTGTGGAGAAACATCATTTGTCGATATGGAATGCTGCATACCATCATTACAGACAATGGACGCTAGTTTATAGATGGGTCACTCGCAAAATTCTATAGAGGGCTCAGGATCCGACACCGGACCACTTCGGTGGAACACCAGCAAACTACTGGGCAGGCCGAGGTGGCAAACAAGGTAATCTTGGGGGGAATTGAGGAAGCGAGTGGGGAAGGCAAAGGGAGGTTGGCTTGAAGAACTGCCTGAGATCCTTTAGGCCTACCATTGTACATCACAATCGGCAACCTGGGAGACACCTTTCATATTGTTATACGGAACAGACGCCATGATTCCAGTGGAGTTGGGGGAATTGTCCTTATGCCGCACCGTGTTCGACCCTGAGAGAAACGGCGAAGCACTTAAGGTAGAGTTAGATCTGGTGGAGGAACTAAGGGAAAAGGCAAAAATATAGGAAGAAGTGGGAAAACGGACGGTTGCTCGCAAGTACAACATGAAAGTGAAACCAAAAGACTTCGAACCTCGTGACTTGGTGTGGAGAAAAAGGGGGAAGCACGGAAAGAAATTGGAGAAGGAAAGCTAGCTGCTAAATGGGAAGGCCCGCTGTGAGTAGTTGAGCGCCTGGGAAGTAGAGCCTACCAATTGGAGCTACTCACAGGCAAAGAAGTCCCGCGCACATGGAACACTTCCCACTTGAAGATGTATTTCAGTTAATAAACGTAACGACGATGTATTCTTTTTCCTACCTCAGTTTTTGTCCCAAAATGGGTTTTTTCCATGGAGGTTTTAATGAGGCACGTCAATAATAGAAAGCAATAAAATCATCTCGAATCCATCTTGTTATCACTCTTAATCTGAATAACCAAACATGAAGACTAACAGGTTTTAACCCACTGAAACCTGACCGAGCTGACCCACCGTGCTCGGAGACTTTACAGGTTTCAACCCACTGAAACTTGACTGAGCCGACTCACCGTGCTCGGAGACTTTACTAGTTTCGATCCACTGAAACGAAACCGAGTCAACTCACCATGCTCGGAGACTTTACAGGTTTCGACCCACATAAACCTAATCGAGTTGACCAGTCGTGCTTGGAGACCTGGCAAGTTTTGACCTACAGAAACTTGACTAAACGAAAATTACAGTTAACACGTAGCGATCCACTAAAATTAAATCGAACTGGTGCACAGAATTAAATTGGAATAGTAGCAATAGAAAACGACTGAGTACGAAAAATAACTTGCATTAAAAAGCCTGGTACAAATTATGATCTAAATATAGAGACCGAGTACATCTTTTGTTACCAAAATATCCTATAGATTAAAAACCAAAGGAGAAGAGCCATTGAGGAAGCATTCCAACTTCAGGGAGCATAGAGCGCCAAAGCTCATACAACATTGTCGTTATCGTCAACCTGCTCGGTGTCCCCACCTCCCTGCACTTCTTCCTCCTCGTGGTTGGAGAGGTCGACCACGTCAACCAACACCCCTTCCTTGACATCTTTTTTTATATCAAATACCGAGGTGTCAGTGCTGGGGAAGAAGTATGAAACCTGTTGCAGTGCTTTCTGGAAGCCCCCGATGTGCTCCTCCATTATCGACCCCTTAGCTTCCTCCAAATCGGCTTTGAGGCGCTTCATTTGTTCAATCGCCCCCGACTGACCCGATTCCGCATCGGAAATCTTGACTTTGAGGAGTCCCACCTCTGCCTCCAAGGTAGCAGCAGACTCTTCAACTTGAACTGCTCGACCCATTAGAGCCTTACTACAAACCTTGGCGTCTTTCAGCTCAACCCCAAATTCTCGGCCATCTTCCTCGCCTTGGCAGCCTCCAAGAGCAGTGTCTTGTTGGTGTTAGAAGCTTTGGCCAGATCAATCCGCGCCTCTTCTATAGTGGCCTCCAGCCTTCGGATCTCGGCTTCCCTTAACTTCAACAATTGGGAAGAAGTTCAAGCGCTCTCCAGCTCTTCCGCCCTAAATTGGGCGATTGCCAGGAGCGAGCCTAGAAGATAAATAGTGCCTCCAAGCCCGCCTGGGGATTGGCCTCCCTTAAAGCGTGGCGGTCGACCTCTGATAGGGAGCCAAGGCCTAACACTTTAGCGAGATCAAAATCCCAACCCAAAGGGAGCCCAGACCTTCAGCGGCAACAAAAAAGGCCGGGTGGACGTCGGCGGATGAGGAATCCTTGAGCGGCTCTAGGGTGGGAACAGTCCTTGGGTGCTTGGTAGGAGGGCTACTCGAACGAACCACTATGACCGGAGTCTCCAAAGGCGAAGCAGTTGTTGGCGCGTGGCTAGAGACTTGGGCTGTTGGAGGAGCGTGTGGGACAAGGGAAGCGGAAGCGATGCTCGCTTCGGCCCTCTTGGCCTTCTCTACGCGCTCGGCACAAAGTTTGGCGAAGTTGAAGCGTCCCATTATCCCTACGAAAGAAGCAAAGAAATTTAAGAAGCGACATGTGATTATTAAACAGAGACAAAAAGTACTCACGCTTCGTGTCCTTCAATGGCTTCTTAGAGTTAATGAGCCCTAGCACAGCTCGACATGGGAGCAGTCGGGGGAGCCTGTGTAAGTCGGCCATATCGTCTTGATTGGACGCTGACATGTCTTGTACTTACCAGACTGTATGCTTGTCCAAATTCTTCGTCCAGTAAAATGGGAACGTCGGACGGCCCCGACTGTCAAAGAAATTGTTCCTTTTGGCCAAACTTGGCCTAGCCTCGAAAAACCCCCTTTGAAATCCTTGTACGAGGAGGTGAAGGTGGTGAAAAAGAAGATACTGCTAACACCCGACAACGATACCCAACCACCCTTTTTCCTTTCCTTGGCTGCATAGTGATGAAGGAATTTTGGAGCGATCGACACCATGTACAGTATGTTGTAGAGGACTCGAAAAGTAGTCATTGCTGCCCAGCCATTGGGGTGGAGTTAGGTGGGTGCCACATTCAGAGCCGTCAGGACTTCCATTTCGAACCCATCGAAAGGCATTGAGACTCCAAGGTTTCGGAAAAAACGTCTCGTAGACGTAAGTGAAATCCATTCGCCCAGACGCAGCCGAGAGGTACACGTGCTCATCCGGACCACACGGCTCCGCTCTGACTTCACCCTCATGGTCGGGGGCGCAGAAAGTGATGGACTTCATTAACTTGGTGACGGTGGAGGCCGACTAAAACTTGGAATGGTAAACCCCAACCTCACCAGAGACCTAGTCATACACAGGGTGGGTAACAGGAAGAAAAACCTCCTCAACTTTTCTCTTTCGTCGTACCACCAGTGGCTGCTCGGGTGTCCCCTCGGATGACTGGTCTACCGCTTGAGCCGCCAATGGACGTTCGGCCGTAAGAACATCCGACCAAATTAGATCGCTGATGAGAGTTTGTGGGGCGTGGAGATCGTTGTCAGACCTCTCCAAATAGGAAGAATGCACAGACTGGCCAGACACTTAAGAGCTGCCGCCAATAGGTTCGATTTCCAGCGAGAGCATAACCCCAGGCTTAAAGTTAGGAGAACCCCCAGATTTGTGACTTGAAGCCATTGAGGGAGAAGAAAGCTAGAAGTGAGGGGGCGTACCTGTGAGGTTAGCAGAGAGGAAAGGAAGAGAGATGACGGTAGCAACCACGAAAGATGCTCTGGCACAACAGAAGCAGGAGGAAAGAGAGGCACAATGAGGACATAAGTGGCAAGGAAGGAAGGAGAAGCATGGGAGATGCGCCACGCTTCCCTCGTAAAGGGTTGGAAGGTGGCATACGACCCAAAGGCCCAAGATCTTCCTGCCATCAGATCTTGAACCATCATCAACGAGCCAATGGTTCAAATGAAACAACGGTTAGGGGTTTTAGGCCATCGTTAGCATGAAGTCTTATCAGTAGCCAAGCGCTAAATGCATTCAAAAGCGAGCGTAATGGTTCCCAAGGAAAGAAGTGACCTTTCAAGATCTTGACACTTTGATCCCTTAGTAGTTAATGATTGTAGTCAAATGCAAGTCAAGCGCAGACTGACCAAGGCCCACGTGGACCGAAACCACCTCGGTCACGAGCTAGCCTTGGAGGACCGTTTGTACAAATCGAGTCCTATGCGGTTGGTAACATGCCAGAACTTCTCCACGCCTGTCAAAGCTCGAGGAGCTGGTGTACTACCTTGATCTGGCTGAACAGGAAAAAGACAACCGATCAATAGAACCGATCAGCCGTCCTAGCCAAACGTCCTGTAAGTGGCCGACCGACCTCACCACGGGACATCTTAAAATAGGAAAGTATGAAACTAATTTAATAAAGGAAATCAGGCGACAAATCCAGGAATGAAGGCGAAGGTACTTCGTAATATAGGTAACGGATATCTGACATTAAAAAGGGGGACAGGTGCACACTTTCTAACCCTAATCTCTCTCTCCAAAACCTTGCACCCCTTCACAAGACCTTCATGTCTGACTTGAGCGTTGAAGTATCTTTGCAGGTACCCTTACCAATCTGCGTAAAGCTGTTTAATACATCGGAAGGAAGGAGCATGACAGTGGGAGGCGAAGCCTAAGGAGGAGCAGATTTTCGGCAAGAACAGATCGTTTAAGAATTGAGATACTTGTATAAGCATCGGTTCGTATACTTAAAGTGGGCTACCGTGTTAGATTAAAAAGAAAAATTTATAAATAAAATAATTATAACTTAATAAATAAATTATTAATAAAATATAAAAATGTAAGATTATTGGTAGGATTCATTTAAAAGACTTTTTGAAATTGTTGGATTAAAAGAATGAAATGCTTAAATAGTGTTTAAATTCAAAAAAATAAGAATAAGTGATATATACAAGGAGAGCGATTTAAAAATCCAAAAAAAGGATCTGGGTTGTGGATGCTCTCCGCATTTCTCTGCACAGACCAAAAGTGACTGTAAAATCCTCCTATTCTCCCAACACTGAGAAGTCTGAGATTTTCTCTTTCACCAACTTATTCTTCTCTCACACGTTTCCCATACATGGCCACACTCCGCTTCATAGAATTCCATTTCGATCACGACATCTACACCGTCATGGTCGACGGAATCCACGTCAAAGTCACCGTCACGGCCAGCGCCTCCGTCGTCGGAAAGTGGCTCTCCACCACGCGCTACTTTCAGCGCCGCTACGTCTACCTGAAGCACCTCGTCGTCGGCCTCGGCGTCCAGTGGACTCCCGGCGTCTCAGATCCTCCGCTGGACACGCTGCAGCTCGGCGTCGGCCGCCGGTGCCTCATCTTCCAACTCGCTCACGCCAACCGCGTGCCGAGGCGACTCCGCACATTGCTCCGGAATCCCTCCCACACCTTCGTCGGATTCTGGAACCATTCGGATCGGCGGAAGCTCGGGTGTTGCAAGTTCGGTTTGGAGATGGCGAGGGATCCTATGGCGAGGATCGTCTGGACCTGAGGCTGTACGCGAAAACTGAGCATGATGAGAACCTCACCAAAGCTTCGGTGGAGCAGATCGTTGAGAAATGCCTCGGTTACAAAGTGGAGCGAAAGAGAGAGATCGGCATGACCGGTTGGAAACGTTATAAATATCGGAGCAACGATCAAGTTGTTTATGCGGCCGTTGATGCTTACTGTGCGTTCCTCATCGGTAGGAATAGCAAGGCTTGGGAACTCAACAGGTAACTCTTAACTTCTACGCTAATATGCGAAAATACTTATTCAGAAGCTTTATTTCCTAGTGTTCATGGCATATCCGTTACAGCTGGCTAGCGTAGCGTATAGTTGTGTCAACTGTGCCTGCTTTTGAATTTCACCGTTGAATGGTTTTGACGGTGATGAGAGTGGTTTCGGTTTTCCGTTTTCGTGACACTGGAGCTGCCGGCGTTTATACTTCATTTGTTTCCAAGTATGTTCTGGTTTTTCCGTTAACGATATTTGACAGTATACTTGGTATTCCGTATCTTGAAGTCTATCAGCCGTTTTTTCGAAAAATGTTTTCGAGGTGAGCGCAGAATTAGTGTGATCATGCTTTCGAATAGCGCTAAATTCAGTATAAAGATAAAGATAAAAAAATCATGTTTTCTCGATGTACCCTTGTTCTTCTTTGCTCAAGTATCCCTCTCAACTAGGTGCATCACCGTACCACCATGGGTTGTTGTAGGACCACCGTACGCTGCTGTTGGAGGCGATCGCCACGAAAAAAATGATTTCTGATTGCCCTTCCTTTTCTTTCTCTATACACCAAAACATATATGCAAATTCCACCTTGAGTCGCGAAACATCAACAAGATTTGCAAATCACAAAATGTCAATGATGTCACCTTCACCCATCGCATGAACATGACGGTAAAAAAGCTTCTCATGGAGTCGCCCACTGGGCAAATGAGATAGGTAAAACCCAGCGGCAACAACTAGTAACTCGCAAACCTGTCCTCTACAAGTTCGAAACTAGCAACCCACACCAAACTAGATCTGCAAACCCACTCAAGTCACAAAATGTCAACTAGATTTGTAGATCACAAAACATTAATGATGTTGGGAGTCAATATCGCCACCAGATAGTAAAGCGTGGACGTGACAAGGAGTGTCCATGTGGTCCATTTCGACAACTTGGTGAACCACCCGACAACGATGATTTCGAAGCAAACCATGTACCCTTGGCAAAGTAGGATTGGGATCCCACTGAAGAAGATGGAGAGGATGCTGACGATGATTAAGTTGAGGAGGAGGAGGAAGGAGGTGACGATGTCGAGGGGGATGGAGGAGAGCCATAAAGAAGGAGGACATGAGAAGAAGAAGAAGAAGAGAGAGAAGGGGAAAGAAAAAAAAAGTGTAAATAAAGAAATAGAGGGAGAAAAAGAGAGAGAGAGAACAAAAAAAAAAACAAATATGAACCGTCATTCAAAAATCAAAAGGTTTGCTAGTTCAAAATCTCTTTTCTATGGTGAGAGACATGAAGAGGTCTCTCACCTTAACCTTGGTGGTGTATCCTATCTTTTACCAAACATATAAGAAATAGAGTAATTGACAATCCAACTAAATTAATTTTTCTTACAATAATATGTGTTGGATTGAGGAGGTCTTCTATCACATAACTCCTCTTCATTTACAAAATATATTGTAATAAAATCATCTAATTTGCCCTCAAAAAGGTTATATTTATATCGGTACTTCTTAGATGATGACATTCTCACAGTTTATTTTATATACATCTCTTTCACGGCTAAAAGGGAAAAATTCATATTCGTCCTTTATGTCTCTCGATTTTTTTTAATAAATTATCTGCATAAAGGAAATTATATAAATGTAAATTTGGAAATAAGATTAAAACAAGAATTTTAGGACATTGAGTCTTTTTCCTTAAATTTGTTTTTGGTACAAATGTCTTCCCTAAATCTGTATCAGTTAGTATAGTTATTAATTTACAATAGATGGTAGAAGAGTGACATAATAGACTAAAAATTTAACACCTTTTAACTAAAGGCATTTTAGAAAAATAAAAATAAAACTAGTTTAAAAGAAATAAGAGACAATTGAGTAATAATGGACACTCAGTAGCACACTCTCAGTAGCTTTTTATTGTTTCACAACCTTTAATGTTTACTGTCAAAATGAGAACATTTTAAAGTGAGCATTAATTAAATAAACATAATATAATGTATATATTTTTTTGTCGATATTTAAATAATTACCTCTCATGTTCTATTGAAAGTTGAACAGAGTTTGAGTTTTTCAACATTCCAAAATGAATCGCACCTACAGATATAAACTTTCCACTAGGTAGAAATCCAAAAATCACGAAGTATATCCAATTATCCATTCTCTAATCATCCATTAGAACCAACTTTTTTTTTAATACATAACAACCAACTTTTATTATAACCGAATCCATTGTGGCTGCATATACATTGACCATGTAACTACTAATAAAATTATATTTCAAGTTTATTAAGAAAACAGTTTTGTTATTAAAATATTAATCTTAATTAAAAAAATAACTTAATTTGTTTTATTTTATTTTTATTTTTATTATACTATACAATTTAATCTAATTTTTATATCGACAACTTAAATGTATATTTATATTTAAATTGTTTAAGATTTTGGTTGTATTATAATTATTTTTAAAATAAAATAGATAAATCCATTCACTATATGTATATGATCAAGTTGCAAGAGTAATTATGCTAATATGATAGAATTTATTAAGAGTAGGTTTGGATTATTATTTAGGTTTCTTAAACTTACTTTTATCCTACTAAATTCAGTTTGTTGTTACGTTTGAATGTCTTTCAAAGTAATTTTGAAAACTCAGTTTGCCATTAAATTAAGTTTGAGTTGAAAGCAACATAAGAATTATTTTTGAAAACTCATTTTTCTATTGGTAGTATTTATGCAAGTACAACATCAAATAAAAGTACTTTTGATTAATATTAACCAAATAGATTGCATTTTGTGAACATACTTTTGAATAAAAAATATCCAAACATAAATCACATTATGATAAATTCATTTTTTTTATCGAACTTGAATTTATAACATACTTTTGGCTCAAACTTGTGTTTGCAAACTTTAATTCAAACACGCACTAATTCTTTATTTCTTTGTCATTAGAAACCTACGTTACTAAATAAAAAGGATTTATACTTGTTATCCATTAGGAACTTGTATCCTGAAAGACTAGAGAAGTGTTTGAAAGTTGTCATTCAGTTCAAACTATTCAAATTCATAAAGAGAAGCAATTTTAAAATTTTTAAAATAAAATAAAATAATAAAATTTATTTCAATAATTATATATATATATATAATCTTAGTTAAAATATAATATTAATTAAAAAGTTTTGAGTTGAATAAAAGATTATAAAAATTTAATTTATTATAGAAGTTTAAGAAACATGTATTATAGAGTAAGAAACACACTTTACTCAATAATAAGGATAATACATTAAGTTGTCTTATTTTAAAAAATGAATATTAAAAACTCATTACTCGCAAAGGGAAGTGTTAGAAATAGAACATCGAGTAACTTAAGGGTACATTTTATAGGCACTAAGGTATAATATAAGAAAAACAACATACAACAAACATTTAAGTTACGCAACAACTTTTTATCTTATACATTGCTTGGTAGGACAATGGACAACACAAGTAAAATAATGTGAAATTTAGTGCAATACCTTTTTTAATATTAATTATCTTAATATAATTTATATTAATTATCTTAATATAAAGACTGTGGTGGTGGCGAGAGTGATAGTTGCAATTGAATGGTGGTGATGGTAACGACAACGATAGTGGTAGTGATGAGGACAATGGCAGAGATGATGACAATGGTGGTGAAGACAACGACAGTGGTGGTGGTAATGACAACAATGGTGGTGGTGGCGGCAACGACGACAGTAGTGGTGGTAGTGACAATGGTGGCGGTGGCAGTGGCGACGACAACGGTGAGGTATTTTATCTTTTGAATATTTTGTACTTTGAACAAAAAATTATCTCATGATTTGTTGAATAACAAAAAATTGAGTTTTTGTCCTGTTCATCATTACTTAAGTTGTGTTGTGTCATGACTTTTTTCAAATCAAACATGAAACAATTATTTTTGTATTGTCTAGTGTCAAATTTTTTAACAAATCAAACAGACCCTAAACGGTTAGTCAAGTGTAGTAAAACAGAGTCTCACATCTGACAAATTATTGGTTTGAGTTTCCGTTCATTTCTTTAAAATGAGATAAATGTAAATATTTCTATAAATACTCTTTAAGCATAAAAACGTTCTTTGTCTTGAACTAAAACATTATTTCCTCTCCCCAAATATTTAGTCAGCGAAGAAATAAAGAAATAAAAGATTGAAAAATAATCATTTGATTCTGATAATAAACTTTGTTTTCTATTTATTTATTTTTTAATAAAATAATATAAATATTTAATATTTAAAAGTCGTCTTCTCTCTTAATTTGTTTTCTTCAACTTAAAATAAGGCGAAATATGCAGTACATTAAAAAATTGTAACAGATGTTTTAAAGACATTAATTATTGAGTATAAATAAAAAAATTATTCAAACTTAAAGTATAAATACATTAGAAATTAGTATAAAAACATGTTAACCATAAAAACCTTTCTATTTCTTATTCTGTAATTTTGTATCTTTATATTAAAAAAGTAATGAAGTATAAATTAAACATAAAATCTAGGTTAAAAAAGTAAAATTGTTCCGGTTTCATCATTTAAGGGTCCGTACTTACAAATCCCGAATCGCATCGCATTCTTAACTTCTCAGGATAGTGGGCAGCGCAGACACCAAAAGAACCGAAAAATCTTCTCAGCAGTCAGCAGTCAGCAGTCAGCAGTGATTTTCTTCCTTCCCAAAAGTTTTTCCTTCCTCCACACGTTTGCAAAACATGGCCTCAGTCGTCTACCGAGACCACCGTTTCAACCAAGACGTCTATACCGTCTACCTCGCCGGAACATACATCACCGTCACCGTCACGGCGAGCGCCTCCGTCGTCAAGCGGTGGCTCTCCTCCACGCTCTACTTCAGCCGTCACTTCGTCCACCTGAACCGCCTCGTCGTCGGCCTCGGCGTCCAGTGGACCCCCGGCGGTCCGGACCCTCCGCCCGACACGCTGCAGCTCTGCGTCGGCCGCCGGAGCCTCATCTTCCAGCTCGCGCACGCCGACGGCGTGCCGCAGAGTCTCCGCACGTTCCTGAACGATCCGTACCACAGCTTCGTCGGGTTCTGGAACCACTCGGATCGGCGGAAGCTCAGGTGCTCGGAGCACGAATTGGAGATGTGGAGAGATCCTCTGGATCTGAGGCTGTGCTACGAGAGCCTCGCTCGGGCTTCGGTGGATGAGATCGTAGGGAAATGCCTCGGTTTCCGAGTGGAGCAACGGAGAGAGATCAGCGTGAGCGAGTGGTATGATGATTATCTTAGCGACGATCAAGTTGCTTACGCGACGGTTGATGCTTACTGCGCGTTCCTCATCGGTAGGAATATCAGAGCCTGGCAACTCAACTGACAAGAGCAGGTAACTCTTTTTATGCTAACACGAGAGAAATGCTTACTCAGAAGCTTTATTTCCTCGTTCGTGATATATCGGTTAGGTTACTGGTAGGGTAGAGTATAGTACTATGCGAATCGTGCCTGCTTTTGAATTTTCCGGTATTGACGGTGGGTGAGTGATTTTGGTTTTCGTAACTCTGAAGCTGCCGGCGTTTTTGCTTCATTTCTTTCTTAGTATGTTCTGGTTTTTCATTAATGGTGATTTGACAGTATACTTTGTGCTTCTATATCTGGTGCTTATTAGCTGCTATTTTGAGAAATGTTTTTTTAGGTGAGAGCAGAATTAGTGAGAAATCAACTTTTACCATTTTTAGGGTCTGTGATACTGCATTCATTACTTCCAAGTGGTTTTCGTTCGAATAGGGTTAGTTAAATTCAGTATAAAGAAAAAAGAAGTGGCTAGTTTAATTCAGACTTGAGTACGATGGAAATTTTTATTTTTTTTTGAGGAAAGGATGGAAATAAAATTGAAAATCAAAGCAAATATGAACATTTTTACTAAGTAAATAAAAAAATTTAAATAATGTCAAAAATCTGTTCTATTCATGAAACGGAAGCATATTTACATGCTAGAAAGGTATCCCAATATCAAAAAAATAAAATAAAATATATATATATAAAAAAGGTATCCAGACGGACTGGAACTTCATATCTTGTAGGTCATATATTTTTAAAAATAATTAGAAAAAGTAAATTGAGCGAGAAATCAACCGTGAAAACAATAAGTTTAATAGATCTGCTATCTGTATCAACTTAGACATACTTTGTCAATGAGAGTGGAAATATCACATACAAAAAAATGGAAAATAATTTTCTTTGTGCTTGTAGTTGATTACTAATTTCCTATTTATAAATCAAGGGGGATAGTTACCCATTTTACAGAGGGAATATCATGTTATTTAAAAAACGGATTTACATTATTATTTAGTATGATTCATGTATAATTCACCCAATAACGTAATAATAATGAATGTGTTTTATTTCTCCTCTTTATATAAATATCAATTTGCAACTGAAAATAATTAACCTTGCGTAGTGGCAACATTTCAATTCTCCTCTTATTTATCAGCGTATATCAGTGTATGTTCAGATGTGTTATGATGACTCAAACTCATTTTTAAAATAAATTTTTACCAAAAGTCGTGCTTTGTTGCTTAATATAATTTTCAATATAATACTGTTATCGGTGGAAATTCGTTTCGAAAATCAAACTAATTATAATTCTTGAAAGATAACCTCTCACAATGATTTTAACAAATAAGAATTTTAATTAATGGGACTTAGAATCAAAACATTTCATGAATTCTTTTTACTTGAACAAATCACGTATAGTTTTCATCTTAAAAAATATTGAATTTTAATTATGACTTCAATTTTAATGTTATTACTAGTGCAAATTATTCGAAATTGAAATTCTAGCGAGTTTGGTGATTTACAGATGTTAACAAAAACAAATTCGAAAGAAGTGCATTTATGTTATATTTAACGCCAATATATTAAACTATTCGAGAACATTATAAAGAAATAACTTGCGGAAAATAACAAAGTACACTGTTTTGGGAAGAAATGATGGTTAAGAAGTGATTAAGTAAAGAGTTTGGAGAAAAATGGTGGTCTAGAAGTGAGATCAAACACAAATGAAATGAAAATAAAATTGCATTAAAAGATGGATGAGAACATATACATAATCCTTGAAATTGGTAGCCATATGAGTGAGGCATGTGTGGTGTTACAAAAATGTGTAGAATGTTTTACCAAAGAAAAAAATGGTTACATAGTCTCTTATTTACAGACTAAGATTTCGACACGTGTTCAGTATCTAATTTGTGACTATTTAAGATGTTGCCAATTGTTTCACATTTGGTTGCTTCAGACAACTATTCCTAACTACTTGGAACCCTGTTTCGAGCTTTTTTTTGTTGCAAATCCAAAAAGTCATTCCTTTTGATCGCATTCTTCTTTGATTCATTTTGAAAGATTGTTTTCTAGTAATTTTACACTTGGATGCTTTGAATTTAATTACTCCTCAGTTGATCTTTTACTCTTTTCGACAAAGATATATCTTTATCGAAAAATGTTCGTTCGAAGGGTTTGAGAATGAGCATTTTTTGCTTGAATGGCCATTCTATAAAATGACCGTTTAACTTTACAGGGATAAATGTGTCATAATGTATACAACACATTATACAGAAATAAGTAGTAGTAAATGGGTTATGATTGCCCACCCATTTCATGTAGCATAAATCCTACTGCCCAATGTAACCATGATTGACAAGACAAACCATTATCAACTTTTATGGGGATACGAATTGGAATAAATTTAAAAATTAAAAATTAGACCCCTTTTCCAATTCTATTTAAAGGCCACAACGTGCAACCCTTTCATTCTTCTAACTTCCAACTTTCTATACTGTCTATTTTTTATATTTCCTCTCGTCGCGTCTTTTTTATCATGCTCCTTTCTACACAAAAGCTTCAAGATTCAATCTTTCTTCCACAACCAACGACATTATGACTTCTTTTTCAAAGGACATTTTTGCTTTTGTGCAATAGAACGTTCTTGTAGTTCGCTCTGATGAACAACTACAAGAAGTAGAAGGAAGAACCTTTGTCCTTGTTCCTCATCTTGAAGAGGAAAGTAGGAAAAGTTGGGAATTACAGGCACTGCTCCCTTTTTCCTTAGCTAATGACAAACCTTTAGCATTTGTAGGTCCTTTCAGACCTGATTTCAAGAAAAGGAATGGTTTCCTTGTCATGAAAAAGAAAAACCCCTTGTTCAAGACTTCCACATTAGGATTGATTTTTTCAAAGACAAAACAAGTATTTTTCAAGCTTCTCTTCTAGTGTATCGAGAGATTTACTTTGCCTGGCTAAACCATGTTGATGCACAAAAGAAAGATCTTTGGAAACAAATTGAGATTTATGATCTTATTTAGTTAAGTAGATATGATGTTGTAAGCCTTGATATTTTGATGATTATGGCATCTTTACTATGATTATGGCATCTTTACTATTATGGAATCGAAGTAGTCGTGCTTTTGAAACACCTTGTGGGTTTATGTCTAGCGAAACACCTTATGGGATGATTACTCCAACCTTCTTGATATTGTTGCTATTAGTAGACATAAGCCCACAAGGTGTTTCGAAAGCACAACTGCTTCAATTCTATAATAGTAAAGATGTCATAATCATCGACATATCAAGGCTTACAACATCATATCTACTTAACTAAATAAGATTATAAATCCCAATTTGTTTCCAATGATCTTTCTTTTGCACGTCGACACAATTTAGCTAGGTAAAGTAAGTCTCTTGATATACTAGAGGAGCAGCTCGAAAAATACTTGTTTTGTCTTTGAAAAAATCAATCCTAATGTAGGAGTCATGAACAAGGGTTTCTTTCTTTTATGACAAGGAAACCATTCCTTTACATCTTCATACTTGAAATTAGGTCTAAAAGGACCTACGAATGCTAAAGGTTTGTCATTAGCTAAGGAAAAAAAGAGTAGTACCTGTGATTCCCAGATTTTCCTACTTTCCTCTTTAAGAAGAAGAATAGGGACAAAGGTTCTTCCTTCTACATCTTGTAGTTGTTTTTCAGAGCAAACTACAGGAATGTCATTCTTTTGCCTAGAAGTAGAAACGTCCTTTGAAGAAGAAGCCATAATGTCATTGGTTGTGGAAGAAAGCTTAAGCCTTGAAGCTTTTGTGCATAGAGGTGTGCAACAAAGAAGACGTAGGGAGAGAAAGTGTAACGACCCAACTGTCGCTACTAAATAACCCTACTAAACATACACCTTATCAGGTGAATAAAAGCATAATATATTTGTATATAAGTCATACACATCAATTTAGAGATCCATTTATCTCTCATGTCATCATCATGCATACACAACTATGGGATAATACCAGCCCATATCAAAAATATACATCATCGGGGAAGTGGGATACAAAACTCACTCCCTATAGCTCGTCAATCTATACGATCCCATCAAAAGAATATAAAGAAACTAAACCATAACTAAAGCAACGAAACTTGGCTTTCCCAAGCCAAACATCTCCAGCTCTCGGCTCCATCCTCAACTTTGAGTCGCCAGACCCATGGAAGTCTTGCCATCTGCTCCTACGCCATAAGACGTGATCATTATAGGCACATCAGCACAACAGCTACAACAAGACAACTAACAATAACAAAACATAGCAAAGGTAAGCTTACTACAACAATGGCATAGCATATGATTATGGAAATCATCAACAATTCACAATATTCAATCACAAGTATATGACACACCATCATATATCTAGAGTTCTCAACATCTACATATAGATGCACATATATAAAGCATTCATTTACATGGCAAAGAGTTCTCAATCCAGAACTCCATATCACAACCAATCTATCACAACTATGTCAATGCATAATGACACGACTCTCGAGAGATTTACAAAATATCGGGCGATCAGCCAAGTCTCACCCCCTATTGTGGCCTATCTAAGCACCATTCAGGGATTGCCAAACTCTGATCTATGAATAAGCTTAGTGGTTTGTCAGGATAAGTGTATGTGGGTGGTGGCTTACTGCGACACAAGGCCTGCATCACCTTGGCCTCTTGCAGAGTCACCCATTCGCTCATTCCCGAAGGCCCATCGTCAGCTGCCCCACGTCTCATCCAGCACTAGGTTGGAGGCCCTTCTGAGTTCCAACTCTAGTCACCATCCAACTTACGTGCCTACCCACACCACGGCATGAGGTCCATCGTCAGCTACCTCAGTCGCCAACTATGCATGAATGCATGTACTACACACCATCAACCATTCAACCACAACCAATAAATATACAACATATATGTATGTATATCAATACAACTAATGGCAAAGAGGTCCATCGTCAGCTACCTCCTATGACCACTCACATCCATCAACACCATACCGGCCCCAATCCGGCCTCAATCAAAATCAACAGGTAAGGCCCTATCTAAGCAATCTACCTCGTGAGAAACAATATCATACATAACAAGCGAAGGTCCTATTTAAGCAACCTTCCACTTTAAAGACATATCTAACAACCAATTCATAATTTAAAACAAAGGCCCTCTTTAAAAACCATTTGAAAGATAGGTAAATCTAGAAATTTACCAAAAAACCTTTGAAACAATCCGCTTCGTTAAATTAAAGGAAATCATATCCCAACTGGACAATTCTCTATCATTCTCAAATAGAGTTTTTGAAAATGTATAATATTCTTTTTATATGTGTATATACAAAATACTTCGCATTTTGGAATGAAAATTGTGAAATCTTAAATGGTACATTCATTTTTGAAACAACAGATTATGTACTGTAGTAACAGATTATGTACGGTAGAAAAAATGCATCAGAATTTATTTTTCAACAGGGATAATCGATTATGGGTCTCTATAATCGATTATTTCCGAAGCAAAACCAGAATTTTTTTTTTCTGAACAGTAGATAATCGATTATCAGAGGCAATAATCGATTATCACAGAACCAAAATCACGAAAACAACACCTGGAGCTCCAGATAATCGATTATGAAGCTCCTATAATCAATTATGATTATTTGCGACAAGACTGCGAAAAACTCTTAATTTTCTGCAGAAAACTCGAACTTTCACCACCCAACTCAATTTTTCGAATCAATGGGGTTCCAATATCATCAATCCACCCCAATCAAGCTTATACACAACAGATTATACAATCAATTCAACATTTCATCACATAATTCATAGATTTCTCATCAAATCTCAGATTTTTCTCTCAAAACCCATTTTCATCCAAAATTTCACCATAACCAACATACAATCCGAATTTGGACCAACCCAAGGTGATATTCACACACAATCATGTTCATACATCATAAATCTAGCAAGTGTAAGCTTCTCTTACCTCTTGGAGTTTCCAAATTTGAGCTTGGGGAAGGGACAATGCGTGAGACAAAGAACCTTGAGCCAAATCTTTAAAGCAACCACTACTTCTCACCAAGGGATGGAAAGGGTTACGAATCTTGGGTCTAACTCAGGGGGTTTGGGAGAATTTGAGAGAGTGAGAGATGAGAGGTAGAGGGATGAGAGATGAGAGAATAAGAGAATTGTGAACCCCCAATTTTATCCAGGTAATTATAGTTTTTTTTTAAATTAAAAAGTGAAAAAATAATAATTGTGTTAAATATGTTTTTTTTTTCTTTTTTATTCTTGTTGGACTAAAATTATCATGGACTGTAACTAACTAAAAATATTAAATCTCTTGTTCAATTAAAAGTTTTAAGCCCATGGCCATACACATTTATTCATAATAGTATTTCAAGAGTTCATCATTATTATAGAAAATAAATACAAAATAAAGAATAATAATAAAAAAAGGAAGTGAAGAGCAGAGAAAGAAAAACGGTCGGGGAACTTAAGGAGTCCCATTTAAACCTTACACTAACCTATAGATAAGAAAAAAAGGGAGATGGGTGTGGGGGTTCATGTCTGAATATCACAAAACAGAGGAGGAGAAGGGAATGCTGTGGAATTGAGAAAAACGAAGAGAAACTCTAGGAAGAGAATTTTGAAGGAGGGGAAAAAAGGGAAATCAAGAGGAAGGAATAGAAGGAGGGGAGATGTAGAGGCTGCCAAATTGAAGGAGAAGGGAGAAATACTGTTACGGATTAAAGAAAAAGGGGCGAGAATGGATAAGGACAATGACAAATGAGAGCGAAATGCTGGAGAGTTGAGAAAGGGGAAGAGATTATAGCTTAATTACGATTACGAAATGAAGAAGGAGGACCATTGTTCGGAATTTGGAAACTGTGAAAGTGTTCTTCTCACTCTTTCTCCATTATATCTGCAACTGATTTTCCAATTTGACATGCACGATTAATTATCATATATGTGTTTCTGTGACTAGCAATTGCTTCTTGAATCTCTGTAATGGATTAACTACTATGATATAGATAGTGTCTTTGGCCTCTGAAATATAACAGAAGTTTATTGAGGCAAAGTTTCTCGGATAATCGCACCTATACACTGATCTCCGCTCTAGTTTAAAATCGCAAATAATGGAGAATCACTTACTAATGCATCGATTTTGTTCTGCTTTCAAAACCACAAATGCTATGCGTTCATACACATTTCTCACATTTTCACATTAACGTACACATACACTATTTCCATTTCTGCACAGATCCAGAATCACCGCACATACTTATAGATTAGGAATGAATCCAAACAAATTATAACAAAATGATAAAAAACAAAAAATACTAAAGCAGAGCGGTCCTTGCGTTCTCACGGTGTGTATGTCGTCATCTCGCTGCGGTGCTGCCATCTCCTTCGTTGCAGTACGAGTCGACTTCATCTTCTCCACCGTTCGCCGTGACGTCGACGCATCGCCACGGATCTGTAGACAACCTCCGCTAACCTTTGTGCCTTTACCTCATCGCCACCATGGACCACCGTGTCAAAACCGGAGAGCGACGCATCCACCACCGTGGGTCCACGGCTCAAAACTGCCAGTGTGACTCGCCGACGTCGCGCTGTCGCAACGTGACTCGCTGCAGACCGCCTGTGCCCCGACATCGCCGACCTGTTCCTCACCCATTTTAATTAAAGTAGTAACAAAATGTTGCTAAGCAAGGGTTTACCCCTCTCAGATCTTTGCTATCGGATAGTGGGCTTGGCCCATTAGTTTTCTATATGTTATTTTTTTTTTTTCTCTTACTGGTTTTCGTTGATATGAGAATATTAGGATAAGCCCTTTACGTTGTCCGCTTGCTGGATCGTATTCATAAATATAAGTATAAAGTAAAATTCATTTAGCGTAGGCACTTTTTTTTTATTAGCATAAGTAACTTACATTTTTTTTTCCGTAACAGAGATAATGCTAAGGATAAATATTATCATAATGTTATTTATTTTATTTTATTTTTTATATGTAATAATAATGATAATAACAAGTGAAACAAAAATTAGCATAGACCTTTTCAATTACCGTAGTGCTATTAGCTTCTTTTCTTTTTTTCCTTTTTTTAATAATAATAATAACAGTAATAATATATAATAATAAATAATAAAATATTGTGCATGCAAATATTTTTTAGTCTTTTACTACTTAAAAATAAATAACTAAACTTAATAATGGTCAATTGAATGCACTTCCTATTTGGACATTATTAAAAGTTTAAAATATTAATGATAACCATTTTAGATGCACTTCTTATTTGGTTATCGTTCTAAAAAATATAATATGCATAATACAAATATCTTAATAAAAACTTAATAAAGGTTTTAATGATAGTCGCTTTGGATGCACTTCCTATTTGACTATTATATATTTTTTTTAAAGGTGAAACAATAATCATATTGGATGCACTTCCTTGTTGGTTATTGTAGAAGCTCTTTAAATAAAATTCTAAAAAATTTTAAAACAAACTTTCTATAATAAAGGTTTTAGTAATATCCACTTTGGATGCACTTCCTATTTGGGTGTTGCAAGAATCTTAAAAGGTGTATTGATAACTATTTCAGATACATTTTCTATCTGGTTATTGAGTAAGCCTTTTAAAATATTAAATAAAAACCAATCAACCAACAAATATTAAATAAACTACGTGAGTCTGATTTCCTCATTGCACCGGAGGATACGTAGGAGCAGGAGTCCACTTCTATCGATCTTAAAAACCATAAAAATAAAATAGTAATAATAATAATCCTTTTTTTAAAATAAAATAAAATAAATCTATAACTTAAATATGAAAATATATAAAAAAATAATAGGATTAATAATTTTACAAGCAAAGGGAGAAAACAATTGTTTTTTATATTTTCACACATCAAGTTAAAAGGTAATCATTTTTATAACAGACATCATAGGGTGCTAACACCTTCTTTATGTGTAATTGATTCCCGAATTCAATCTTTGGTTCAAGACCATTTTTTAAGGATTTTTCCATGTTTTCCTTTAATAAATTATGGTGGCGACTCCTCTGTTTTTAATATTATTTTCGCCATCTCGTTGTGACCCTGATTGCGACAAGAATGAAAGGGGGAAAGGCTTAGCACCCCTTTTATGTCTTAAGACTCTCCAAGGTCCTCATACCGGCTTTGGGCTCACTAAAGTTCAGGGTTCGTCTATTCATTCTCCAAAACTCACAACGGGTCTAACTTAACTATTTTTCTCTCAACAACCCAAACCAGTATCAACAACACTCTCAATTTGGCCCAAGCACATTTCTCTTAATTCCCTAAACTTAGACAGGAATTCCAAGTCAACAACATAAAACTAACACCACACAACAACAATCAATAACAATCTATTTATTTATTTGTTTTAAACACTATAATCACATATTAATTTCCACTTTTAGTTATTAAACCACCAAATCATACATTAAGAAAATCATAGCGTTACAAGTCTCCCTAACAAAAAAAATTTCGTCCTCGAAAATTCTCTTACCTAGGAAAAGATTCAGATGTTGCTCCTTCATCTTCTCCTCCAACTCCCATGTGGACTCTCCAGTCACATCATTCCATACCACTTTGACCAACTGAATATTCTTGCATCTAAGTTGCTTCACCCTTTGATCTATAATCCTCACAGGTAGCGTCGTATACGTCAAATCCTCTCGAACTTGCACCGTATCAGGCTCTATCACGTGCATAGGATCGTAGACATACTTCTTCAACTAAGACACATGGAAGACATTATGGATGTTCGACAAGAAAGGTGGTAAAGCTATTTGGTATGCAATTGGACCAACTCGTCGAAGAATTTGGTAAGGACCAAGAAACTTAGGAGTGAGCTTTTTGGATTTGATACCCCTTCTTACTCCAATCACAGGCGTGACTCTCAAAAAGACATGATCACCTTCTTCAAACTCAAGCGGCCTCCTACACTTATTAGCATACGACTTTTGGCGACTCTAAGCAATCCTCATATTCTCCTGTATCTTCTTCACCTTCTTCGTCGTCTGTTGTATCAATTTTGGTCCTACAAGTATACTTTCTCCGCCTTGGTACAAACACAACGGTGTTCTACACCTCCGACCGTACAAAGCTTCAAACGATGCCATTCCAATACTCGCATGGAAACTGTTATTATACATAAATTCCACCAAAGGTAGAATCTCATCCCAACTCCCAAGGTGATCTAAGACATATGCTCGCAAAAGGTCCTCTACGGACTGAATCGTCCTTTCAAATTGGCCATCCGTTTGTGGGTGATATGCAGAATTAAGCCTTAACCTTGTACCCAACACTTGATGCAAATTTTGCCAAAACCTCGACGTAAACCTTGGATCCCTATCAGAGATAATGCTGGAAGGCACTCCATGCAATCTTACTATCTCTTTGATATACCACTGTGTCAACCTCTCTAAGGAATACTTAATATTAATAGGTAGGAAGTGAGCACATGTCGTTAACCTATCAACAATGACCCAAATAGCATCAACACCTCTTGCTATTCTAGGCAAGCTCACCACAAAGTCCATAGTAATGCTATCCCACTTCCACTCGGGTATTTCCATCATCTACAACAAACCACCGGGTCTTTGGTGTTCTATCTTGGCCTTCTGATTGGTTAGACAAGCTGCAACATATTCTGCCACATCTCTTTTCATACTAGGCCACCAAAACATCTTCTTCAAATCCTAATACATCTTGGTTGTACCTGGATGTAAGCTCAACTTACCTTTGTGACCTTCCTCCAAGATGAGTTTTCTTAACTTAGGATCTTGTGGTACATATATTTTGTCCTTAAACCTTAAAATACCATCTGCACCTAAACTGAACTTTGCTGCCTTTTCTGTACCCAACAACTCCTTAGTCTTACAAAGACTAGGATCTAGCAACTGTTTCTCTCTAACCATCTCCATAAAACCACTCACCACCGTGATCATGCCACAACGAATACGATCAGGCGACATCTCCATATACAAGTTCAAATCCCTAAACTTCACTAGCTCCAACTCCTTCACCATTAAAGCCGACATATGCACAATCTTTCGACTCAAAGCATTAGCTACAACATTTGCCTTACCAGGATGGTACATCAACTAAAAATCACAATCTTTCAAAAATTCCATCCATCGCCTTTGCCTCATGTTCAGCTCCTTCTGATCAAACAGGTATTTCAAACTTTTGTGATCACTGAACACATCAAACTTTGCTCCATAAAGGTAATGCCTCTATATCTTCAAGGCAAACACGACTGCAGCTAACTCCAAATCATGGGTAGGATAATTTTTTTCATGATTCTTCAACTGCCTCAACGCACAAGCCACAACTTTCTTGTACTACATCAACACACACCCCAATCCCTGATGAGAAGCATCACAGTAAACCTCGAAAGGCTCACCAGGATCAGGCAACACTAGGATAGGAGAAGTAGTCAATCTCCGTTTCAACTCTTGGAAACTATCTTCACAATCTTCGGTCCAAGCATAAGGTTGATCTTTATGGGTAAGTTGGGTCAACGGCATAACTATCTTTGAAAAACCCTCTATAAACCTATGGTAATAACCAGCTAACCCAACAAAGCTCCTAATCTCTGTAGCAGTCTTCAGACGCTCCCATTGTAACACAGTCTCCACTTTCTCGGGATCAACTGCAATCCTACTGGTTGAGATCACATGTCCTACGAATCTCACTTCATCTAGTCAGAACTCACACTTGGACAGTTTAGCGTAAAGCTGCTTTTCTTTCAAAATTCCCAACATTGTCCTCAAGTGCTCTTCATACGAACGGGAATAGATTATAATGTCATCGATAAACACAACGAAAAATTTGTCCAAGGAGGGACGGAAGATCCTATTCATAAAATCCATGAATATGGCAGGGGCATTCATTACTCCGAACGGCATCACCACATACTCATAATGGCCATACTGTGTCTTGAAAGCAATCTTCGGTATATCTTCGTCCTTTACCCGTATCTGATGGTATTCTGACCTCAAGTTTATCTTTGAAAACATTGTTGCTCCTCTCAATTGGTCCATCAAATCATCAATCCTTGGCAACGGACACTTGTTCTTGATGGTGATCTTGTTCTACTGCCGATAGTCCACACACAGCCTTGAACTACCATCCTTTTTCCTTACCAACAACACTGGTGCTCCCCAAGGTGAAACACTTGGTCTTAACATCTTCTTCTCTAACAATTCTTCCACTTGCTTCTTCAACTCAGCCAACTCTGTTGGCACTATTCTATATGGAGCCATTGACATTGGTCTCGCTCTTGGAACCAAGTCTATAACAAACTCCACTTCTCGTTGCGAAGGTATACCAGGCACGTCCTCAGGGAAAACCTCAGGAAATTCCTTGACTATTGCAATTGAGTCCAAGTCCAAGCTACTCTTGACTTCCAGAAATGACAAGATCATGTATCCTTGATCTCCTTCTTGCAAAGAAGTTTGAACTTGATTGGCAGTGACAAATCCAAAATCTTCAAAACTAGGGAAGATCAAGGTCTTTCTGGTACAATCAAGCAGGATATGGTTGGAAGATAACTAATCCATCCCCAAGATCACATCCAACTTAGACAAGGGAAGACAAATCAAATTGACTTTACAACTGCGTCCACTAACAACAATTGGACAATTAGCACAAACAACCGATGTTGCTACAAGAGTAGTAGTCGGTGTGGAAACAAGCAAATCAAACGATAAAGGACAGGTAGGTAACTGCAACCTTTCCACATATTCATAAGAGATAAAAGAATGCATGGCACTATAATCAAACAACACGGATAAGGAATTACTGGCTATCTCACACTCGCCCTATATCAGATCATCAGAACGAGCAGCTTCAACTCCACTCATAGTGAAAACACGGCCAGTTGCTATGGGTCTCGTAGCTCTTGTTGCGTTCACTGCAGACTCCGCCTTCACCATGGCTATACAATCTCTGGCTATATGTCTGGGCTACTGACACTTGAAGCATACATTGCTCTTCAAGGAGCACTGGCCAGAATAGTGTGGTCCTCCACACTTGAAGCATCTGACTTCTTGTAGTCTAGTCTAAGGCGTGACCGATGAACGGCTCTGAGAAGCTGAAACCCCAAACTGCTGAGACCTAGGGGGTTCTTGATATCCCTATGGTCTACTATAGGGCTTCCTCTATTGTCCTCCTCTCTTGGATTCAGATGATCCACTACCATGAGTCCTCACCACTCGGGTGCTAGACTTTAACTTCTCAACTGTCGTTGCCTTTTCCACCAATGTGGGGAACTCTTGGATAGTCATTGGGACTATCATCCTCTTCATCTTATGTCTCAAGCCTTCCTCAAACTTGCAACATCTCCACTCCTCGGTGGTAGCCTGTGAGTAAAATCGAGCCAAGTACTCAAACTTGCTCGTGTACTCATTCACTGTCATGTTCCCTTGATACAATCTCAGGAACTCCATCTCTTTTGCATGTCTTGCACTCGCTGGAAAGTACTTTTCCAAAAAGCGCTCCCAAAAGCTACCCCAGGTGATAGCCTTACCCTGGGCCTCCATTAACTATTGGGCTTCTTGCCACCAGTACTCTGCTTCACCAACAATCATGTACGTGGCATAAGTGACTTTTTGATCATCCGGACAAGCCAAAAACCCAAAAAATCTTCTCCATCTCCCTCATCCATATATCAACCGCATCCGAATTTGACTCACTCTTGAATTGTGGAGGGTTACTCTTTTGGAACTCAGCTAACCCTTGAAACTCGGGTGGCATTGCAACATGAGGAGTCTCAGCAGCGGCTCGAGACAATTCCAATTGCTCCATTGCAGCTTGATCCTGCTAAGCCATAGCGGTTTGTTGTTGGGCCACAGTATTTTGCTGTTGGGCCATAGCAGCAACCATCGCTTCCATAACTCTAGTTATCTGGGAGAAATCAACTGGAGGTGGTGATGGTGGCTGGTTAAACCTCTTCATTGGACTTCTACAAAACCAACCACAACAACACTCAACAACTATCCAAACATGATCACTTCACTCATGGAAGGATCTACACCACAACAAACAACCAAACATCAAAACAATTCACACCAAACGACATGTCATATACACATAACACAAGCATACTGGACCTATTTCCCATAGGCCAACCTAAAGACACGACTAGCTCTAATACCAAAAATTGTAACGACCCAATTGTCGCTACTAAACAACTTTACTAAACATACACCATATACACCTTATCAGGTGAATAAAAGCATAATATATCTGTATATAAGTTATACACATCCATTTAGAGATCCATCTATCTCTCCTGTCATCATCATGCATACATAACTATGGGATAACACCAGCCCATATCAAAGATATCAAAAATAAACATCATTAGGGAAGTGGGATACAAAACTCATTTCCTATAGTTGGTCAATCTATACAATTCCATCAAAAGAATATAAAGAAACTGAACCATAACTAAAGCAACAAAACTTGGCTTTTCCAAGCCAAACATCTCCAACTCTCAGCTCCAACCTCAGCTCCGAGTCGCCAAACCCACGAAAGCCTCGCCATCTGCTCCCACACCATAAGACGTGATCATTACAGGCACATCAACACAACAACTACAACAAGACAACCAACAACAACAAAACATGGCAAGGGTAAGCTTAATACAACAATGGCATATGATTATGGAAATCATCAACAATTCACAATATTCAATCACAAGTATATGACACACCATCATATATCCAGAGTTCTCAACATCTACATACATGTGCACATATATAAAGCATTCATTTACATGGCAAAGACTTCTCAATCCAGAACTCCATATCACAACCAATCTGTCACAATTATGTCAATGCATGATGACACAACTCTCGAGAGATTTACAAAATATCGGGCGATCAGCCAGGTCTCACCCCCTATTATGGCCTATCTAAGCACCATTCAGGGATTGCTAAACTCTGATTTATGGATAAGCTTAGTGGTTTGTTAGGATAAGTATATGTGGGTGGTGGCTTACTGTGACACAAGGCCTGCATCACCTTAGCCTCTTGCGGAGTCGCCCATCCACTCATTCTCGAAGGCCCATCGTCAGCTGCCCCACGTCTCATCCAGCACTAGGTTGGAGGCCCTTCTGAGTTCCAACTCTAGTCACCATCTGACTTACGTGCTTACCCGCACCACGGCATGAGGTCCATCGTCAGCTACCTTAGTCGCCAACTATGTATGAATGCATGTACTACACACCATCAACCATTCAACCACAACCAATAAATATACAACATATATGTATGTATATCAATACAACCAATGGCAAAGAGGTCCATCGTCAGCTACCTCCCATGACCACTCACATCCATCAACACCATACCGGCCCCAATCTAGCCTCAATCAAAATCAATAGGTAAGGCCCTATCTAAGAAGTCCACCTTGTGAGAAACAATATCATACATAACAAGCAGAGGTCCTATCTAAGCAACCTTCTACTTTAAAGACATATCTAACAACCAATTCATAATTTAAAACCAAGACCCTATTTGAAAACCATTTGAAAGATAGGTAAATCTAGAAATTTACAAAAAAACCTTTGAAACAATCCGCTTTGTTAAATTAAAGGAAATCATATCCCAACTAGACAACTCTCCATCATTTTCAAATAGAGTTTTTGAAATGTATAATACACTTTTTATATGTGTATATACAAAATACTTCGCATTTTGGAATGAAAATTGTGAAATCTTAAATGGTACATTCAGTTTTGAAATAACAGATTATGTACTGTAGTAACAAATTATGTACTGTAGAAAAAATGCATCAGAATTCATTTTTCAGCAGGGATAATCGATTATGGGTCTCTATAATCGATTATTTCCGAAGCAAAACCAGATTTTTTTTTTCTGAACAGTAGATAATCAATTATCAGAGGCAATAGTCGATTATCATAGAGCCAAAGTCACGAAAACAACACTTGGAGCTCCAGATAATCGATTATGAAGCTCCTATAATTGATTATCTGCGACAGGACTGCGAAAACCCCCAATTTTCTGTAGAAAACTCAAACTTTCACCACCCAAACTCAATTTTTCGAATCAACGGGGTTCCAATATCATCAATCCACCCCAATCAAGCTCATACACAGCAAATTATACAATCAATTCAACATTTCATCACATAATTTATAGATTTCTCATCAAATCTCAGATTTTTCTCTAAAAACCCATTTTCATCCAAAATCTCACCACAACTAACATACAATTCGAATTTGGACCAACCCAAGGTGATATTCACACACAATCATGTTCATACATCACAAATTTAGCAAGTGTAAGATTTTCTTACCTCTTGGAGCTTCCAAATCTGAGCTTGGGGAAGGGACAACGCGTGAGACAAAGAACCTTGAGCCAAATCTTTAGAGCAACCACTACTCCTCACCAAGGAATGGAAAGGGTTACATATCTTGGGTCTAACTCAGGGGGTTTGGGAGAATTTGAGAGAGTGAGAGATGAGAGGTAGAGGGACGAGAGAGTTCGAGAGATGAGAGAATAAGAGAATGAAAGGGGGAAAGGCTTAGCACCCCTTTTATGTCCTAAAACTCTCCAAGGTCCTCATACCGGCTTTGGGCTCACTAAAGCTCAGGGTTCGTCTATTCACTCTTTTAAACTCACAACAGGTCTAACTTAACTATTTTTCTCTCAACAACCTAAACCAATATCAACAACACTCTCAATTTGGTTCAAGCATATTTGTCTCAACTCCCTAAACTCAGATAGGAATTCCAAGTCAACATAAAACTAACACCACACAACAAAAATCAACAACAATCTATCTATTTATTTGTTTTAAACACCATAATCACGTATTAATTTCCACTTTTAGTTATTAAACTACTAAATCATACATTAAGAAAATCACAGCGTTACAAGAAGCAGAAAGAAGAGGCAACATGGAGAGTTGGAAGTTAGAAGAATGACAGGGTTGCACATTATGGCCTTTAAATAGAATTGGAAAAGGGGTTTAATTTTTAACTTTTAAATTTATTCCAATTCGTATCCTTATAAAAGCTAATAATGGTTTGTCTTGTCAATCATGGTTACATTGGGTAGTAAGATTTATGCTACACGAAGTGGGTGGGCAATCAAATCCCATTTATTGCTACTTACTATTGTATAACGTGTTGTATATATTATGAAATATTTACCTTTGTAAAGTTAAACGATCATTTTATAGAATGGACATTTAAGCAAAAGATGTTCATTCTCAAACCCTTCAAAAGAACATTTTTTGGGGACATCTATTGGGGTCATATAATTTTTTTGATAAATAACTTTGTTGAAAAGAGTAGAAGATCGAATGAGGAATAATTAGATTCAAAGCGTTCAAGTATTAGAATTACCAGAAGATAATCTTTTGAGAAGATTGAAGAAGAATATGGTTGAAAGAAATGACTTTTTGGATTTGCACCAAAAACATGCTTGAAACAGGGTTCCAATTAGTTAGGAACAATTGTCTAAAGCAACAAAAGGGGGAACATTTGGCAACATCTTAAATAGTCAAAAATTAGTTATTGAACACGTGCTGAAATCTTATAATTTGACTGTTAATGTAGTTTGTATATAAATAAGAGACTATGTAGTCATCTTTCTCTTTGGTTGAAACATTTTACACAGTCTTGTAACACCACACACGCCTCACTCATATGGCTATCGGTTTCAAGGATTTTGTGTATGTTCTTACCCATCTTTTAATACAATTTCATTTTTGTTTCATTTGTGTTTGATTTTATTTACTGCTTTCATCTACACCTCCTTCAATTTCTTCTAGAAATTCTTGCTTTGTCACTTCTTAATCTCCATTTCTTCTCTACACTTTACTTTTTTTTTTTACTTCTAAACTACTATTTCTTCTCCAAACTTTTTACTTAATCACTTCTTAACCCAGTTCTTCTCGAAACTTTACTACTTCACCTAACTATCATTTCTTCTCTGAACCCTATACTTTGTTATTTTTCGCAAGTTATTTCTTTACATTGTTCTAGAATAGTTTAATATATTGGTGTTATTACATATAACATAAATGCACTTTTTTGAATTTGTTTCTTTGTTGATATCTATAAATCTCCAAACTTGCTTAAACTTCAATGTTGAATAATTTGCACCACTGATAGCATTAAAATTACAGTCATAATTAAATTTTAATATTTCTCAAGTTGAAAACTACATGTTGCTTGTTTAAGCAAAAAGAATTCACAAAGTTTTTCGATTCTATGTCCCATTATTTAAAATTCATATTTGTTAGAATCATTGTAAGAAGTTATCTTTCAAGAGTTATAATTAGTTTGATTCTTGAAATGAATTTTCACCAATAACATTCAAAACTATCCAAAACTTTTATATCTCTCAATTTTTCAATAAATTATCTGTGTAAAGGAATTTATAGTGTGTTTAGTAGAAGAGAAATTTTTTGATGATCAGGAATCATGATCTTCAAAATTTAGAAATGACTAAAATTTGTTTGGTTGGTCATAAATTTTTTTGGAAATATTTATATTTGTTATTTGAAAATTAAAGATTTTTTATGTTTAGTTTAATAGAACTTTTCTATAAACTTTAATTATTTATCACATTAAATGGGTTAATAAAGGTAACGTGACTTTTTTATGCAGTAAAACTTTTTTCGCAACTCGAAAAAGTTAGATTCTCACCTCTCCCATAGGAACATTTTTGTAAGAAACATTGGTAAAAAGGATTCTTAAGAAATAATGTTTCTTGGGAATGTTATTTTTTAAATAATAAACCAAATATGAGAAACAAATATTCTCACCTTCATATTTTTGAAAAACTAAAAACTTTTCTTATATCAAACGCACCTTAAATGTGAGTGTGGAAATAAGATTAAAATAAGAATTTTAAGATATGGAGTCCTTTTCCTTAAATTTATTTTTGGTACAAATGGCTTAATTTTTTTATTTAGAATTAATAAAATGTTTATCAATTAGTATAATTATTAATTACAATTTATGATAGAATAGTGACATAATTGACTAAATATTGAATGAGTGACATAATTATTAATTTCAATTTATGGTAAAAAAGTGCCATAATTGACGTGACACATCAAATTATTAAATATTAAATGTCAAATTAATACTCTCTTTTATCCTTTTTATAAAGCCTAATTAACTAATTCAACAAAATTAAGAAAATTAGTTTGTCATCTAAAAAAATAAAAATAATAACAATGTAGTTAGCAGCATTAAATTTCTCTTAAATTTACATGTTCTTTTTGAAATTATCCTTAACATTAATGAGACATATATTTTTTTTCAAATATCTAATTTTTTAAATCCCTTTTCTTAGTAATATATTTATTGCCTTAATTTTTATTGATTGTGAATGTGAAGGGATAAAAAAAGATTTTCAAATTTTTTTCCCATACAAGACAAAGTTAGACTCCCAAAATGTCTAAGACATTCATGTATCCTACCTACTAGTTATTGAACATTGAGAAAAACACTCCTAATTAAGGGCACTCTTGTGAAAAAATAATTAATGCGGGAGACATTCTAAGTTGGTTCTTATGAAAAAGACCAAACCAAACTTTTAATTTGATTCTTATAAAAAGGATTGGAAGAAGTATTTGTTTAAATTTTACAATTAAGATAATAAAGGATTAAATGTGTGAAAAAAAATGAAAAAACTAAATTTGAGAAATAATAATAGAAAGAGAATTAAAGTCTAATCAACCTTACATGATTATATGACCAGATACGTACTCCCCTTGGATTCAATTATATGCCACAACAAAAAAAAAAGGTTTAGTGGGCTCAAATATAAATAACTTTTAACTACTTTTACCTCATTTAATGATATCATTTCAAAAATACCTTCAATTAATTTAGATTCTATTTTTAATAATTTTTTTATTCTTCATATCAAGTTTCAATGAAGGGTACTTTTGAAAAAAAATGGTTTATTTTTTAAATGTAATTAGTAGAATTAAATGATATTAACTAATTTTTTAATTAGCACAAAAATTAGTTTATTTTGTTTATATTTGAGTCTGAAGGGAATACTTACATAACCACCTGTATGTCACACTAAATATGAATCATTATTTGAGAAATGCTTACAACACATTCTCTCTTATTGATTTAAATTTTTTAAAAATCACAAAATTTCATTGGTTCCACATTTTATTTAATGATTCTCTCTCTTGATTTTGTGATTATTAATAAAATTCAACCAATGAGAGAGTATGCGTTTAAAATAGTGTAAGAGAGTGTGTTGCTAGTGCTCCTCATCAATGCTTCTATGATCTATCACTACAGTCGTGCCGCTACTAATTTCAGAGCTTTCTAAATGGGCTTTTGGTTTAGAGTTAGATGCGACTTGTGGGTTTCTTAGGAAAAGATATTTTTAATTTTTTTTTGGTCAGTAAAAATTGAATTTATTTGATTCACTTCAGATTTTGGATTAATTTTTCTTGTCGTACCAATAACCTGACTTCTTATTGGGTTGAATTTGATTTGTCCTAAGGTTGGGTTCATATGTTGAAAGCCTTTTTCATTTTTCATTTTTCTTTTTCAATTAAGACAAAGCATTGTGTACGTACAAGACAGACATAGCATTGCGTGTGTATGGTTGGCTGGTTCAAGTTCATAAGTTGTTTGATTTAATTTATTTTTAAAAAATAATTATTTATTCAATTCATCTTTGTAAAAGATCATTTTTCTTCTAAAAGATATAAGAAATAGCCTATTATTTGACCATCACAATAATAAAATCCTCGAACATACAACCTGAATGGTAAGCAGATTATACCTAAAGTTTTAGAGCATGTCATTTTTATACTCTTTCCAGTCCTTTTAGCAAGACCCAATCAACTAATTCACAAGAATTACGAAAATTAATTTAATTAGTAAGATTAAATTTGTCCTAAATTTACATGCTATTTTCAAAATTACTCTTAACATTAGTGAATAATGAGACATATTCTTATTTTTTTAAAATATTTAATTTTTTTAATCTTTCTCCTTAGTAATATATTTATTGTTTTGATTTCTTATTAGCTATGAATGTAAAGAGGCAAAGTAAGGATTTCAAAATTCTTTTCACAGAAGGCAAAATTAGACTCTTAAAGTGTCTAAGACATTAATATATCTTACCTACTATTTATTGAACAAAAATAAAAAAACTCATAATTAACGATATTTTTGTAAAAAATAATTAATACATGAGACATTCTAGATTTATTCTTATAAAAAGTACCAAACTCAACTTTTAATTTAGTTCTTATAAAAAGGATCGGAAGAACTACATAAAATGGAGAAAGTAGCCAAGTTCAGAGCTCAAGAAGCCATATCTTGTAAGATCAAGCATAGCTTCATCACGATTGATTATGCAGGTGTTTAAACTAACTAATCTATTAATTAAGTAATAAATAAATAACTAACTAACTAGGGTAACATTTGACATTAACTATAATATTGACCGAGTATTATAGGTGTAATCAAGTCGAGTTGTGTCAAGTTTTGGGTGTTCTAAATTCAAAACCAATCAAACAACATTGGGTTGGGTTGGATGGGGTTTCCTTATTTTTTGCTAGCCAACTTGAACCGATCCAACTCGATGTCCATTTGGTTGGTTCATGTTGGGTGATCAGGTTATAGAACAAAAAAATTGGACAAATTGAAACGGTGAGTCACTTCACCTTCTTTAAAAAATTATGGAAAAATCAAAATAGTGTGAACCCATCATCTTAACCAAGTGTCAACCATCATAAAACCTCTTGGCTTTATTGCAAACCATTGTCACTACACATCCTTCATTGCACACATCGCATCCACCTCCTTTGACCAACCATTCAAGCCCTTAATGGTGCCATTTTTTATAAGCAAATTATTTATTATTAAGAAACTGAGTACAATGGGTACTCTAACCCATATACACGAGTCTTACATGCTAGATCAAAGGAACAAATAAAAATAAGCTATGAGGTCAATGCACTAATCAAAAAAGGAGTATTGAGTATTATTTGTCTTGGCCTTAAACCATGCCTATGATTTAACCTTTATCAAATTTATAGTACCTTAGAAATTAAAACTGACACCCTAAAATGCAATACTATTATGCATAATCCACATAGACCATACCAAAGCATGCCAAATAAGGTGTTTAATAGAAATCAACTTTTTCCTTCTGAAAATAGAGCTAAACTGAACAAAATGAGTAGAGTTATCATTAGGCAAAGCCTCATAAAAACCAAGCCAATGATAGACTGCCTTCTAAATCTAATTTGTCACCGGGCAGGATAGAAAAAGATGATGACTATCTTCCTTAGAGGAGAAACAAAACACATAAGATATATCTTGTACTTAAGATAATACCTCTTTTTTTACACAAATTAACTTGGGTTAACAACCTATCCAGAATTACCCTCCAAGATAAAGTTGGCATTTTGAGCGGAATAGAACACTTCCAAAAATTTTTAAAATGGCAGATTGAGTTGAAATTGAGTTCCTCAATAGTAGTAGAGATTGTATAAGTGTATAAGCTGATTTAACTGTACAACTCCCTGATAGATCCTACTTCCAACAGTAGTGGAGACAATTAATTATCATTCTTAATTAGGCATAGATCTCTCAACCATATTGATGAAGGCAAAGTTGTCCAAGTAACATCCACAAGCAAGCACCCTACATTACCATTCTTGTAGGATAACGGTGGAAACCACATAGAATTAAATCAAAGAGAAAACACCTCCATTTAGCTAAAAGGCTCAATTTAAAAAGATTTAGATCCTTTAATTTTAATCCGTTGCAAGATTTTAGTTAACACACCTTGTTCTAACTAACCTAAGCAATTTTTCAAGATTAATCTCCATCCCACAAGAAGTTTCCCTGTAGTCCTTTTAGAACATTTTATATATTCTTTAACATTTAAAAAAAAGAAAGATAGAAAGGACTAGATAGAACATAGTTTACCAACAAAATGTAGCCTTCTAGGGACAATTTTTTCCCCCTTTCCATACTGTTAACCAATGCTTCATCGGTTCTATTATTGGTGCCCAAGTAGCAACCTTTAATTTCTTGGGTTTGCACCTAATTTACAATCCAAGAAATTTAAAAGGAAGGTTACTAGTGCCACAATGCAAAAAATTAGTAATTGCCACCAAAAGGAATCCTGCACATTAATACCAAATAATAGGAGTGTTGAAATCTAATCCAATCCAAATAAAAACTACAAATCGATAAAAAAAAAAACACAGCCCAATGAAAATCCAATTTTTTTGGATAACCAATTGGATCGGATCAATTTTGGGTTAGTATTCGCAAAAACCAATATTTTTTAACATACATACGTTATTATGCGCTTCACATTTAATTTTTACATGTTTTATTATGTTTTTAGTGTTTCGCCGATATTTTTATTATGCTTTTCTCATGTATCCAACCAATGTAATAGAACTATATGTTCCATTTTTCTCAACTTTTATTTTGAATATATATGTTCCTATCTTGGTGTTTCCTTTGGAAAAAGAAACCATGCTATAGGATAATTAATCGATTGATTCGACATACTTTTTTTTTAATCTTTTGTATTCTTTATTTTAAATAGGTTTTAATATACCTAAAGATAGTTCACTTAAAAATAATGTTCAATATTTGGAGTTAAAGGCATCTAGTAACAGCAAATGTTGGTAAGATGTGTCGATAAAAATCAAATTGTCCAATCTAATCCAAACCGCATTTTATGAGATTAGATTGGATTAGATTTATTTAAGAAAACAATCCAAATCGATCTGAATAGCAAGATGTTTTGATCTTTGTATCAAACGATTTTTTAGATCAAAACTGATCCAAACTGACCTACAAACATCCCTACCAAATAAAGTACTTTTACCAAAGTTTATCTTTAAACCATACACCATTTCAAATCCTTGAAGCATAACCTTTATGGTGCATACATTTTCCATTGTTGCCTCCTCAACCATTAAAGTATCATTTGCATATTGTGACAAAGAGATGTCGAGCACTTTGTTAATTGAGAAGCCAAAAATACTCCTAAGAAAAAGGGCATTGTCCATCAGGATACACAAACCCTAAACAATAATAAAAAAGTGGAAGGCAGATAAAGGATCTCCTTGCCTTAAAACCCTTAAACATAGAAATCTCCTCTATCAGATCACCATTAACAAGAATAGATAGTGCTCTATTAAAGACATTTGCTCTAATCCAAGATCTCAACTTCTCACAGAAATTTATCTTACGTAACATGTACTTTAGAAAATCTCAACTCACAGAATCATATGCTTTTCAAAACCAAATTTGAAAATAATATTATTTCTAGCTTTTTTGAACTAAGTTCACTAGCTTGTTGACCAAAGGCACATTATCTAAAATTTGCTAGTTTGTCAAAAAAGTTGTTTGGCAAGATGAAATAACAAAACGTAGAACCTTTTCAATCATGTAGCCAAAAGCTTTGAAATGATTTTGTAGATACTACAAATAAAAAAAATAGGTCTAAACTTAGAAACTGTATGTAGATTAGCCTTTTTAGGAACCAAGACAATAAACGAAGATAAAACACCCTTTGGAAGCTTAGCATGATAAAAAAAAAACCCACCAATTGTATCACATACCTTTTCCTTAAGGATATCCCAACACCTTTGATAGAAAGTGAGATTAAATCCATCAGGTCCCGTAGAATTTTCCTCATAACTTTATATTGCATCCTTGATCTCTTTAGGGGGAAAAAGGACAATGAGAAACTCATTTTCAGCTGGAGATACCTATCTAAACTAAACTCCGTCAAGTGCAAGACGCTCCAACATTGGTTCAGCATAGATATTCTAAAAGTGGTCCTTAATAGGGCCTCTAATTTCATCCATTAGTTCAATCCATATGTCACCTAATTTAAATTTTGTTTGCTCCTATTCTTGGGACACGTATGAAAGAAGGCCGTGTTTACGTCACCTTCTTTTAACCACCATGCTCAAGCCTTCTATGAAATTAGACTTTCCTTTATACTCAGCCAATGCCACATTTTTTCTATAACATTCTTTTTCTGCTCTAGGTCAAATGGAAACAATGAATTTTTAGCTACCACAACATCCAACACTCTCCAACAATGTACTTGTATGTTCCATTCGAACTTGCCATCATCAGATCCATTGCTTTCCTTGTGCAACCACGCCCTTCTTCATCAATTTTTTCTTCGCCTTCTCTCTCCGTCATTAGACCCATCTCAAGGAATAAAATGGATAGTTAGTACTCAAGAGAAGGGGGGGGGGGTGAATTGAGTACTTTTCTACAAAACAGATTTAGCCAACCCACTTCCAAGGATCAAGGAATTATGAATTTTTTAGTTATGGTAGTTGATATGATATGCATGATAATGTCCAATCACAACAACCAATGATCTAATAAATTGTGCAATGCAATGGTTATGTCTCCCCAATATGCAATGTAATGCTAATGATGAATTACCCCGATGAAGTGTAGTAAATTGCAAACAAAACACTAATTCAACGTGTGATGGATGAAACAAGATAAAAAAAATATTCAATTGAGTGAAAAAAAGATTATTTCAATTACCTATGGCCAACATTAGGTTAATTTCCAATTATTCCAATGCAATCAACAAAATTAAAAAGAGTTAGGGTTTAGAAAAGTGCACAAGGAAATTTATACTGGTTCACTTTCATTCACTTGAGAGCTACATCTAGACCCCAAAATCCAAAGCATTGAGTGTTACCACTAAATTTCTCGTGTACACAAAAATACCTCACTTTGTGGATGAGATACCTCACCTAAGAACCCTAATCTCAACTCCAATGAGAGCCCTACGGATAACCTCACCCTAAATGCTTGAATTCATCATCAAGACTTCACAACTCTAGCAAAAAGTACAGCAATATCCCAAAGACACACAACCCTAGTGTGTAAGAACTCAATGAGAGAAAAATGAGAGTAAGTTGAAAAGACAATTTAGTAGACTTTTTCCTTCTATTTCAAAGATGTTCATACTGGTAAAAAGTGTTAAAATAATCTTTAAATATGGGCTTTCGAAATCTATTCCATGTGCTGAGTATTCAAATACTTATGTAGATATTCAAATACTTTTACTTAGAGTATTCCAATACTTCAACATGTATTTGAATACTTACTTCTTGTAGGGATGAAATGTTTGCTCTCTGTAAATGTTTTTCTGCAAGGGGTATTCGAATACTTCCTATATGAAATCGATTATTTGTTCCTAAAAGTGAAAAATGACAATTTCTAAAGTATTCCAAGACATTTCAAAGAACATTTAAGTATGGGAATACTTCACAAACAGATTAAACATTTTAAAAAGCTCATTTCCCATTTAAAAACATTTTCATAAAACCAAGGAAAAAACCAAATTGCCAAAGCACACATGCATTTAATGACACAACTACGCCAAAGAATAACCCGAGCAATGGTGGAACTTGGTTTGGGTAGAGGGGGTCCATGCCCTCCTTCCACCCACCCCCCCCAAAAAAAAATCTATGGTGTCCACACACACACACATATATAGTTTTTAATAAATTTTTCTATAATATTTTTTAAAGTTGTTTATTTCTCAATTTCTAATGATTTTAAGTTATTAAATAAACATACATCAACATTTTTATTGAAAGAAATATTTAGTCATTTTCTTTATTATTATTATAGGTAGTTTTATGTTAATATTACACTTTAAGTTTTTGCTTTTGATAATATGTGTACTTATGAATAATTTCAAATATTAATAATAATTTTTATCTATTATTTATTTATTAATTAATTGTTTTCTTATAATATAAAATTATTTTTTTTACATTTTTAAACTCATTTTTTCTATGACTTTTATATCCTCATTGTGTATAAAAAAGTTTGTACAATATAACTTAACCCTCAGATTTTTCTTGTGAATTTTTCTTGTGGATTTTTCATGCAAACTCTTTTTATGAATTTCTTGTAAATTTTGTTATAATTTTAGCAAAAGTATGATTATTTTCTTAATATAGTACAAATTTTGTTTGTAAAAAAAAAAAACCGAATGTGTATTGCAATTTTTTTAAAAAAAATAAGTTACAGATAAATTCTCTATTTTTTTTGAAAAACCTGAAAAGTGTCATATTAATAAAGTAGAAAATATTTAATATAATAAAAAAATTAATTAAAACATAATTAATATTTGAACAGCATAATTAAATGCTTGAAATTACTCGTAAAAGATGATATTATCAAAACAATTACATTTGTTTTATACATTATAAACTTAATTATTTTGGCCCCTCCAAAATTTTATGCCAAGTGTCGCCACTGAACACAGGGGCATTGAAAGTCAATAAGAAAGAACAAATACAACTCAAATGGAATACAATGAAAAGAAAATCAAGGAGAGGGAATCACCAAAACATAAAAGCATCCAAATGGAGAGCTCATGCAGTGTAGCATCATTCTTTTCATTGCACGATCATCTACACCATCACTTTGCATCCTTGCACGCATAGTGCACCGCTTCCTTCTCTGTTGCTACCGGCCATCATTAGAAGCCACCCAATTTTAGAACTTGTCACTACCTTCCATCATCGAACGGACGAATGCTCTCAATCTCGTATTTCCCTCTCCTTTTAAGCTTTACTTCACAAGTCGATCTAGACCCACTTACACCCCTAATGAGCATACAACTTGAATAAGGACAAGTAGACTTATCCCAATAGCTCTAATAGCATATGGAAGGTAAGTTCATCTACTGATGTACCAATACAACTATCGCCTTGTATTTGCGCCGAGGGTTGTGATACAAATCAATTAATCAATGTCTTGAAACCAATTATAGGATTTATACAATTTCATATTTAAACTAAACTTTTTAGTGTATAATCAAACAGTTTAAATATATATTTGAAAAAAAAAAATAGAATCATCAAACTATCACAACTCAAACACTCCAAGTTAAATTATAGTATTAATAAAGTGTCACACTTAAATTTATTTTTTTCGGTAAAACATTCAATATTTTACAAAATAATTAAGTAAATTAGTTAACAGTATGAATAAATCGCTATACTAACCAACAACACAAACAAGACCGTATTTTTCATTATGAAACTTAAGAAAAAAACAAGAGCCAAAATGAGACAAATCAAGAACATATCAGTTTTTATTTTTTTGGTATCCATGTTATAGATGCGAAGTATTCACTGATTTTGTCGATGACTAATCTTCACCGAAAAACTTAACTAACCACCTTTTATGGGATCTCTCCTCTTAACCACAGAACATATCATTATTATTATTTTTATTATTATCATTATTATTGTTGGTCTTATTAGTATTACTATTACTATTACTACATGTTCTATCAACGGCACACATGATTTCAAAAAAAAATAAAAATACATTAATTAAATGTATTACTAACCAGTTACAAACATTAGAAATAAGTCTTTTTTTTTTATTAATCAGCAAGCACAAATCACTTTTATTACGTACCAGAGATACTTTGCATGTTACAATGCAGGACACAAGACCTGTCCTTCTAAATCTCATATCAAATATATAACTAAAACAACAACCAAAACTAAATCTCATCAAAGTTTAGAATCACATTAAGTAACTAATATTGTCAAACAGAACCGAAAAAATGTGCAAAGACCCTCCCGAAAGCAACCCATACTTGACTGCACAACAAAACATAAGAGGCCAACCAAATAAGACTTAATGAGCTGCAGACACATTTTGAGGCAAATGCACACGATATTGATAGCGCCAGAAGAGCCAGGAACACAATGTGAAAGCTTAATAAGTTATGACAACAGCCTTCATATCCAGAACTAAATATCAACGTAGACTTTTACATCGGTTCTAAAAGGAACCAATTTAAAAAGTCCAGCTTTTTAAATCGGTTCTTTCTAGAACAGATTTAAAAAGTTTTTTTTACATCGATTCGTTTTACGGTTTAAAATGTCAATTTCTTTTATATCGACTGTATCTAAATCAGTTGTAAAACCAATTTAAAAAGTCATTTTTAACTGATTTAAAAACATTTTCTGTAGTATTGAACCCCCATCACAACCGGAGAATGAAAACTTCTGCAGCATTAATTTATACGAGCTCTTGGGTTAATGCATGCTTCAACGCTGTTACCTCATGGTTATATAACCTAATGGCACTCCAAAAGATATGGCCAGCTCACCAAGGTTAAACTCAAAATTATGAGTTTACTAATATAAAAGATAATATTAGAAGCCCTATTAATGACATATATGCATAATATAATATTCTTATTACAACAATAATTCAAGATTTCAACTTCATAATAAAACAGAGTAGCAAACAACAACAATAATGTGTGATAGTACATTAGTACTAAATAAAATCAAACTACAAAAATGGCCAAATCATGTATAAATTCATAAAAACATAAGTTAAAATGAAAACATTTCAAAAAAGAATTAATTTCTTCAAATCATTTGAGCCATAGTAAAACACGGTCACTATGGAGTCAATAGGAGGTAAAAATTATATGTGATTTCAAACTTACTTTTTGAATTGAGAGTTTAAACGAGTTTAACGGGTTTACATGAGTTTATCTGGATAAGAGTTTGACAGCGAATTAACTTGTTTTGTCTACCTAAAATCATAAAATTTTAAGAGTCTAAGAGTTAACTCAAAAGTTTGACAACCACGTGAGTGACCATAAACTAAGTCAAAACTTAACATAAACAGCTAGCTAAAACACAACACAAAATGTCAAATCACAAAAAAACAATGGTGTACATTAAAAATCTCAACTGCATTAACAATTAACATGATGCTAATTTGCAATGGGACTTATCTTACACCACTCTCAACTCTTAAAATTTTTATGGGGTTTATTTTCAGATTCTATGTCACATTCTGGCTTTAAAGAGGGGATTATTGCCCAGAATTACATTCTCGAATGAGATAATCTCTATAGATGATGAGGGTCTTCCCTGTATTACATTTTGGTCCTCTTCATGACTTGTGAAAATAAAGATTATGGGGGGCAAATCTTAATATATGCATTCCACTTTTCTGCACTTTTTGAAGCCACAAGATTCTACACGGGTTCGTAGACATACAGGAAGCTGTTTACCCGAAACTGAATTTGTCTGCAAGGCTTGTATTTCGTGTGCCTGTTCCTTGATTGGTGTGAACTCAACGCTCATGAAAGGTTAAAAAACCGAGTAGTCTTTAACAATAGAGTCATTATAGGAGTTTACATATAATGCATGAAAAGAGTTTGATTTCACCAAGTTTTGAGATGATTATAATATCATATTGGTACGTAAAGCAAAAATAAATAAAATAACACTTGAATATAACTTAACATAGAAAACTAGAATCTAAATTTCAAAATCACATGGTTGAATGACCTAGATTCAGAAGCAAATTCACTACTAATATAACGAAAGCAAGCACTAGGTACAAGGGAGAAATTATTATAAGGTCCAGGATCATCCCGTCCCGAGTAATTTCTACATGACACATTATTAATTCTTTCCTAAATTAAAAATGTGACTACTTGTCACATAGAAATTAGGTATGGTCTTGAACCATGCAATAATTTTTCTTACTTACAACGTGGTATGATCAAGAATCGAAGAACTCAGGAAGAAGCTGTTTGCAGAGGCTCATATAGGCAGAATAAACAAGGCGATCTTTGGCACCAGTTCGATGGCTGTTGGTGTGCTTGCAGAAATATTTGAGTTGTTTAATGGTGCAGCAACCCAGCATTTGAGCGAGCAACAAGAACAATCAATTAATGGCCTTTTTCTTAGTGTCCGCAAGGAGGGGCGCTACACTGTTTTCTCGCCCGCAATGCTCACATTTTGGCAACACCGGCTCCACCCAAGCCTTGGGGGCCCTATCATGCATACTGCCTTCTTTCTTCTCAATGAATTTCAACAATTCAGCCAATTTGTTCTCCAGATCAAGCTCCATGTCGAACTTCTCATCGCACCTCTTGCACTGGACGCTCCCCGTTATGGTAATAATCTTGTTTTGCAAGAGGTAGTTGCGGCTGTGGATCGTGGCTCGCTGATTTGTGGCCCAGGGAAAAGATGGAGGGATGATTGCACTCTTCCCTTGGGTCTGGCGTGCATGACGAGAACGTGACAAAGCTGGCACAGGAACATTTACAAGCACGTCACCAGCATAAGCTGTGTATGGTGCCAACAAGGGACTAGTGAGTGAGATTTGCGTTTGTATTGTTTGGGTAGGGTTATTGGGGGAGAGTGTCTCGCTCTCTTTGGAGGATTACCTTGGCCTGGGGGAGAGAGAGTGAGCAAATCTTCTGAGTTCTGCATTTCATGGCTGAGGTTCGAAAAACCTTGGGGGCCCTATCATGCATACTGCCTTCTTTCTTCTCAATGAATTTCAACAATTCAGCCAATTTGTTCTCCAGATCAAGCTCCATGTCGAACTTCTCATCGCACCTCTTGCACTGGACGCTCCCCGTTATGGTAATAATCTTGTTTTGCAAGAGGTAGTTGCGGCTGTGGATCGTGGCTCGCTGATTTGTGGCCCAGGGAAAAGGTGGAGGGATGATTGCACTCTTCCCTTGGGTCTGGCGTGCATGACGAGAACGTGACAAAGCTGGCACAGGAACATTTACAAGCACGTCACCAGCATAAGCTGTGTATGGTGCCAACAAGGGACTAGTGAGTGAGATTTGCGTTTGTATTGTTTGGGTAGGGTTTATTGGGGGAGAGTGTCTCGCTCTCTTTGGAGGATTACCTTGGCCTGGGGGAGAGAGAGTGAGCAAATCTTCTGAGTTCTGCATTTCATGGCTGAGGTTCGAAAAAAATGAGGACATAGGAAAGGAAAATAAGTCGTCGGTCATTGATCTGTGACTTGGAGAATATATATATATATATAAAGACGAAGAAGAATGAGAGATAGGATTGGGTTAAGTTGTTACTTTTTCCTGAATTTGAAGAAGCTAAGCTAAACTAAGATTGCTGTGACTTATAAACACTTCACTATGCTTCCTTCTTCCATGGGTGGCTGTTATTTGTTATAAGTATACTATATCCTTTTTTTGGTCTCACCGACCATCACGCACATTCAAACATCTACTGTCGAAATCTTTGCAGCGTATAAATGGAACTGACTATCCCTTAAATCTGATATTTTGTTGGGAATAACTAATTCGGTATGAGATAAACTTTCTCCGCTGTATCCCAACAAGACTCAACGACAATATCTCAAACCCCTTTAATTGCGATGTGTCAAAGCACGAAACTTCCTGTACTTATTGGTATGCGCGAGCACGTACGTGGAGTTTTTATCTATTTTCCCTCGATTTGGTGCATGTAACTCTGTTCTTGCTGTCATAGTCTCGTCTTAATTCCTATTTAATTTTTTGTTCTTTTAAAATAATCTATTTATCTATAATCTATAACTCTTATCAAAAGAATATAATTTCATTTGGTCTCTATTTTTTTAGACATTTTTATTCTCAACTATCATAAACTACTCCATTATTTTATTTTTACTTCCAACTTCAGTCACATTATTAAAAAATATCATACCTAATAACACATACAACTAACCTCTAACTAGGCAAAAGTGCCTATTTTTACAATAGTAATATATATAAATTTTCTGAGTTAAGAAATTATGCACTGCCTCGCAATGACATACTATTATTTGTCATGTTAACCTATTTGCTCATGTATTCTACCTTTAAATGCTTTATATAATCCACCTTTCTTATTGTCAATTTAGACCCAAATTTTGTTTTTCTTAAATGTTCTAAATTGCAATTTTCATCAGAACCTGTAGGTAATAATCAAAAATTGTAATTCTCATTAGAAATCGTAAGTGGTATTCCTTTTTTTTATTTATTTCACTTTTATTTCTCTTATTTCTTTAATTTCACTCTTCCTAAGTTTTATCTTGACCCATAATTTAGAGATTCTTTTGTAAAAAGAAGTCATCTTTGTTGCAATTCTCTTCGATCTCCACATAGGTTTTTTGGATTTTGTGAGATTGTCTTGTAATCGGAACCACGGCAGTTGAAGTTGTGGGATTTGAGATTCAATCATTCTCTTTTCAAAAGGAACCTAATTATCTCTTCATGATATTTTTTTCCTTTTTAATTTGTGTGACTTGTATGTTAAATATCATGAATCACAATACTTCACTCCTTGTACCTCCTATGTTCATAGACAGAATTTTGCTTATAATGATAGTAATTGTAAATTGACATACAAAATATGTAGATTAAAAAGACGTATGAAGATGCTTTTCAATGAAAGAGGGATTATATCTATGCAACATATGCTTTGCTCACTTGATCAGATTTTCTGTTTACTTTTGACATATTTTTATTCTCTCTCAAAAAAATTTCTAAATTTTATTAGCTTTGAACTTGAATCTCCTTGTGTTTTTTAAGACAGGAAAAAATAAAATAAATTAAATGAAGCATAACATTACCTTGAAATGAGATCTTGTAAGAACTTCATCGAATACTTTCAAAATAAGAGTATGGTTAGCTTTCAAGTGTACGTGAATGATTATTGGTTGGTCACTTTTCCAAAGTAGTGCAATCCAATTTAGTAATAAAAATCTTGTTGATTGATGCTATTATTTATGTTACTGTTCGATTGTTACCTCTTCCCTCTCTTCATACCAGTTATAAGTCATACTTTTTTTGCAGTCTTTGTCTATTGTCTAATGTCATTTCTCTTCCCTTTTAATCCTTCTAATTTAACTTGGTATTAGTTCTTCATCTGTCATTATATACACGTCAACTCATTCTCTAGCTTAAAAGTACAAGAAGGGATGGTTAGGATAAGGCTGAATTGGTAACCGAGTAAATTATAATTAGTAAAACTTTATGTAATACTAATTAATGGTGCCTTTTAGTAGCGTTTTCAATCACTTATATATTACAATACATATTGTGCATTATAATTAAACATGGGTTACACTGCAAGGTCAAAGACTTCTTTTTCAACAAGTAAATATGATAATAAAAGAAAAGTGCAGTGCTAGAGAGAGCAGAAGGGGCATTGCATGAGGTCATGAGGGAGCATCTATAGTATATATATTCGAGAACCATTTAATGGAAAGTTCGGATACATGTAAGGTTCTTAACAAAAAAGCTTTGCGGTTTAGGTGGGCTCTGGGGGTGGCTGAAGAACTATGATTATTTGTGTTATTTTATAGTCGGATTGCCAAAAGCTTGTTCAAATATGGAAAAAGGGACCCAACACACTCAAAGCTATCTGGCTGGATTGTTGCAGATTGCAAAAGTATGAGCATCAAGCTATAGTCTACAGATCTTCTTTTCACAAAAAGAGGTCCTAAACCACCAAAAGCATGTGCTCGTTGATAAAAATACTGTGAACCTGCCTTTTAATTTCATGAGGCAAAGAGGTAGCCAAGATATTCCAATTCCAAACACCATTCTGGAAAATATCCTTAACTTGTAGATCAGTATCATGTATATGCACATAAGGCACTAAGTTGCAAAGATAATCTTCTTGTAGCCATTTATCATACCAAAGGGATATGTCACTTCTTCCCAGTGACGAATCTAGAAATTTTATGTTGTGGGAGCAATATTTATATATATAAATTAGTATTTTAGTCTATATATTATACATGATAAACTTTTATTTTTATATAATTAAAATTTAAATAAGAAATAAATAATTTTTAATATATAAATTATATTATAATTAAAATTTATAATAAATAACTATATATAAATATAAATTAGATTTTAGATTTATAATAAATACTTTAAATTGTAATATAAGATTATTTTTAACTATTGATAATTTTTTTAAAAAAATTATTGAAATTTAATTTAGATATATATATATATATATATATATATATATAAAAGAGGATAAATTAAAGGAGATAAACGGTAAAAGAGTTTATGTATACAGATAAAGATAAAAGAATTGTAGTTTGAAATGGTTGATAGGGAAATTTTTCGACCAGTTGCAGAACAGTGTGTGAAATACACATTAAAAGAAGAGGGGAAAAAAATAACAGAATGTCTAATTGAGAAAGTAGAGAGAATGAGACTAAAAATAAATTTGAGAGGACAATATTCATATTATAAATTCATTTTATTTTACTATATTTTAAATTATAAAAAAAATTATAATTATACATATGTATTATAAAAAAATTTAAAACTTTGTGGGGAGAATTACAACCACACGGCCACACTAATACACATGGATCCATCCCTGCCTCTACCAACTCTTTGAGTAAACCCCATGCGAAGGCAATATGCAACTTTAAGAATTCCATGTATTAGATGCCCCATTAACAGATGTGGCTTGGAGGATAGACTTATCTTTTAGGTATTTTATAGATAACATTTGGACCCAAATTTTCTCTTTCTAGTGCATAATGTCCCAAGTGTGTTTGCCTAAGAGAGATATATTAATTTGTCAAGCAGGACGGATCCCGAGGCCCCCAAGAGATTTAGGAAGAGTAATGGCATGGCAGTTCATCCAATGGCAACGATCACCTCCCCATATGAATCGCTAAATAGATGAATTAATACTATTGTAAATCCCATCTGGAAACAATAAATTATGCATTGTATAAATGGGCATAGAGGTTAGAACAAATTGTGCTAAAGTCACCCTCCTTGCTAGATTTAAGAGTTTACCTTTTCAACTAGCTAATCCAGAGCAAATTTTATCAAGGATGTAATTGAAATCTGTTGTGGGAATTACCTAGATACTACTCTCTTAAGTCCGCTCGTTCTTTCACCCAACTTACTAATCGTTGATTTTACCTATCTTGGTTAACATGACTTCCCACATCCCAGATGCTGTTGTCTTGTTCACCCCGGTCAAAGTTTTATACCTATTTTGGCACGGCAATGAAAACGCCCCAAATGGCACCCAAATGCACATTTCCATGTCGCACCTCTTCTTAATAGATTTTTCTTTCAAAACACACTATATAAAGGACTCTACATATGCCAAATACATGTAACTCTTACTGACTTAGGCATCGGAGTCCTTACATGTGCCACTACCAAAAACATTTACAGCCATTGTGGAACTCCATTGGAATTGTTTCTCACTCTTCCTCGTGTTCACCACACAACAAAATCCTTATTTATAGCTCTACCAAACTGCATAAGTCAAGATATTTCTCTATATCATGAGTATGCTGGAAACGAATGACACAGGAAATTTTCTCTATCCTGACATGGGAAATATTTCTAGACACCATGAAACGAGATTTATGGAGATTAATTTTCAAACTTAATGCAAGGCAAAAGGAATCAAAAACCTTTTTGACAAGCTTGATCTGATAAGACTTTGCTTGGGTGAACAATAAGCAATTAGGTCAGAAAAAGGTGGCCCATTTCGAGAAACTGTGATAGTAGGGATGACAATGGGTAAGGTTTGAGTAGGGTACTATACTACTCGTCCCCATACCAACGTTTGAAAAAAATGCTCGTACCCGGTCCCATACCCGCGCGGGTAGCAACTTTAATCCCCATCCCCATACCTGCTAGGTACCTATATACCCATACCTGCACCCACAACTTGCACTTTACTTATGTATAAAGTCAATAAATTAATAAAAAAATAGTAATTAGAAAAATTTCTATAACCAAATTAAAAATTCACTCTTAAATCATTCAAACATAATCTTACATCATTCAAAAATAAGTTATAACAAAACAACATTAGAAACATAGTCATCTAAGAGCACAGCAAACAATAGGAGGGAGATGAGTTGATGATGCGAAGAACAGAGGCAAGCCGCATGTGTCAAATGTGAAGAACAAGGGTATAGCGCAATAGATGCAAAGAATGAGAAAAAAGAAATTTTATTTTTTAGGATTCAATAACTTTAGTTGTTATATTTTATTAATTAAATTAATACAGAATAAAATTATAATTATATAGATGCAATATTATAATTAAATATTTATATATATTAGTATGTGTGGGTATGGGGTGGGTTGGGTACTATAGTACCCATCCCTGCTAATTTTGCGGGTAATTACTCGCTTTCGGACCCATCCCTATTAAGCAGGTAATTTCCCTCCCCATTGCGGATATTTTTGCGAGTACACGTAGGGTTCGGGCACAATTGCCATCCGTATGTGACAAGCAACCAATGTTTTTCCTTCACCTTATGTTGAATGAGTAAAGCTAGTTTCTCCACGCAAAGAACAAATAAGTGAAGTAACATGGGGTCCCCTTGCCAGAGCCTTATATTGGGAGCAAAATGCATCTCATTTTTCATCATTCCATTTCCAAGACAACATGGTGGATGGTGTACAATTCATAGTAAGTTTGACAATAGGAGGTGGAAACCCAAACTCAAGAAGAGTGAGTTTAAGAAATTGCCAATCCACGTAGTCATAGACTTTTTCAAAGTCAATTTTGAAAAGAACGTAACATTTTCCCCCTTTTTTCTTGTGCCCGTGATGAAGAATTTCTTGAGTAATCGTAGCATTATCAGAAGTATCGCTCTAAAGTATGAAGCTACTTTGGAAAGGGCCAATGAGTTTGTCAAGATGAGGTCTAATTTTGTTCACCAACACTTTTGAAATAGTCTTGAAAAGTACACTATAGAGACTAATTGCTTTGAAAGCTTTCAAAGAGGCCGACACATCAGTGTGTGAAATGGTTGATAGGGAAATTTTTCGAACAATTGTAAAACAGTGTGTGAAATACACATTAAAAGGAGAGGAAAAAAAAACAACAGAATGTCTAATTGAGAAAGTACAGAGAACGAGACTAAAAATAAATTTGAAAGGACAATATTCATATTATAAATTCATTTTATTTTACTATATTTTAAATTATAAAAATACTTTATAATTATACATATATATTATAAAAAAATTTAAAACTTTGTGGGGATAATTGCAGCCACACAGCCACACCAATACACATGGATCTGTCCCTGCCTCTACCAACTCTTTGAGTAAACCCCATGTGAAGGCAATATGCAGCTTTAAGAATTCCATGTATTAGATGCCCCACTAACAGATGTGGCTTGGAGGATAGACTTATCTTTTAGGTATTTTGTAGATAACATTTGGACCCAAATTTTCTCTTTCTAGTGCATAATGTCCCAAGTGTGTTTGCCTAAGAGAGATATATTAATTTGTCAAGTAGGACGAATCCCGAGGCCCCCAAGAGATTTAGGAAGAGTAATGGCATGGCAGTTCATCCAATGGCAACGATCACCTCCCCATATGAATCGCTAAATAGATGAATTAATACTATTGTAAATCCCATCTAGAAACAATAAATTATGCATTGTATAAATGGGCATAGAGGTTAGAATAGATTGTGCTAAAGTCACCTTCCTCGCTAGATTTAAGAGTTTACCTTTCCAACCAGCTAATTCGAGGCTAATTTTACCAAGGATGTAATTGAAATCTGTTGTGGGAGTTACTTGGATACTATTCTCTTAAGTCGGCTCATTCTCTCATCCAACTTACTAACCATTGATTTTGCCAATCTCGATTCCACATCCCAAATGGTATTGTCTTGTTCACCCCGGTCAGAATTTTATGCCTATCCCAATACAGCAATGAAAACGGCCCAAATGGCACCCAAATGCACATTGTCATGTGGCACCTCCTCTTAATATATTTTTCTTTCAAAACATTCTATATAAGGGACTCTACACATGTCAGATACATGCAACTCTCTTATTCTCACTCATTCTCTTACACTCTTACTGACCTAGGCATCGAAGTCCTTACATGTGCTACTACCGGAAACGTTTACAACCATTGTGGAACTCCATCGGAATTCTTTCTCACTCTTCTTTGTGTTCACCAGACAACAAAATCCTTATTTATAGCTCTACCAGACTGCATAAGAAAGTCAAGATATTTCTCTATATCATGAGTATGCTGGAAACGAATGACTCAGGAAATTTTCTCTATCCTGACATGGGAAATATTCCTGGACACCATGAAACGAGATTTATGGAGATTAATTTTCAAACTTAATGCAAGGCAAAAGGAATCAAAAACCTTTTTGACAAGCTTGATCTGATAAGACTTTACTTGGGTGAACAATAAACAATTAGGTGAGAAACAGGTGGCCCATTTCGAGAAACTGTGACAGGCAACCAATGTTTTTCCTTCACCTTAAGTTGAATGAGTAAAGCTAGTTTCTCCATGCAAAGAACAAATAAGTGAAGTAGCATGGGGTCCCCTTGCCAAAGCCCTCTATTGGGAGCAAAATGCATCTCATTTTTCATCATTCCATTTCCAGGACAACATGGTGGATGGTGTACAATTCATAATAAGTTTGACAATAGGAGGTGGAAACCCAAACTCAAGAAGGGCGAGTCTAAGAAACCGCCAATCCACTTGGTCATAGACTTTCTCAAAGCCAATTTTGAAAAGAACGTAACATTTTCCCCCTTTTTTCTTGTGCACGTGATGAAGAATTTCTTGAGTAATCATAGCATTATCAGAAGTACCGGTCTAAAGTATGAAGTTACTTTGGAGAGGGCCAATGAGTTTGTCAAGATGAGGTCTAATTTTGTTCGCCAAAACTTTTGAAATAGTCTTGAAAAGTACATTATAGAGACTAATTGCTCTGAAAGCTTTCAAAGAGGCCGACACATCAGTCTTTGGAGTGGGAACAATTAGAGTTTCTGCAAATTTGGCAATAATACCTGATGAGAAAGAAGAAGCAACCATCTCCCAAATATCCTTAGCAACAATATCCTAGTAAGTTTTAAAGAAAATGGGCCTAAAACCATCTGGTCCCAGAACTTTATATGGGCTCATAGAGAACACAACTTTTGTTTAACATCCTCCATGGTTTGATCACCAGGTCATAAAGATCTTGATCCACCTAAGGCATTAAGTAAAGCTGTAAACTTTCAGGGTGACAATGGTCAGTAGATTGAGAGAGGTTTTTGAAAAAGGAGAGTGCTTCCCTCTTTAAGACATCCTCATTAGAACACCAGACCCCGTCAATATCAAGACCCCGTAATCTTGTTTATGCAATGACAGCCTGAGCATAAAAAAATTGGTATATGTTACCAAATTTGACCCGTTTCTCTCTAGATTTTTTGTATCACAGCATCTCCTCTTGAGCCAAGACTTGGTTGCATTGTTTCTGTAAATCGTGCTCTAGAGAAACAAGAGCAGAGAATGGGAAAATATCAAGGTGTTTGTGAACGCCCTTAGCACAAGCCTCCAAATGGCGCTTCATATAAGAACTGAGTTGTTAATATTAAAAAATTATTTTGTTTGTCAATCAACGAAAAAAATAAAAAGATGTGAGGCTCATTTTAAATTCTTAGAAATTCTATTGTTGGAGTAAAAATTTATTAAAATTCTAAAAAATATAAGGACTCACAAGCGTTGAATTCTACATGACAGCATAAGATCCATTAATATTATAAATAAGTCAAGAAATCATACATGAGTTAATAATAGTAACATCATATTATTACTTAAAGCTAAAAAATAAAATAAAATGACCTTTGAATCTAACCTAAAATAGAAAACTGACATCTAAATTCCAAGATCACAAAGTTGATTCGACCTAGATTCAGAAACAAATTCACGAGTGAGATAAGAAAGCAAATACTAGGTACTCAAGGAGAAAATATTGTATGGTCCTACATCCATCAGTCTTAAGATGACTGTGACTTCGCTTCCTCTTTTCGCACGTGGCTGTTATTAGTTATTACGATTACGAATAGTACTAACAATATGTTTTTTAATACATTCTTTTTAATACATACTTTTTTATTAATTAAAACTTATTATAAATTATAAAATTAGGAAAAAAATTTATTAACTAATATGTGAGACTTACAAAATTTTATAATTTCTAATAACATAAAAGAATGTATTAGAGAGTATTTTCTGGCATTTCTCTCGTTACTATATAGTACTACCATACTTCTTCCCTCTTCTGGCCTCACCGATCATCACGCACATTCAAACGTCCACTGCTGAAATCTTTGCAGCATATATATGAAACTGACTATCCCTTAAATCTGATTTTTTGTTGGGAATAACTAATTGCATAAGAGATACTCAAACTCCTTTAATTGTGACGTGTCCAAAATCAGATAACTAACTAGCTTCGTTTCTAAGCATGAAACTTCCGGTACGTATTGACATGTGTGGGCACATAGGTGGAGATTTTACCTATTTTCTCGATTCGGTGGTGCATGTATCATGTCACTGCTCTTGCTCTCGTAGTGTCGTCTTAATTTTAAGTTATTGCATGTCATGTAGACATGAACAGAAGAAGGCAACACTATGTTAGTCTACGACTCTACGTGTTAGCTTCGCTGACAATTTGACAATTATAAGTAGGGTTATTTAAAGAATTAAAGCGAACCAAATTGATATGCAAATTAGAGGCTCAGTCCCTGTGACGCTGACATCTAAATTATAAGAGCAATCACTAAATAGATAAAAAATACATGGACAAAATTTAGTCCTTCTTCTTTAAGTTCATCATGTGTTTAAATTATATATATAAATATATATATATAGGGAGAGAGAGATACATTAATTGTTAAATAAGGGTTACATTGCAATCCACCATCCGGCACCTTCTTATTGTTCTATCAATTAATTATTTCTTTGAGCAACTAATTATTATAATATTAGAACACAACACATACTTTCAACGGAAAATTTTAATTATGAAATGCGTTATTTATCACATATTTTAATTGTTTCTATTTCTCTTTATCACATCTCATATTTTTCTCTCTTTCTCTCATTTATAAAATTTATTATAAAAATAATATTTCTTCTGAATTATTAAGATGGGAACTTGCAATCTTTCGCCAAGTGTTGCTTGTGCGCGTTGCTCTTCCATGGCGAAAGATGACGTTAGCTATTGGTGGGCAAAGCTCCCCGAAGAACTTGCCAAAGAAAGAAACGCACCTTCTCATGAACATCTAGTTTCCAGATCCTTTTCCAAACTGGGGGCACCGTGGTTGGAAAGTGAAGGGGAGTGAAGAAGATCCCAAATTAACTTTCCTAGAAGCGATACATTAGCAGCTCGTGTCCCGCACACCTAAACCACCAACAGCCTTCGGTTGAGTAATGACAGTCCAACTTACCAAACTCCAACACCTAGTTGAGGATGTCCCAGGCCAAAGCATGGTACGGCCAAAAATCTGGTCAATATTTCTGCATGTCCCTTGGAGAAGCCAAAGGGTTGCATCTTGCATGGTATCAGTGGGAATGGATGCTAGGACAGATTGGGTAAGGCATAAATATTTCCCCGCTTTGTTTAGAAGTTTGCCTTTCCAGGTAACCAACCTTTAATAGAATATAAGTTAGTTACCTGTTAGGAGTTAGTTACATAATAGCTCTATAAATAAGAGACAAATGTACATAATTTTATATCTTTTTAATCAATCAATATGTTAATAAAATATAGGTTAGTTACCTATTCCGTTAGGAGTTAGTTATATGATAGCTCTATAAATAAGAGACTAATGTACATAGTTTTACATCTTTTTAATTAATCAATATGATACCTTTCGAGTATGCTCCTTATTTGACCATGTCTACAATTTCTATTCCTCACATCCTCTGATTATTAACAACCTTGATTGGACATTTTCTACCATATGCAATCTAATAATGCCTAAAGCATGAGCCTTGATCTTCCACTTTCCACGGCCCTACTCACAATCCCCTGTCCCCCCATACTATATACTTTAATTATTCATTTCAAACTATTTTTCAACAGAAACTACTTTTCTTATTGCGTGTGAGAAGCAAGTTGATTGGCGGCAATTTCCTTTAGCGAAACCTGTGTGACGACTGACTAGTGATGGCAATATCCGTTATTTGCATAACGACATTTTTAAAATAGGTCAAAATTCAAATTTTTAGCTTAAATTTAATCCGTTATTTGCTTTCATGCTCAATTCAAAGCTAGTTTAGTCTATTGAACTCGAGACTAGTTCTGATGAATTTCTTGTTTTTCCAACACGCTTTGCACACAACAATATCCTGCCAAAAAACAATAGCACTATATTCTTGAAATGTTCTCAATCAAAACAAAAGATAAGACATGAAAAAACAAGACTATAAAATGTCTTCCAATTCTTCTCAGTGAGTACTACTACTCAAACAACCTATGGATAGAATAGAGTTTGAATGTAGTCAAAACTGGTAGGGCCTGAGTCGTTTGTACATTAAAAGGGTTGGATAAGTATCCATGGAGACGCCAATAAAAAGAGATTCTGTGTCAGGACTAAAAGATAAACCAGAGACATGCCCAAAAAAATCGATCTCCTGCTCCCTCTCAAACCACTCCTTTGCATGATAGACATGCACAAAATCAACGTCTTCACCCATTGCCATAAACTCCCCATCTGATGTGAAACATAGTGAAGTAATAGGTCTGACCTTGCCCGCAAGAGCTAAAACAGATTTTGACAAATTCCGAACATCCCAAATGCGACATGTTCTATCTTGGTTTCCAGTGGCAAAATAGCCCCCACTAGGATGCCATGCAGATGAGCATGAGTAACCAAAGTGTCCACATAAAGATCCGATGGTCTACAAGTTAAGACAAACCAGATTTAAATTAGAATATGCTACCTATTGCTCAAATATTTTTTATTTCAAATTCATTTTAAAAAAGAAAATTATAGCTAGCGAATTTTATCATTAAGACCGATGTCAAAATATCAATCAAGAGAACATTATCTTAAAAGTTGCAATACAAACAGGAATTTGTAACATAGATAACATAAAATATACCACCAACCTGTCCGGTTTCAGAATTTACTATTTTCCCTTCTGGGTCGTCCCCAACAACTACAAGCATTTTTCCATCTGGGCTCGATGAAGCATGCTGCGGGCACAAATACAAATTACCATTGTGCTAAAATACCAATCAAGGTAAACATTATACCATTGTGCTAAAATATCAATCAAGGTAAACATTATACCATTTTGCTAAAATACCAATCAAAGTAAACATTATACTTACATTCACTGGCCAGGGGAATCGAATATCACGTAAAAACTGAAATGTCTCAGCATCATAGTCTTTGACACTACCATCTTGGCCTGAAGCCATAAAATGAATAGCTCCACTGCCAAATTAATTAATTGTTAGCAAGCAGCCACACATGAGGTTCGTGACTCAGCTTATAAAAAAAAATATATATCAAGAAAAGGATAAACAGAGACCCGGAATAATGCTTGTAAATCTCAATAGCATTAATCTTTCCTTGTGGCTCAAAAGTCGGTTGGAAACAGAAACTAACCCCTGGACGATCTAAGTCCTGCAAGACATACATGTGTTATCCTCAGTGACGGGAAAATTTTGTAACATACATTGATTTGGAAAATCAAACATAAATTAACAAAATTAAGGATCGAAGCAATCACCTATTTCGATTTGTTTAATCAGTAATTTTCAATTAATCATATTAACGAGAAAGCTCTACCCAGTCTCAAAACAAGTAGAAAATGTACACTATATCATAAATTTTGTGTCTAAAAGCAGAAAATAACAAGTGTTTACCTTGCAAATTAGTCGTCCTTCATCGCCTCCAACAATCAACAATTTATCCCGTACAGTCATTGCACTAATCCGTGTCTGACTAAATCCTTGCATGTGGCTTCCAGGATGTTCCTATTAGCAACACCCATTTAATTAAAATCTCATTTATTTATTTTCAGGGGACGCTTTCAACAACTAAACAGTGCTGAAATTATTATTACCATGGACGGAGCTACATGCCCTTGCAAATCCAAGATTGTAGTGCTCTTGGAAGTTGATGCAGAGCAATGACCAATTTTGTAACTTGTGGCAAGATATACATCATATCTTGACGTGGACCAAAGCATACCAGCATTGTACTGCAAATGAAAAATTAGTGTAAATGTTGCACATTAAAGTGTTACAAAATAACCTTTACATCTGCAAATAATTAATTAAAACTTTTAAAGTAGAGAATTACCGAGTCTGAGTAACATTGTTCTGTTGCCATTAAACAACAATCGTATTTAACAAAACCATAATACTTCCCTCCCGTCAGTGTTGGTTTGCATTCCTGTACACAAGATAATAATTATTTTAAAAGTAAAAGCAAAATGTCAAATTAAAGATTAATTTCCACAAAATCATTACTCAATTGTTTTGGGACTCTAACCAAAATCAAAACATATTACCTCCCTCGCTGGTTTCGCAAATAGGGGCACATTTTCATCTTTCAGGAGATGTTCTAATCTATCTTGTCTAAATTTCTCACGAGAAAAATTCGTTTTGTTCCAAGATGTACCTTGGATATCTTTTCCCTCCCACATAACATCATGAGCAGTGCTGTCCTCGCTACACTATTGTTCCAGTGAGAGAGCCAAGAAAAAGTTTAAGCAGAAAGAAGGAAAGATTATATTAATTTGCCACAATGCAAGTGCAAGAACAACAAAAAAGAATTCAAATGATGGAAAAGGGTCTGATAGTAAATACCGTTATCATGAATTGAACAGTTTTGTCATTCGCCATTTCACCCTCGTCATCTTGAGAATGCAGGTGTTAAAGAAAAATAGAAAATGAATGGAAGAAGAGAGACCTTTTTCTTTAGAGTGAAAGGTATCAGGGTCTGATATTCACATTTACTAATGCAGTACAGTTGATATGGCTCAACAGAGATCTACCAAGTGTGTGTATTGAGATAATCTAATTTTATATGGGTATTCTTGATAATCGAATATTAACAGAATAACTGATTCCAACGGCAGCTACTTCGCTAGCATTTAGCCCAACTTATGGCTACTTGTGTTTCTAGTTAGTGTAACTGTCAACTGTTTATCAAGTTTGTGTAATTGTCAGTTATCAACTGTGTAATAATTGTAAGTAATCATAATTTAACTGAATCAGATATCAGTTAGGTCGATCATTGTGGCTGATAGTAGTAAAAATAGCTGATCTCTATTAAGTGTTTATGTGGCTCTAAAATGTAAAAGATGAGATATTAAAAATAAATAAATAAATAAAAGTAGTCATTATATATTTAAAATGACTAAATAAAAAGTAATGATACTTAAAGAGATCAAAAGGTCAAAATAATAATATTTAACAGACAAAAATAACAAAGAAACAAAATATCTGTATGGAAAATAAAAATAATTTAAGATAAGTAAATACAAGTTTTGAAAAAATAAAAGATTAAGAGTTTGTTTGATTTCTTTCTCACTTTTTGGTTTTAAAAATTGTTTTCTAAAACAATCTCATGCTACTCAACAATCAATTATTTATCCAAAATCTATTAGATTTTGAAAATTGTTTCTAAAACAAATGTTTTAAAAAGTAAAAAATAGAAACAATTGAGAGATATTTTCTCATTTTTTTCTTCTACTTTGTGATCCTAACTTAAGGGTGTGAGTCATCTAGAATTGTGCTACATGTAATGAGACATGTAATATAAGTGTCTATTTTCTTCGTTTATTTTGAAAACTAAAAATAACTTCCTAAAATAAAAATCAAATGCACCTTAAATAAGGAAATCATAATATTTTAGGGGATAAAAATATAATTTAACTTAAAAAATAGTTTTGTCCTTGCATTTCAGTTGACTCTCTTCTATCTCTATTATCAATCCAAACAAGCACAAGCTATAATGAGAAAGGAAGAGGCGACAACAATCACTATTGAATGCCTTGGTCCTTAATTCAAGCTAAGTAGGATAAGTTCAAAGTTTAAGTCACCACCTCGTCATTTTTCAGTAATCAAAATTTCACATTTCTCGACTGTAAACAAAAAGAGCACTATCTTTATATGGATTTCTACATTTTATAACATGAGATTCAAAAATGCAAGCGCCATAAAGTAGTTTTCTACTGAAACATAAGTTTTACTTGAGAGCTAAAATAGTTAACATTGCATTGCCCATTTCGTTCTTGGCTAGAAATTAACAATTGATGAGGTCAATTCATCAAATTAGAGTAAAGAATTCCCCTCAATTCTCGCCCTTTTGTAGCTACATAATATAACATGAGAAAAAAAAAAGAAATAGGAAATAAATGTGTCCTATTCTTTATGTTATCTCACCTTTGACTCTTTTACTGACATGACTAAGTCTAAGAATGTCACAACCCACTCTAAGGCCATGACAAACAGAGGCTAACACTAACTTAAATGACTTTTAGCCTGAAAAGCCTATCTATCACACTAAACTAGGAACACATACTTTACCAAATAAAAATTTGATATAGTTTCCTTTGCATCCTCAACATCTCAAAGATAACAAACACCTGTCAACACTTAATCAAGGTAAACAAGATTCATCAAGCAAAGTCTCATCATTCAAATACCATAACTACCATGATTTCTCAAAACAAAGATATCTAACTAAAAGATAAAGCCTAATGATTAATTTGTACGTAAAAAAAATAATCCTTTCAATCTATAGCTACATTATACTGAAGTGGAACCAAATTCTAGCCACCACCCGAAATGGAGGGGCTTAACAAAAAGTGAAACTTTAGGGAAGATCTGCAAATCCCATTAACTAGCTACTGTGTCACTCGTAAACCTAATGGAAAAAGAAAGAATAGGGTAAGTCATGGAGACTCGATAAAAGCATGATAAATAGAGTGGACAGGAAGGAGAAGCAGACATAACACAAGTTTTTACATCCAAATAGGAACTTAAGATGATAATTAATAAAAAGTAAAATACGTCATAACCCACTTTGTAAAACTGATATTTATTGTCTCAGGAACTTATTAGGAATAAAAAAAAATCATAATCAAGAATAGAATTTTCTATGAAATTCATAACATATACTTTTACTAGGTTGCACAAGAAGAACTACATCAAGCAAAATGAGAAACAAAAATCTCAACCCATTAGGTTAAGTGTCATACATATCATACATCGGGGGTCTTGCCTCACTCATATTTCATCACACGATGTGCACATAGACCACGTTATATATTCATTGTGGTAAACAATATTTACAGGGCTATAGGCACTTAGCTCGTAGGTTGTTGCAACGAATGATAATTATAGGAACAATGGCTACTTAACCCACAGACTGTATTTTCTCTTCATTGTAGCAAACAATGATTATAGGAACTATGGGTACTTAACCCATAAGCTGCATTAGTTCTCTCTTTGTTGTAACAAACGATGTTCAATCATAGAACTCACGAGGAAAAGTTAAAATCCACATTTAAAATACATTATAAGAATTATTAAGAATCATGGAAAATTAATTTCAAAAATAGTAAAATAATTTTGTACTAATTTTCATTCATAAGTTCTCCTATACATAAGAAAAATGAGCATATAACAATGACAATATTATATGAAATTAGACACGATAAATTTCTACATGTTAAAGACATGATCAAATGTATTGAGATTTACCTACATGTTACACGACTCCCAAGATCTGAGAAGCTAAGCCTTCCTTCACTTGATTACATGCTCCAAATTCTAGGTTTTCAATAGGGCAAACCATAGAAAATAGTTGTATGTCGTGACGGCAAAAAGGATCTAACCACGCTATTTATTAACCCTAGGCACCTCCATTGTAGGGCTTAACGATTAAGCCTACACTGTCTCTGACATAGATCAATATTAAGTGTCCAAAGTTCATTATCAATTAATCACATTATTAGTGGGCTTAAGTATCATCTAATGGATCATAATATTAGCCCATTTGGAAAAATAAAAGGTCACAATTGATTACAGCCCACAAGAATTTATAGGAAAATTCTAACATTCTCCTACATATGCAAAATTAATTATGTAGTTCTTAACTTTCAAAAACATTTTCAAAAATTACTCTTGAGCTAATAACATTTTAAGGCCACAAAACATATGATCCTAAGATACAACACCTAATTAAGACTCCATTCAACAAAAGCCATCTAGCATCAAATCATGGCCGTAATAACATCCCTAATTGATGCAACACCTTCCATGTTTACAAATATCACTGACTCTGTGTACTAGTCATCAATGTGGAGTGTAGCAAGAAAATAATGTGCCAATGTGATTAAACCATACCATTATTTTCTTTGTCGGTCCTTAATTTCTCTCAATTGTCTGAGTGCCAAAAAAATTACATGGTTTTACCAAAACCATCATGCCTTGACTCCAATATGGCATTGACCACAGGCATAATAGTCCCAATGACACCAAGCTTTAATATCCTACCTTAGCTTCAACATGGCGTCAATCACCAACACAATAGTCCCAATGACATAGGAGCTTCAATATTTTTACTTTTGACATAACAAAGATGTATCATAATGAAATTCATCTCATCATTTATTCATTAAATCAAATGCAAAATTTTATATTACATCATTTCCAAAAAAAAAGTTTCAAAACAAGGATCCAACATCATGTAGAACGAAATAACTTAAATTAAAACTCCCACTAACTACGCACATCAAAAGAATTCACAATGCCCATATTCTTAACACGTCTTTTGAAAATTCCATACTTAAGTCCCTTGGTTAACGGATTAGCTTGCATAGAATCTGTCTCAACGTGGTCCACCACTATAGAACCATCTTTCACGAGATCTTTGACAGTTAGGTACTTCAATTCCAAGTGCTTAAATCCACTAAAAGTCTTATTGTTCTTTATATAGAACACTAGAACACTATTATCACAGAAAATCCTCAATGGCTTGACAATGAAATCCACAATGCAAAGTCTCGTCACAAGATTCCTCAACCAAACTACATGAGTAGTAGCAATAAAATAAGTAATGAACTCAACTTGCAAAGTAGAAGAAGTAACAAAAGTCTGATTCTTACTTTTCTAGGATATTGCACCTCTAACCATCATAAAGATGTATCCAGAAGTAGATTTCCTATCATCAAGGCATCCACCAAGATTTGAATTTATGTAGCCCACAATCTTCAAGTTGTCAACTCTCCTTTAAAAAAGCATATACTTTTTGGTACTTTGCAAGTACCCATCACTTTCTTAGCAACTATCCAATGATCATTCCTAGTGTTTGATTGGTATCTACTTATAACGCCAACTATGAAAGCAATGTCAGGCTTGGTGCATACCCAAATATACATAAAGCTGCCCAAAGTACTCCCAAAAGGTCTATCGTCCGTCTTTACTTGCTCAATCTCGTTCTTAGGACATTGATTCTTGTTGAATTTGCCACCTTTAACGACTCTCCCATGTTTACAATTAGGGATGGTCATAAGTAGGTTAGGGTAAAGTACTATAGTATCTGACCTTATATCCGCGTTTGAAAAAAAAAAACGTATCCAGCCTCAAACCTATGCGAGTAACAACTTTAATTCTCATCCATGTACTCTTTAGGTACCTATATATTTATACCCACTACCTATACCTTTACTTAAATGCAGAGCTATGGCAAAACTTATGAGATTTTAGGCAAAATTTATATTCAAAATTTAATTTAATATAATTCATAAACTTTTATTTTATTTTTTTATCAACTACAAAATTATTGATCAAAGTTTTATCATTAAAATTTTCTAACATTTTACTATTCATTTGTCAATAATTTTTTAAAAGCAATGATGCATTTGAAAAAGAATATAACCTTTTAATATAATTTAATATTTTTAGTGGAGTATGAATTATTTTTAGAATTTTATTTATATATAATGTCAATGCAAAACTTTTTACAAAAATATTTAATAAAATTTGATTATTTTATCACATCATCTTATTTATTAGTATGATGCCATGGTATGGTGAATTCCTATTGGATACATATGTAAAACTATTTTACATTAACAATGCACACTAATCAAACTCTTATTTTTGTTTGTATTTCTTACAATATCTTTATTTTTAAAAATAAATCAAATACTATAATACTCACTAGAACATATTTTTTTCAATTTATTATATATGAAATATTGTATCTTTAATATTATATATAAGATATTTTGTTTATATATATATAGGTGCAGGTATGGAGTGAGGTGGGTACTATAGTACACAAACCTGCACCCATCCCTATTAAATTTTGCAAATAAATGCCTGGCTCCAGCCCTGGCCCCATACCACTACACATTGAGTAGGTATTTACTTTACCTATTGCAGATTTTTTTTGTGAGTACCCATAAGGTCTAGATAAAATGGGCGTCCTTATTTACAATTCTACATATTAAAACTCTTTAAGACTTTATCAATGTAAGCCTTTTGAGATAACTCGAGTGTAGGATATGATCTATCTCTATGAATTTTGATCTGTATCACAAAAGAAACCTCACCTAGATCCTTCATGTCAAAAGATCTAATCAATATTTACTTTATCTCATGTGGCAGGCCAACGTCATTAGACGCCAACAATATATCATCCATATATTGCAATAGATAAATGTATTATCATTTACCTTGAGATATATACATTGATCAACTTTATTCTCCTCAAACCCCATCGAGGCTACTACTTCATCAAATTTCAGGTACCACTATCTAGAAACAAGTCATAAATCGACCTCTATAGTTTACAAACCAAGTATTCATTACCACCAATATGAAAATCCTTATGTTATTGCATGTATACTATCCTACTCAAATCACCATTAATTCAGAAAAGTTGTCTTCACATCCATTTAGTGCAATTCCAAATCGAAATGAGTTACAAGGGCCATAATGATGCTAAAGGAATCCTTTATTGATACAAGCGAAAAGGTCTCAATAAAGTCAATGCCTTTCTATTTCATAAAACCCTTTGCCACTAGTTTGGGTTTAAATCTCTCAATGTTACCCCTTGAGTCCTTCTTTGTCTTGAAGGTCTACTTACAATTGATTGCCTTATAATTTTTAGGTAATTCAACAAATTCCCATATGCCATTAACTGACATAGACTACATCTTTTCATTCATTGTATGCTTCCACATTTCAAACTGAGGGCTAGAAACAACTTCATGATAGCTTTTCGAATCAACAATATCTTAAATATCATATGCATGCTCACTGAGATAAACCATAAACTTATCACCAATAGTAGGCCACCTTTGTTAAATAGACCTTCTTACAAGAATCTGCTCAACTGGATTAATAGGTTATGGAACATTAACCATGGTAGGAGGATTAACCACATTTTCAACTTAAAGATTACCCACATCCTAAACTGGAACAACCTCAAAGGGGACAACCAATGCGACACTATAATCAAGGCAAGGTAGTGACAAAGAAATAGTGTTGGTTAAAGGAACATTAGTCTTATCTGATGGGATGACATGGTTTGGTACATCAAGCTCCAAGAACTTAACATGCATAGACTCTACAACCTTAGTGCTCCTCATCATATCCTTAAGTATACGGTTACGCTTTTCGACCTCATCATTCTGTACAAGACTCTTGAGCTTGGCTTATTGTGGAACTATTCTATTGTTCTACAAGTATGTAGCAAACAGTCCCACATGTTGTCCTGTGGCACCATATTTACAATAACAATATCCTAAAGGAAGGTACATAAAAGGTATCCTTCAAAACAAGTTCAAATCCAAATTCTAAGATTAAGCTAATGTCTTCCATTGATTCCACAACTACGTCGAGATCATTTCCTACCTTGAGTTCACTTTTCCCTCAAACTTGGTTCCCTAGGTTTTTGAAACCCTCTGAAGATACAACATGGGTTATAGAACCGCTATCACCCTACCAAAGGTTAATAGAGATATATAATACGATTAGATATTGCCCAAGACATAATAAACTATTAATAAAGAGGACGACCAATATAATAGCACATTCTCTTTTGGGTAGAATTCAGTCACTATGGTTGTAGCCTTATCCAAAACCTTATATGTGTTCTCCAATAACCGTATCCCAAAAATTCACTATTAAGACAACATAAATGCAATAGAATATATTACAAGATATTGGTTAAAACAAAACAAGCTATCATAATGAGGCCAATATAATAACACATCCCCCTTTGGGCAGAATGCACAAACCAAGGTCACAACCTAGGTCAAAACCTCAGATGGGTTAATCCATGAGCACACACTAAGTTCAAAAAATTGTACCATTTGGGTAGACAAATCCCTTAACCCAGTGCATTGCCTAATAACTCCATCCATTCTCAACTTTTAATCGAAACATACAACAACCCCCTTTGGGCTGGCAATCACATGTAAAGATCAAAAGCATTTCTCAAATTACAAAAAAAAATATTCCATCAACCAATACAAGTGATCCCATTTTAGCAATGACAACTTGTAGCAGCCCATAAAAATTCTTGTATAGGAATCAATTTTCTCTTGTCCAAAATCATGACTCGATCAACAAGCAAATACATCATTAAAAAAGCATCTTTGCGGGTCATGTGTCAATCATCAACAACATTCCCAACATGTTTTGCACTTAAACAGACTCAAATAGCAATATATAACATTACAGACAATCATTTTAAAAGAACATACCAAAATTTAGAGAACAAATTTATATAGGGCTATCTTGGAGAGTGAACATCACCATTAGATCTAGAATATAACAAATTATTTCTCTAATATAATTTTCAATTTGATTTCACATTGAAAAATAATTATATAATCAATTTAATAAATATCTCAAAAAAGATAATTTCTAAAGTAACAACAAAAAAATGAAAAAATATAAAGGAAAAGCTCAAAGAATAGAGTGCAACGCAAAAAATAGTATCAAAAAGCTCTTCCCGTAGCGCCTACTCTCTTTCTCAATCTCCATAGACCAAGAGCGAGCATTAGTCAAAGCATGAACAGTGCATTCACACTCATTCCATGATTCTCCTATCAAATATGCATAATAAAATGAAAAGAGAGCGAAGAAGACAAAAAAAGTATTCTTATTCCTTATTCTGAAAATGAACAGTGTAATCGATATTTATAGTTCAGGTTAAGGGAGGGTTTAATAACTCCCACTACCAAACCCTTAACAAGCTTTAACTAATAGCTCTAATAATGGTCCTATACGTCTGATACCCTCCGCCCCCACCGCGCAAGCTAAGGGTTGGAAGATATCAACCAAACTCAGTTTAGAAAGGAGGTGAGCAAACAGTTTGGGAAGCAATCCTTTAGTAAACAAGTCATCAAGTTGATCAGAAGAAGTAATAGGTAAGAATTTGAAGAGTCCAAAGTTAACGCGTTCTCGTATGACATGACAATCAATGTCCAAGTGTTTTATTCTCTCGTGAAACATAGGATTACTTGCTATGTGTAGGGCACTCTTGTTATCACAGAAAAAAGTAGCAAACTTGGAGCACTAAATATGGAGGTCTCGTTGTAGGAAGCTCAACCATTGTATCTTACAAGAAGCAAAAGTAAGGGCGCGATACTCAGCTTTGAAGAGGATCGAGCAACAATATCCTTTTTCTTGGATTCCCAGCTAATCAATGAATTCCCAATGAAGAAACAAAAGCCATTAGTTGATATGCAAATGTCAAGATAGTCCCCCCAATCAGCATCACTAAAGCCAAGTAATTGCAAAGGAAAGTGTGTGGGAAGAATAAGGCCTTTCTCGAGGAACCCTTTAGATATTTGAGTACGCAATAAGTAGCCTTAAAATGAGTCTAAGTTGGCTAAGAGAGAAATTGGCTCAATTGTTAGGTCGAGAAGCATATATCCAACCTTATGGTGGTGAGGTAAAGGAGGGAACCTACTAATATACTATAAGCTAGCACATCAAGATATGGCCCATTGTCATCTTGATAGAGATGTGTGCCAGGCTCCAAAGGCATGGCAACTGGTTTGTAGCCTAGCAAACCTACATCAGTGAGTAAGTCAAGGCAATATTGCCTTTGACATAAAGTGATGCCTTAGGAAGAATGGGCTGCTTCCAGTCCCAAAAAGAATTTGAGAATGCTAAGATCCTTAATACCGAATGCAGTGTAGAGTGTGGTCTTGAGAGAAGTGAATCATGCCAATGAATTACTTGCTAACACAATGTCATCAACATACATGATAAGATTAGTACAAGCAGAATCAATATGTTTAATGGAAAAGGAGTGATCGGATGGAGCTTAGGAATAACCACAAGCTATAAGTAGGCCTGAAAGTTTCTCAAACCAAGAACAACTAGCTTGCTTCAACCCATACAAGGACTTAAGGAGTTTACAAACCTTATTAGGTTTAAAGTTGGGAAAGCCCTATGGAATCATCATATAGATTGTTTTGTTGCAACTCACTATGCAGAAATGCATTATTCACATCCAACTGGTGAACATGCCAATTATGGATGGAGGCCAAAGTTAATACAAACCGAACTATTGCAATCTTGGCTACAAGTAAGAATGTATCAAAATAATCTAGGCCTTCTGTTTGAGTGTAGCCTTTAACAACCAGCCAGGCTTTGAAACGCTCTATAAACCTATCACATCTTCGTTTTATTTTATAAACCCATTTGTTGCCAATGGGTTTGACTCCTTTAGGAAGATCCACTATTTTCCAAGTGTGGTTAGCTTCCAAAGCTTGAATTTCGGCATACATTACCTCAATCCAGCATGCATGCTTGCTAGCTTAAGTGAAAAATGTGGGTTCACTCATGGCATGTAAGGACGTGTAAGTTTTGTGGGATGGAGACAAATGGTCATAAGATAGGTAGCAAGAAAGAAGGTAAGTAGTGTTAAAGGAAGTCATGGTGTTACAATGGTAGTCTTTCAGGTAGGATGGAGGCTTGGTACCTCAAGTGGATTTTCTAGTTGGTAGAATAATAGGTGAAAGAGTGGGACTTGGATTCGAGCTATCAACCATGGTGGGGTTGTCAACTGGAACAGCTTCAAGTGGTACTGTTGTTGAAATAGGTTCAAGATACTGCCATGAAGAAGAATGTCCATAATTATGGTGAGCTTCATACGGGAACACCAAATCATGAGTATCGTAGGTAATAATAATTTCATGAGTTACTAAGTCAAGAACTACATAACCCTTGACACCTGCCATATAACCAATGAAAATATACTTCTTGTTCCTCTGATCGAACTTAGACTCATGGACAGAATGCGTTGAAACGAAGCATAAGGACCCGAAAGTCCTAAGGTCTGTCAAGTCAGGGACCTTACTATGTATCAACTCATAAGGATTCTTATAATCACGCAATTTAAAAGGCACTCTATTGATTACAAAGACTACATGTTGAATAACATAATTCCAATACTTCTTGGGCAATTTGGATTAGAAAAATAAGGCTCGGACCACATTCAAGATGTGTTGGCGCTTCCTCTCAACTCTCCCATTATGCTAAGGGGTTGCAACGGAATTGGTTTGGTGATGAATCCCTTTGGATGCACAAAAGTGAGGCAACATGAATTATGGACCATTATCAGTCCTTAATTGTTTAACAGTAGCACTAAACTAATTTTTTATCAACAGGATAAAATTTTGAACTTGTGCTTGCACTTCAAATTTGCCTTTCAAAATTACAATCCAAGTGTATCTACTAAAGTCATCCACAACCGTTAGAAAATAACGATGATTATGTACTGATGGAACATAATACGACCCCCATATATCCTTATGCAAAAGATCAAAAGCATGCAATGCTCTACTCTTGCTCACAGAGAAATTACTTCTTCTTTGCTTAGCAAAATAACATATATCACAAACACCAATTTTATTAATGTGAACATAAGGAATCTGATTTGACAACTTTTCTATCAAAGGCAAAGAAGCATGCCCCAATCTAAAATGCCATATTGTAGAATCTAGAATTGAAACTAAATTGCAAACAATAATACTACTAACAGAATCCAAAACCTGTGAAGTCCTTCCATGAGCTTGTGGTAGTTCCATGTGATAAAAGCCATTAACCAGTCTAGCTGAACCAATCATCTTTTTCTGTGCATCGTGAATGATGCATGTATCATCACAAAATGAAAAGAAGCAATTCATTGTCTTCGTAAGCTTAGAAATGAATATTAAATTGAATGCAAACATAGGCAAAAATAGCACGTCTTGTAACACTATGGAATCACTTATACGAACTTCTTGGCCACCTTAGTTTTTGTAAAGGAACCATTCGACAATTGAACAGAAATGAGAACAATTTTCTTACATCGAGTGAACCAATTCAAAGAACAACAGATATGATTTGAGGCTCTAGAATCCACAATCCATACTACTTTGTTTCTGCTAACTGAAGCACAAAGACTAGGATTAATACCTATAGTAAAATTCTCTCAAGAATTGTTGGACCTCTGCATAGATTAAGCATTATTCACTATATACACACTATGCACCTTATCAGCATTATTCAACGCAGTAGACTTCAACAAAGACATCAGTGCTTTGTATTCTTCTTGTGTTAGAGTCACCATAGGCTTTTCCTTGCACTCTATAATTTCATCCGTCTTGGTCTCAACATCTTCACAATCATTTCTTGCATCGACAGTGGCATTATTACCTTCAAACTTGAATTCCAGTGGGAAACCAGTGTTTTCTACAACATGTTTCCACCGTGTGGCTAATCCTACCACAGCACTGTGCAAAGTTTGGCACCATAGCCCCTTCTTTCTCTGCTATAACCTTGAGATTTTCTTCCATCTACAGCATTAATCATGACCTGAGTTTCTTCTTCATCCAAGATCAAATCATTTTGTCTCTCAAGTTGCACAACCATCGAGAATACTCAATTAAGAGATGGCAGTGGTTCCATCAAAAGAATTTGAGAACATACAATAGCAAAAGTATCATTTAAACCAATTACAAATCGAATCACGTAATCATCCTCTTTATACTTCTTTACATTTCGCATAGCCTCACAAGTGCACCTCACCGGATAGCAACATTGAGGTGTTGGCATGTAATTATCTAATTCTTCCCAAATAACCTTCAATTATGTACAGAAATCAATGACAGAGAGTGAACCTTGCTTAAATTGATAGAGTTCTTAGTGCAATTCTGACACACAAACTGAATCACATTGTGCAAACCTCTCCCTGACCTCCTTACAAACATCGCAAGCACTCTCCATATATATGATGCTTTAAGCGATCAACAAAGTCACTAAGTTCAAGATCCAAGAATGAACAAGATTATTGCATCTCTTAAAAGCCCATAACTAGGATCAAATCTATTTGAATTAGGCAACGATCCATCTATGAATTGCACCTTGTTCTTCGTAATAAGAGCCTTCCTCATCAATTTGGCCTAAGAATGATGGTTCCTGGTTCTAACCAAAGGTGGATTCACTAAAGCATTTGTTGTATTTTCCCCTAGGGTGAATGTAATACACTAATGATGAATTCTGCAAAGGATCTATATACTGCGATGGTTGTTCATTCAATGTCGAATTGCTACTCGAAGTAGAATGATTGCTTCTCGGCATTGTCACAGTGAAGATTGAAAAGGAAACAAAACAAAGACAATAGATCAACAAGAACGAAGTAGACTTAAACAATTCAGGACGGGTAGTAGAGCTTTTCCAAGAGGAGCTCTGATACCATATTAGATTTGCATAATAAAGTGTAAAGAGAATGAAGGAGAGAAAAGAAGTATTCTTATTCCTTATTTTGAAAATGAACAGTACAATCGATATTTATAGTTTGGGTTAAGGGAGTGGAAAATAGTTTTAATAACTCCCACTAACAAACCCTTAACAATAATAGCTCTAATAGTGGTCCTATACGTTTGATATCTCCAATAATCAAACAATTAATAATTTCAGACTAATTTTGCCGCAATATCAAAAAAAGAATTCAGCACCAGTCGAACAAAGTTGAATGCCATCACAAAATAAGCTAATTTTTCGTAATAGTATTTGTTGGTGAAGGAAAGAAAGCCATAGAATCACGAATCAATTAAACTTCACTGAGACTTCAAACAAGCATAAATAATTCGTACCACAACCAATCACAAATTTAAAGGTTACCATTAAAATTACAACAATTAAGTCATTAACATGTAATTAAAAAATAAATAACATTAACTTAGGCAATGTAACAGTACCGCAACCAATTAAGATTTACAATTGCGTCATTAGACACATATGCTTCCACCCATTGTCATTCAATCATTTTCCACAAATAATTCGATTTCATCCATGGCTTGCAATAATAAATTAAGAATCATTTTATGGACAGAACTTTCGTGCAAATGTTGTCTACGGGTGCATCATTGCAACTCTCATTTTGATTCACCAATCATCAATTAACAATATAACCATATATCATATGATAACTAAATACGTGAGGAAAGATCATAAGATTCTAACGCAAGAATGGCAAGATTAACCTTCCATATAAATTGTCTTTAAACTTGTTGAATATATTATGCCGTAGTAGCATAAAAACGTATGCTTTCAATCTGCTACTCAATTCTATACCACAAGCATACTCAATTTTAATTGGTCCTAAATCATATAACGCAGGCTTTGATGCGAAATTAGGACATAATAAATTTCTACTTACTTGTTAAAAACATAAATACACTGAGAATTGTCTATGCGCTTCACGACTCCTGGAATCTGAGAAGCTAAGCCTTCCTTTGTTTGATCACAAATCTACAAATTCTAGGTTTTTAATGGGACAAATTGTATAAAGTAGTTGTATGTCAGGACAACAAAGGGAACCTAGCCACACTATTTATTAACCCTAAGTACCTCCCATTATGGGCCTAGTGGTTAAGCCTACCTACATTGTCTCCCACATAGATCAATATTAGGTGTCCAAAGCCCAGTATCAATTTATCACATTGTTAGTGGTCTTAAGTATCATCTAATGGATCATAATATTAGCCCATTTTTGGAAAACAAAAGGTCACAATTGATTGCAATCCAAAAGAATTTGTTGGAAAGTTCTAACACTAGAAACCATAGTCAAAGGGAACGTATCTTGAAATTTATTTGCTTCTCCTTAAAATACCAATAAAGAAGAATCAACTTGGTCTCAATCAATGCCTTCAGAAGGAGCCATTGGAGCAATTTTTCCTAAATATGAGCATCAAGAAGTAAATCTTTTAACTTATAGAAATCCATTCTAAGCCTTAATATCAATAGGTACTATAAATTTGTCAAATCCCTCAATTTACAAGGCTTAAAATTTCAAAGGAACATATGAAAGCCTAGGATTTAACTTATACTACATTATTCCCACACTCACCAACTATCTATCCAAGAATAAAATTCTAATTTCATGAGCTATGGGTTTACCTCAAATAAGAAAATTTCCAAGAGTGAATATTTCTCTTATCACTTAAAGTAACACCCTTGACCTTTCCTCCTAATGGGTCCAAAAGGTTTGAGATGAAAATGTAAGAAATTGAATAGGGAGGAAGAAAAGACAATTTGTAGAGTGGGCTTCCTAAAATTGTATTTGATGTTTTGGAGGTGGGAGCATAATAGAAGTCACATAATGTTTTGGACGAATTTTTCAAAAAAAAAGACAATTATTAATACAGTGCGTTTCAAAGAAAGCATTTAATTTAACGTATAGTTAATAAAAAAAATTTGACACTATCAACTAATCACTTAAAGTAATTATTACAAAATTTAATGATCATATTATATATAACACTTCACAATTAGATGATGGTATAAAAAAGATTATGTTGTTAATATTTTTTAATTAAATTCACATGAAGTGTGTTTGACAAGATAGTAAGGTAACTACTAACTATAAGATAGTCAATTAGTATAGATGACAACAAAAAAAGCTATTAAAAATATTTAGTTAGGAATTATTTTTTTGAAAAAATACAAGCTTAAAAACTCTGATTTAATAAGCTATTACAAATAATGTGTGATTTTTAAGTTAGCAACTGCACAATTTTTTTTATAATTTTATCTTTTTTAATTTCTAAAACAGGCTTCTTCTTTTTTTATCCTCTCCTAGACTCTTAGTAATACCTTCATTTTTAAAGAAAATAGAATATGCACTGACAAAGTAAAGTTTTTTTACATTGTCATCTAATTACAAGTTACTATACATGGTAAATTTATTAATTTTAAAATTAACTACTTTAAAAGTCATACCACTACAAGAATTTTTTTAATTTTGTTACTAATTTTTCCTACCAATAAAATTAGTAGTTAATTCAAAGCTAATTAGTTACCAATTAGCTATCACATTTCTTTTCCTAGTTAAAATTAAAATTGTATATTTATTTTTTATAACATGTCAAAAATGTCATTTTTTGCCTAGAATTCTTTTCTTCACATGCAAACTCACTCTTTCTCTTTTAACGTGTAGTTTCTCTCTTTCTCTCTAAACTTTTTCGCTATTTCTTAATTGTGATTAAATTTAATTTAATCTTTCTAAATTGAACAATTGTAGTTTCAAACTTTCGTCTTTGAATTGAAAAATCATCTAAATTGTTTGTTTGTTAGTTCTGCGTGATATCGAAGGTAACGAGTTCACTTGAGGCATTTGGATTCTGCGAAACGAATTGAAATGTTGTTTTGAAATGAGATTTAACCATAATTCTAGCTTTAATCTTATGAAATTGCATGAATTTTATGATTGAAGCAATGAATGTCGATTCCTCGATGGTGCCGATTCGACCATGCAAAAACACGCCACCAAGTATATATTTCTTAATTCAAAATAATCTTCCTCTCCTATTTATTTTCATTTTGATTTCTTCTTTGACATTCACAATTCCTTCAGTTTATCTCTCTCTTTCTCTCTCCCACCTTAAACTTTTAGGGTTTTGATTTGTTCTTGCATTTAGCTTCCAACTTTAGTTGCTTATCTTCTTTTTGGCTTCATTTTCTTGTCTGAGCTAGAATTACTATTTGACCCGACTTTGTTTTGTAGGGTTTGTACTTGATTTATGCACATTTTTGTTCTTTAATCAATATTATTTAATTATTAATTCTTTGGTTTATATTTTTTTTAGATTCCTTCATTTTTGATAACTCTATAGAAGCTTGACACAATGTTGATAACTAGACAAATTTTAATTGCTTCTTATTTGTGACAACTCTGTTTTCATCCAAACATTTTTTCCCTTTCAAACATTATTTTTAATTTCTTTTACAAGAAATATCGGATATTTTACCTCTGCTAAGATTATAACTATATACATTTGCTAATTAAACTACTGGCAATTGCCTTAAAGCACATAGATAGAGATTTTTAAACTATTTTTTTTTAACTTTTTTGTTAATCATTAATCAATCTGATTGTTAATGCAAGATTTTAGCTATGAGTTTGACAATCTTCAGTGCAAATATATTTTTTCTTGTTGCTCTTGTTCTCTCCATGTATTCAGTATTTGAGCTTTTTGCTACCTATAATAAGCTTAAGGTGCATCCTATTTTCCCTTTTAATTTACATGGCTATTTCACCTCAGTGTTTTATTCCCCCTTCCTTTTGTAATATTGTCTACAACTATTTTTTTTTTCTTTTTTCAATTTTACCTATACAGGAACAAAAGTTTTTGATTGGTCTCATTTTAATGGTTCTTGTTTATGCATTGGAATCAGTAAAAGATGTTAACTAAATTGCTTAGTACTATCTGTCCTCTTTATATTACATTTTTTACTTGCATTTATGACATTTATCCTAATGAATGAACATCCATGTTTTCTTTTTGTTGTATGCAATCTAAATACTTTGCATCTTGCAAACTATTTTCAATTTTTGTTATTTTGCCAAACTTAGTTGCTAGCTTATGGTAGTAGGTTGGAACTTACCTTTTAGTGCATGTTGTTCAGTTAGTTTTTCATCTTCAGGATCAATTATCTTTGCTTTTTACATAAAGAACTATTTAATTGTGGAAGGTGTCTTTATTTTTCTCTTGTTCAAACTTCAAAAACTAATACTATATATAAATAAATATAAATACCTTTTTGTTACTATTCAACTAGATATTGCATATATAAATGAATGTGGACCATTTTTAATATTAAAATATGTGCACAAAACTAAAGTTAAGAAAAGTAGATAGATTGAAGTAACCAAGCCTAGCTAGCAGGTTTTATGTGTGATTAGTGTTTGTGGTGTGTGTATAAAGTTGAGAGCAAGAGAGAGAAAGATGAAACCCAATTAAGATTTGATTCTTAGTTCTCTACACTATTTGGAGATCAAAGTGAATGAGACTTTGTGTTTTGATAAGTAATGACTAAAGTGAACGAAAGGCACTCTGTTTTTATAGGCCAAAAAGGTGTTGTTAGGATAGTGATATAATAAGTGATATTATATGATATGATAGGTGATAGGGTAAATTCCCAACACTCAGTTTTTATAATAAATGATATAATTTGATATGATAGAAACTATGGAACTTGATGCCATCTAAATTTGAGATAAAGATTATTTTGGGATAAACAATATATGAATGGTGTGTTTTGTTCATATATTTTTATCTCAACGTATCTTGTTTGTTTCTAATATATTAACTCAGGGATAATAATATGTGACATAATTTGATGATGGCACTTGGAACATAGGTTACTTTCTATGATTCATAAGAACTGAGAATCACCTAGTTTGTAGGAAGACTTATGGAGGGAAACATTCCCTATTGGAACAGAGGTTTGTGACATACCTATATTTGGTCTTTCATCTTCCTACTTATCCTTCTTAATGCAGATGTCATTGAACGACTTCTTGTAGCTAGTTACAAGGCCCTAATGACTACCAAGTACCACTAAGACAAATCTAATTTAGAAGCTACTTTCCGTAACTACTAGATATATAAGAGATTCTAGAGTAAAAGACAATTGCAAGTACTAATTTGATCCTTTTACAACACTTAGTCATTCAAGAGATAATCATAGAGTAATCATCTCAGTTATTCCTAGTTCTTTTTTTTGCATTTATATTGATAAGGAATAACTATCTTTGGTGCATTATTAGTTGATGTTATGCACAAATCCTTGCTCAAATTAGATTTGAATGATACTTAAACAGCTTTATATGTTTTCAATCAGTTTGATTGGGTCATTGAATTTTTCTTATGCAAGATAACTTTTAGCTAGTAGTTTCCTCAAAAAGTTGCCTTCTTTAGTGTGATATATATATATATATATATATATATATATATATATATATATATATATATATATATATATATATATATACAGACATATGAATGTGGCTTGAGGGCTCCAAAATAAACTAAACTAAAAACATATTAATCCCTAATAATTTTCCTATTAGTATTATTACCTTGTTGCAATTTTCTTCCACATATTAATTAAAAACATAACTCAATCCATTGCTTTCAATTTGAATGCATAAAAATCACCAAGTAGAGAGCAAACTGAAAAGTAAGCATGTTACTCCATGCACATAGTTGTAATCAAGGAACACCTAGTGGTTTGAGGTGTCTTTTCTAAAAGAAAAATGCTACTCCGATCTTGTAATTTTTTCACAATTTTAAATATTTTTGTTGTATAGGATTGGTGTTGATGAGTGGCTTCGTATTCCTTCAGTACAAGATGTATTCTCAATAGATGATTGAAGTGGATTTGTTGAAAGTATTGGAAGACCAACTTTTCCCGCATTTGCACAAGTGATATTAGGTTCATTAGTTTCTCCTACACACTCCTTCATTCTTTAAATTCTTGCAATTTGTAGTTTTGGTTTTAGGCTAAGGTCTAATATAATACATTTCATTCATAGTGACTTTTTGAAGAAGCTTCTAACTTGTGACCCTAAAAAGGTATATGTTATTCATGGAATAAATTCTAATTGGTTTTTTGCAACATGAAATTTAATAACATGACTTATAAAAATTGTTTTACTTGCAGAGAATAATTGCAGAAGCTACCCTCCTTCATGAATTGTTCCATGAAGTCCAACTTCCCAAATATGATTTCAAGCCTATTTCTACATGTAAATTTGGGCGCAAAGTCAAACAAGAAGTAATGTGTAACACCCCAAATTTTAGGTACTAAAAATAAACCACGGGGTAACTCATTAGTAGGACCCTTCCCTTATGTTATTAGACAAAAGATGCTTTAAAAGTTATTCTTATTATATTTCTTATTATTATTGTTTCTATTCTTAGTAATATTGTATTTATTATTGTTGTTATATAAGTTGTTGTTGTTATTATTATTATTATTATTATTATTACTATTATTATGTTGTGTTGATGTCATTATATTTATTATTATTATTGTTGTTGTTGTTGTTGTTGTTGTTAATACCTTAGTATTATAAATTAGTAGCAATATTATCATAGAACTCAAAAGAGCATCTAGGGCCCAATAGGGGACTAAAGCCCACTAAACTACATATTTACCCACATGTTATAAGAAGGGAATAGAGAAGGAGGGTTAGGCTTAGCCGTCACAAAATAGAAGAAGAAAAAAGTTAGAGAGAATGAGGAAAAAAAGGGAAAAAAAAGAGGAAGAGAAGGAGGAAGAATAGAAACCGAAGAATCCAAGCCCTAGAACTCAACTTTGCATGTCCACAAAGGTGAATGCTTTCCCCCCGTATTCTTCCTTGTCTTTTATGTTGTTATTTTTCATCTATTTACCTTTTCCCCCTCCTTATGCCTAAGATTAGGGATTTGATGGGTTTTGAAGGAATTCGGAGGAAGTAAGGAGTTCATAGATTAGATAATCTTTTGACAGCTTTTCTTCAAAAACTGGATTTCGCGTTGGCGCTAGGCAGGTTGGGTCTTGACGCGGACTCGCTGGGCGGGTTCGCTGGACCGCTAGGCGGATACGACTTTTGCTATTACGTTCCTTGTGTTTATGAACTCCTTTTGACAGTGTTTAACTCATTGTTATTTGTTTTTTTATGTCTTGTTGAATTTATATTGTATGGTTGTTATTTACTTTGAAAAAAATGACTGTGATATGAAATTGTGCCTATGGTTCATGATAAAAGTCTATGAAAGCTGTAAGCATTATATGTGACCATACATCATAACATTTGAGTTATGTGATGAGGAAAGTATGTAGGAATCTGGCTGGTGGAGGCCGTGATGGGTTGTTTAACCTTAGCCTTGGGGGTTATCCGGTTGGGAAAACTCCAATGGTCCATGCTGATCCCATAAAGCCAAGGTGTACTAGCAAAACTGGGTAACTCTGACTAGTCACCAAGGGATATCATGCTAGTTGAGGGTGCGAAAGCCGAAGGCATCGGTACTGATGACACTTCTTATGGCCTGCATTTACTCCTAGTCTACTTTCCAAAAAGTTTAGGTTGGTACCATATGTGCATGAGTAGTGGTTTAGGAATATAGAACGCATATGTATCTTGTTGTAGTGTGATATGTTGAAGTGTGCTACGTTGTAATTATGTGAATTCTATGTGACCTTGTTCATAAGCGAACGATGTAATGTGTACACGTGTGAAAATGTGATTGTGTATTGTGATAAATTGTCAAGATTATGTATATGTGCTCATGTTATGCATGTATGTCATGCTTGCTTGATGAAACAAAATGATGTGTATGTCTAGTTACTAGGCAAAAGATGTTAAATAAATGTATGCTTGTAATAAAAATTGTGTTTGCTACCTCAAGGATAAGTGAGAGGCTAGGACCCTATAATAGTGTTATAAAGGTCCTAGTTGGATAATAAAAGTTGTGAATGAGGTAGAGAAAGCGTGAATCCCTACACAGCATAATAGAAAGGTATATGACAAATAAGAGAGAACAAAATGATGGTATTAAGGTGAGTGTTAAGGGACAGTCAAAAGTATTTTAGAATGTCTGTGACCTTAGACTTGACCCATAGAGAACAACCTTAAATGTTAAAAGAAAGAAAAGTAAAATCTAAACATGAAGGGTATAAATACTATAGAACATTTTGGGTAAGAAAGAGTTCTTAGGTAGAGAATGAGATAGTAAACTAATATAACAGTCAGGAGAATGAGAGAGTAGTTAACACAGAAAGTATTGAAAATTAAAAGGTGTAGATTAGACCGTAGGTATGGCGAATTATGAGAGACTTGGTGAGTTTAAAGCCATAAAAGATAAATGGTGAGGTTGTCTGAATAGAAGAGTCTAACCCAGCCGTAGAGTCCTTAGAGTACTCACTGAGACATTATGTCTCATTCCTTTAAGTTTCCCCTTTTTCAGGATACTAGTGAAGACATGCGTAGATGGAGCTTGAGTCACGTGCAAGAAAATGTAGTCTAGTTTATATTATGTTTTTGTATTCTTCTTTATATTTTGTACGATACCTTCGGGTGATAGATGAGTTATATTGGGCATCTATGTTTTTTTATTGTATTGTTCGTATATAATATTTAATTATATTTATGAGAAGCATTTGTATATTGTTTCTACCTTTTTAAGTTTGTTTTTTTTTTAAATCTAGACCTAGTTACGGTAATGCCCCTTAGGGTGTTACATAATGCATACTCTCTTATTTGTTTTTACATGTAAATTTGTGCATAAGACAATTTATAAAGAATTACTTATTTAGGGATCTTCAAATCGTACTCCATGAGCTAGAAAGCTCCAACACTTACCATTTCTGGCATTTACCTTATAATACTTTTGTTTTACAATTGATTCAACCTTTTTCACATTCAACAAACACTCTAGACTTGGATTGATGGAAGAACGAAGGGAGAATAGGAGAATAGAAATATAGAAGGACATTACTTTTTACTTCTTCATCCCACTTCCCTGGGAGCTATGAGGTAGTGGACCTATAGAAAATTTTTCAAGGATGGTGACACGCATGGGAGGTATATATAGCACGAAGGGGAAACAAAGTTGGCAAAGGTTTAGTTTTGTACGTTTTAAGGGAGTTATAAATCCAAAGAAACTAGAAAGGGAGTTAGACCATGTGTACATAGGGGATATGAAGTTGTTCATAAACATCCCTAAACATGAAAAACTACCTACAAGGAGGATGGAGGACTACAAGAAGGAGAATGGAAGACCACAGGAAGAAGAAGTATTACAATAGTCATATGGGATGTTAAAAGAAAAAAATTAAAAAAACATGGCAAATGGAATAGAGAGAAAAGGTTTGACTTATGCTCAGGTAGTGAAGGTAGGGGACGTGGTAAAGAGTGGAGATGGCAGGAGAAAAAAAAAAAGAAGCAGGTCAAGATGATGAGAAGGTATGGAAGGGTAAGGAGATGCAAGTGGAGGAATGTAATGTGGAGTGGTTAAGGAAGAGTATGGTTGGAAGGCCACGTGACCCAAGTAAGATGTTCACACTACAAGAAACTTTTCTGATGAATGGATTTAACTCAGTCAAAACTAGATACATGGGAAACAACATGGTGTTGCTAACAGAGGTAGTAGGTGAAGATCTCCATGAATTACTTAAAGATACAGAGGATTGGCTAGGAAATATGTTTGAGTCAATCAATCCTTGGAATCCACATGATGTACCAACCAATAGATTAGTTTGGATAAAGTGTAGTGGTGTGCCATTAAGTATATGGAGTGATGAATTCTTTACAAAGCTAACAACACCGTTCGGTACTTTTGTATTAACGAATAAAGATAAAGGAGCCTTTCAAGACTGGAATTTGCAAGGTTCCTTGCTAGGACTTCGATGTTAGAACCAATTGCTAATAGTCAAGCAATACAAATTAATGGAACAATGTATCCCGTAAGATTGGTGGAGGAAACCATAAGGCAGGAGTATAACCATTGTTGATGTAGAAGAAGATATGCTGAAAAAAATGAGGAATCATCATTGGGGTATATTACTGGTGGGGATATGGAGTCCTTATTATCAAAGTTCTTTGGAGAGGAAGGTGGATGGATAGGAGGATCAAGTTGCTTCGATGAGAATATTCTGACGACGCTACTTGAGGATAATACAGTTGTGTATCCTAAAAATCAAATTTAAATTTCTCAAGTAGTGAAAAAGGGGAACAAAAGATGGAAATATTTAATGCAAACGGAAATGTGTTGTTGTGCAAGGGCTAAGTAAGATGAAAGTCAGACATGAGTCAAAAAACCAAAAAAGAAAAAAAGAAGGAAGAGAAATATGAAAAAGGTGGGATATTGCTGGACATGGAAGAAAAAAAGATAGTTGACCAAGTGGTAGAAGTAGCCCAATTAGACGTCTAGAGATAGGACCAGTGAGAAGTAAAAAGTACAATGTAGGGGGTAACGTTGTTTCATGTGAAAACATGAAAATAAAATATGCAGAGGAGTAGGAAAGGAAAAGGTATGAGGTGCAAATGGAAAAAGTGAAACACGACGCTCAAGGCCAGCAAGGAGTACAAGTTAATGTGAGGAGGGTGGCAGGGATAAAATGGTAAATGATTATGTCCGAGAACCTATTGAAATTAGTGGGCCAAACAATGAGGAACAAATCAATAATGCAGAATTATAGTCCATGAGCATATGATGGAAGTAAAATTGTGGACTCTCATGTGTCACAAATGGTGGTGCATCAAACAAAAAATGTTGATAGAGATAAAACGAAGCCATGGATTAGCATATGTTAGGCTTTGAGGAATGGCCCACGAGTAAAAGAAAAGAGGATCTAGAAGGTAATGAAGTTAACCCCCAAAGCCAAAATAAAAGGGGAAAATGCTAGGGGTTGCGAAATTTGGGAATGAGACACAATTTCAAATCATGAGGCCAAGGCAATGGAGTTTGAGACGATGGTACCTGCAAAAGAGGATGAATTAGAGGTCGAAAGGACAGGCAGTAGCAAAGAGAACCGAAGCTCAATATAGCCCAAAAACAAGAGTGAAAAAAGTTGCAAATAACTTCAGCAAAAATAAGGTGCACAAGACATAATCGTAAAAGAAGGACACCAACACACTCATGAAGGGAAAAAGACTTGATACGAATATGGTGAAAGTGAAAGGGGGTGCTGATGCAAGGCACAGGAAGGAGGTAAGAAGCTTATACCATTCCTTAAGTAATTCTCCATCAGATGGAAATATTATAAACTGTAATAAGCTATTTTGGCTGAAAAATGAAACTTTGAAGGCAAAAAAACTATGGGAGATAAGGCGAAAATTGGGAGTTTGTTTCAATGGAGATGATGAAGAGATGGTGAAAAAATTATTAGAGCTAGAAAGGAGAGATTGTAATGAGATTGAGAAAATGAACTAAGAAGAAGGTAGAAGGAATCAAAATGTGAACACATGAAGATTTTAAGCTACAACATCAAAAGGTTAGGGGAAGAATGAAGTGGAGGGCAATATGGAAGATAGTAGTTTCAGAAAATGTAGATTTGTTGTGTATTCAAGAAACCAAATTAGATAGTGTATAAAGGAAGATTTGCTATGTGATCTGGGGTGACATTGAGGTGGAGTAGAAAGTGAGTCCTGCAATTAACGCATTAGGGGGAATGTTGTGTTTATGGAGAAGATGGGTATTTAAACTCAATGAATCCTTCTCAAGAAGGGGATTTCTTGGTCTAAAAGGCATATGGAAAGATAGGAATACGACATATATAATTGTTAATATTTATAGCTTGAGTTCTCTAGCAGAGAAGGGAAGTATGTCGAGGGAACTAGAAACAATAAAACGGAATAGTAGAGAAAAGGTGTGGTGTTTAGTAGGTGATTTAATGCAGTGAGGAACATAGAAGAAAGGAAGGGGAAACAATTGATAGGCAATCGACAAGCAAAGATATAGAAGGGCTTAATCAATTTATTGACAATATGAAAATAGTGGATATACCAATGCTAGGCAGAAGATACACATGGTACATATCAAATGGCTATGCTAAAAGTAGACTAGATAGAGTGTTGGTATCTAGAGAATGGTTAGATCTATGGCCGAGAAGTATTCAATATGTGTTGGAAAGACATGTATCAGACCATTGCCCACTATCACTAAGAGACTCAAATATGGATTAGGGACCGAAGCCATTTAGAGTGCTTAACTACTGGTTTATGGAAGCAAGTTTCTTAGAGTTCATGGAAGAAACGTGGAAGAGTGTTGAGGTTCAAGGGTGAGCAGCCTATGTATTCAAGGAAAAGCTAAAGATCCTCAAGGGAGAGTTGAAAACAATGGAACAATGACAGCTTCGATGATTTGGAAAAAAAAAAAAGGAGTTGGTCAATAAACTAAACATGTTAGACTTGATGGATGAGGAGGAAAGATTAAGTGGAGGGGAGGTACAGCAGTGGAGGGAATTAATAGCTAAATTACAAAATGTATCTGCACAATATGAATCACCAATGCATCAAAAGTCTAAGAACTTGTGGATTAAGGAAGGTGATTGCAACACTAAATTTTTTCACTTTATAGTGAATTGGAGAAGAAGAATAAATGCAAGAAAAGGCTTGTTATGGGAAGGTAGGTGGGAAAAGGATCCACAAAAGGTGAAAAAAGGCGTGAAGGAGTTCTTTGAAAAAAGGTTTTGTGAGAGATCTTGGGAAAGGCCATTGTTGGAGGGTGTGCCTTTTAAAAAAAATAGGGGAAGTGAAAAATAAAAAACTCATTGCAACTTTTGATGAGACAGAAATTAAAGAAGCAGTGTGGGATTGTGATGGATGTAAGAGCCCTAGGCTTGATGGATATAATTTCAAGTTCATCAAGTCATTTTGGCATGTAATAAAAGATGACATTGTAAGGATTATAGGTAAGTTTCATGCTTATGGGATTCTACCTAAAGGGGGGAATTCCTCATTCATAGCTTTGATCCCCAAAATCAACAACCCACAAAACTTAAGGGAGTTTAGACCAATTTCCCTTATAAGTTGCACAGTACAAAATTAGTGCAAAAGTGTTGTCTAAAAGATTAAGGTGCTAGATGGGATAATTGATAAGAGACAAAGTGTGTTTACTAGGGGGAGAAGTATGTTAGATGGGGTACTCATAGCAAACGAGATAGTGAACAAAGCTAAAAGAAAGAAAAAGTCGATTATATGATAGGTCGATTAGGATTTTATAGGAAATGGATTGAATGGATCAAAGAGTGTTTACAATCAACTTTAGTGTCTGTGTTGGTAAATGGGAGCCCTACAAAGGAGTTTAGGATGCAAAGAGGATTAAGGCAAAGAGATCCACTTGCCCCCATTCCTGTTTATAATTGTTGCAGAAGGACGAACAGGTTTGTTGAGACAAGCATTAATGAGTAACCTCTTTTTAGGATTCAAAGTAGGTGTGGACAACATGTAAATCTCCTTGCTACAGTTTGCAAATGATACCTTATTCTGTACGAAGGCTTCAATGTAGAATGTAATTACCATGAAGACTATTTTGAGGTGCTTTGAGTTAGCTTCTGGACTTAAAATTAATTTTTGTAAGAGCAAACTGGCTAGAATACAAGTAAGAGAAAGAAGTATAAAAAGATATGCTTCAATGTTAAATTGTAGACCAATGCTTGTTCCATTCGTGTATTTAGGAATTTCGATTAGTGCAAATCCTCAAAGGGAAATAACATGGAAATCAATGATACTGAAGCTAAGTAGAAAATTGTCAATCTGGAAACAAAAACAGCTATCTTTTGGAGGAGGTATGTGTCTCATAAAATCTGTGTTGACTTCTTTGCCTTTTTTTTCTGTCATTCTACAAAATGCCTCAGGTGTTGCAATAAAAATCAAAAGCATACAAAGGAATTTCCTATTGGGGAGGGGAGGAAGGAAGGAAAAGACTAGCACAGGTTAAATGGGATAAGGTATGCATCCCAAAAGAGAGAGGGGGTTGGAATTAAAAGATCTGCAAAAATTCAATAAGGCATTACTAGGAAAATGGAGATGGAGGATGTTGAATGAATTTGACAAGTTATGGTGCAAAGCGTTAAAATCAAAATATGGGTTATTTAATAGAAGAGGAAAGGATATATGCTTCAGTAGGGGGTCAGTGTGGTGGAGAGATTTAGGAAAGGTGTGTGAGAGTGGGAACCAAGAAGGGTGGTTTGAGAGAAATATTTGATGGCAGATTAAGGATGGAATGAGAGTGACGTTTTGGCATGAATGATGGCTAAGGGATGAGGAGTTGCATGAAAAATACAATAGAATTTACAATAATTCAAATTAGCAACAATGTTGTGTGGGGGAGATAGGAAGGTAGATTGATGGGGTGTAGGAATGGGAATTTAAATGGAGAAGGGAGTGGTTCGAGTGGGAGAAGCCTATGGTTTAGGAATTTCTGCAAGCCCTAAATGTAACTAAACTAACCCAAGGAGCTGAAGATAGGTGGACATGGAAGCAGGACAATAAAGGTAACTATACAATGAAGTCGCCTTATAATGTGATACAAGGACCATATGATCATGCTTAGTGATCTTTATTTTGGTGCTTATGGGACATACTAATACCTTTTAATGTCTCAACCTTCGCATAGAGGATGGTACTTGACAGGATACAAACGAAGGAAAATTTAAGGAAGAAAAATGTCATAATATTAAATTAAGACTTCTCTTGCCCATTTTGCCAAATGAAGGTAGAAACAACTAGTCACATTATATTCTCATGCAGCTTTTCATATCACATTTGGAGTGAGTGTAGTAGGTGGCTAGGGGTCCAAGGTGCATTACCCTTGGAACCCACCTGTCACTTCATGGTGGGTTGTTTGGTTTGTTTTTTTGTGGATGTTGTGGCTACATAGGAGTGACATTATCTTCAAGAATAAGACTCCAAACTCAAAATATATTTGAGTTAATAAAATTTAGATCTTGGATATGGTTGTCTAACAAGGTTATTAAATTTAACTTTTTAGTCTATGAGTGGTCAGTGAACCCCATGTTATGCATAAAAGGGATGTTAGTAAATTAGTAGAACAAGATAGTAGTTAAGTTTTGACAGTGAGTGATTGGAATATGATGATACTGTTTCGGTGGGTTGAGTAGGGAGTTGTATTTTGACAGGTCTATAACATATCTTGTAAAGGTTAGGGTACCCCTTGTACCCCCTATATAATATATTTTAATCTTTGGCTAACAAAAAAAAAAACCTTTTTCACATTTTTTTTAAAGCATCTTTTTCACATTCATTGCATGTATCTTTATCTATAGTCCAATATTTCTTTTTGTAATTAAATAATACAAATTAATCTATGATTTGAAAATTAAATGATAATTAATTATGGTTATACTACAAATTCACTTGGGAAGAATAAAAAATTAGTTACAAATTACCTACAAAATAGCTTTGGAATGGAACATTTAAATTAATTCTTAACTACAAATTAGCTAGGAATTAGCTAGGAAATAATTGTTAAATTGTTATAAAGATAGGATAATTTTAGCTATATATTAGCTACAAAATTGCTATGAAAATGTCTTAGTTATATAGCTAGGAAAAAGAAAAAGAAATAATATATTACTATAAATTAGCTAGAGAATAGCTACAAATTTTTTAAAATTTGCTATGAATTAACTAAGATTATTTTTCTAGCCAATTTGCTACTTATTTCATGCTACCACCAATATTATAGTAATTTTGTAGCTAATTTGTAGCTAATTCTTTTTACTAGAGATTAGCTATGAATTAGCTACTAAATTTTCTGAAGCTAATTTTAGAATTTCTTGCAGTGTACTAATAATAATAAATTTAAATATAAATTTATTAAATTAAAATTTTAATCATTATGTATGCATTCATAAATAAATATATATTTTTACATTATTTTATGTGCATCAACTAAATAATTAGTAATTTTATTAAATAGTTTCAATTAGCTTTTCAATTCTCGATTATTTTTCAATTGTTTTAACTAGTTACGCCAAACAGATGGGAACGCGTCTTTTATAATCAACAATAAAGTAAATTAATATTGAATTAAATACTTGAAATGAGACTAGAGGCTTTGGGTTTTCTGGCCCAAAATGATTAAACCATAATTGTCAGGAATTAGTGAATAAGCTAAGTTCTGGATTTTCGGGCCCAAAATAATTAATACCAAATCGGAAAATTTTCAGCCCACGGTTTTTTTTTTTGTGTATGGACTAGAGGCATGGGGAAGGGAACTTTTCATTCCAAATAAATATTCTGTTTAGTGTGAATCATAAAAGTGGGGGAAAAAAACGAGAGGATGTTATGTAACATTGCAATCACTCAATATGCATTTTGTATAAATATTTTAAAATTCTCTCTATTTAAGATGTTTCATTAAGGTTTGATTCACGAGCACGTATATGAAAAAGGTTTTATCGGGAAAGATAAATTTTACTTCAATAATTTTTACATCTTAAACTAAGGATACTTTTAATTCACACATACCAAAAAGATCCCTACTCTTTTTTTTTTCAAAAAAATAATAATCATATTGTGTTAAATTTAATTAAATTACGTAGATTAGCATTAATTAATATTATATAAATAATTATTTATTAATTATGAAATTATTATTTATATTAATGTATTTGTCAATTATGAATATTATAATTTGAATTTTGTTTTAAGAATGAATTGAGACATTCGTTTTTTAGCTTGTTCAGAGGTCCTTATTATCTTCTAATGAGTTAAAATTCTACCTCCTCATTAAGCAGTTTTACATGCACCTACAATTACTCTCTAGATAAAGAACAGCTTACTCTCACACAAGAAATTTTTATTTCTCTCTTCATTAAATCACCATGGACCTAGAATGAATTTAAGTATATGTTCTTGATCTTTCTCACACAAATATTAGTGATTAATATGTTGTAATTTGTATCTATGTATAATTTGGGTATTCTTATGTTGCTTTAAATTTGTCCCTTTGTACATATCAGATATTGCTTTAAATATATCATATTATTCTTAAACATATTTTTAAACAAAACCCTATAACAACTCTCTTTTTTTTTCTCTTTCATCACTTCATTCATCTTATCACATATTTTTTTTTCTTTTTATTTCTCTCATGATTATAAAAAAACGTTAATACAAAACTATTGTATAAATAAAATTTACAACATAAAAAATTATCTCTAATCAATATTTATTGTTTTGTAGCTTCTTTGACAAGTAATTCTTTTCATTTGTCTAAAATATCTTCTCTAGATTGTGATTTAGCTTAAACACGTTAAGAGTAATTCAATCACTATTATTCGCCTTAAACAAAATTTATGGATCATAAATAGACGTCGTCGGCTTATAGGAGATTAATAATTGCGAGCGTCCAAAAGGGTGTTTGGCAGCATCATATCATATTCTAATGAATTAGAATCATCCATCGTTATCTAATTTCTGTTTTCTACTAACCGAAGGTAACTTTTTCTCTGGCTTTTTAAATTTCTTCAGAATGATAATTATATATAAAGTGATTATGTGGCTTCAAAAGTTGTCGAGATTTCCATCAAGAAGTTAACATCTTGGGTATATAACTTTGGCACATTTCTAACACATGCTTTTGTCCGACATATTCTTAAACTTGCAAAGCAAGTAAAGAATAAAGAAATTGTTGAAGGAATTACCTAACAAAATTTCCACTATTTTTGAAACTTATCTGAATTGCTCTCACGAAAATTTAATTACGAATAAGGTTGCCTGCATTTATACATTTAATTATATTTAAGGATTAATTATCTTTTTATTCCCTATAAAATATGTCATTTTTGGGTTTGGTCCTTTATTTTTTTATTTTAGTCCCTACAATATATTTTTTTTTTAAATTGTCCCTGCCGTTAGTGGGCATCCGTTAAGTGCTAATGTGTCAAATGTTTCTCCACCTCAACATGTCCATGTGTTTAAAAAAATGCTTACATTACTTTCCACGTCATTTATATTTATTAAAAATTAAAAAAAACTGAATTAATTAGATTTTGAATATGGGATGTCATTTTGTTTGTGTGCCCTAACAGGTCTTATGTTTGTAGAAGTGTGAAGATATGCTTCATGTCTGCACACAACTGGATGGAAGAAAAGATGAATGCATTGGGTGTCTTCCTTGTCGCCGTTGATCTCGCGTTCGGTTTTGTTCAGGTGTGGAGTTCAAGCCATTTTGCTAACCTCATGCAGTGCCAAAAACCCTGGGAAAAAGTTTTGGAGTGTCCACAATGGAACATAAGTATTGCTCCATTCTCTATGACTGGTCTAAGGTACGATTGGGTTCGCAACAAAAAAAACCCTAACTAAATCACTATTTTTCCATTGTGGTTCGAATGGGCTTGTATTTACATGTTGTTTTGTGAATGTCAAAAAACATAGGGCTGTAATTTCTTCTTCTGGGTTGAGCATGGACACGAGTACATCATAAAACCTAAACCTGTCTACCCCGAAGTTAAAGTTCGTGGGTATGTATACAAATTAAAGAGCTAAAGCAAAAGGTTGTTGCATTAGCAAACAAAGCCTAGGCGTATGTTCAAGAAATTGAAGAGCTAAAAAAGAAAATTGCAAAAGTAAAGGAAGAATGTCATGCATATCATGATCAAATTTTGCAGTTGAAGATGAAGCTTGTAAACCAAAGTATAAAGCTTGGAGTTAAGAGGAAGAGGGTGAAGATGTTATGGTTTGTGATTATTGTTCTATGGGTCTTTGATACCTTATTGAGCATTGTAATTGCAATGAAGGTTGGTGGGCCAAAATAGGGATTTGGTAGTTAAAATTTGGTAATTATGTTGTGTAGCTAGGTTGTGTAGTTGAGTGGTAGGTTGTAGTGTTACATTTGGTAGGTTTGGATGTATTAAATTTTATGCAAACTTCAGTAATGTTGTAGGTTGTATTCTAACCAAAATGAATGAAAATGTCTATGTAATGTTTTGGCAAATCCTTGTGCAAGAATTGTTACTTTGCAATTAATCTATACGAAATTGTTAATTTCATTTTTAGTCCTTCTTAAATTTGTACTTTTTTGGTTTTAGTCCCTATAAAATACAAAAACTTTTGGATTCGATCCTTATAAAATGTAAACAATTTTGGTTTAGGTCCCTATAAAATGTTAACATTTTTTTATTTTGGTCCTTACAAAAAATGGAAAAAAAATGTGCATTTTGTACTTATAAGCTTGGTACTTCTGGCTACAAAGGTAATTAATGGTACATATAAGTTGGTCCACACATATTGTTTACAACCATTATAATATAACAAAAAGAATAAAATAGGATTCCATAATATTGATAAATGCATTATGTGGACAAAGTTTGTCTGCTGCATCACATAGCCCCAAAAAAAGAGTCACAAAACATATCTGCATGACTGTACAATAGTGACTATTCTAACTGCAAAAGATTCTCTACCCAAATACTTTAGATATTACAATACAAAAAGGTTTTGTCCAAAACACAACAAAAGCAAAAAATGAATAAATAAATAAAGATTCCTATACAGAGATTCTTGTGTTTCACAGGTGCACTAATCACTTGTTAGTCCTACTAGCTTGAGTTCCAATAAGTAGACGCTCTACCATCTCATTTTCTTCTATGCTCTTCAAACCACCAGCAATAGTGATCGGAGGGTCAATCTTGTGTGCATGATGTTGCCTTTCCTCCTTGTTCATTCCTTATTTGCCAAAAGAAAATAAAATTAACCATTATTTACAGATATGGCTAACAGATCAACACTCGTGGCTCTTGAAAATGCCTACCGTTACCTTCATTTTTGCTGTCACAAGGTCTGAAATCCTTAGAAGTACTAGAGCTGGTTGGGATGCAAACTTCTTTGTAGTGTTCTTGTGAGGCTTTAGAGTGCCAACAGAGATTGGAACACTAACATTGTTGGGTTCAATCAATCTGATCTATAATAAGAAAAGGTGCATGAAATGTTAGTGGTGAGTGTGTGAACAATTTTTATGCATTCTATTTTGTCACAGAAATAGCTTATAAGTATATCAAAAGTAGATTTGGTATGATTTTGTTTTTGTGTAACATGAGCATCTAGATCTGCTATTGGAGTATGCAGATCTGTCACTGAAGCTTGTAGATCTACAAGTGGAACCTGCAAACAGCCCTTTCAGCCAAGATAGGTGGCTTTTCAATTTTTTTTTCCTAGAAGTTGAACCAGCAGCAGTTTCTTTTCTCTTTTTAGAAGTTGAGTCAACTTTGGTTGTTGCCTGCATATAAATAAACAAAGTGTCAGTATATTAAAAATAACAATGATGATAAATGTTGCCTCCATTTTCCTTTTTTTGCTAAGTCATATTCTTCGCTTTCCCCTTACCTTGCACATGTATTAATGGTGTAACATCGCATTAAAACACAAAAATTAGTTTAATAGATGGTATGGGTTTCAATATTTCACCTTGTTGGTTGTTATTGCAGGTTGACTACCTCTTAATTGGTTATTGTTTGACTGATTAATTGGTTGCACAGTTGTCTTTTGACTACCAACATTAACAACAGGTTGAGTGTTGTCAATATTTGCTATCACATATATGTTATCACTAGTAGCAACAGCAGGTGTGTTGTCAATATTACCACCTTGACTACTGTTATCACCCATAGCAACAGTAGGAGTGTTGTCAACAATAGCTAGTGGTGGCCGTGGGCATGTTCAAGTATTGTGACCATCTTTTCCACATCTACGACAACTATATTTTGTAGTATCCCTTTTTAATTTGATTTTGCTTGAGTCTTCACTTGGCTCTCTCCTTCTCAACTTTTTAAGCCTGCTAGGACCTTTCTTATAATTTGGTGGCAAGATTTCCACATTGTCTGTTAATGGCCACATTTTCACACCATTGATAGGGGATATACTATGTCCATAACAAACACCATATGAATCCTTCCCATAATAGCTATGTACGTAATCTTTAGGTTTATCCCTTTTCATGCTAATTACTGCCACTGAATGCCTGCAGGGTATGCCCACTAACACCTAAAAATTACATGAACAAAAATGTTGACTTAAGTCAACAACAAACTTTTCAGAAAACAGAGTGTGAGTAACTTCAAATTTTAAGTCTCCAACCCAGGTGGGAATCCAATTTCTAGATTTTTCAACTTCTCCGTCCAGTCTCTTTCAAGGTTTAGGAATAATTTAACCTTTATAATTCTTAAGATGTTCTCTAAGATTAGCAAATCTACCCATTAGATAGGTCTTAATCCACTCACACATTGTGATAATTGGCGTATCCCTAGCTACAAGTATTGTACTATCAAAAGCTTCACTTAGATTGTTCATCAAAATATCACACTTTGGACAATGAGAAAAAGCATGCTTACACCAAGACTTTTTTGGGATAACAATTAACTAGTCATGTGCACTCTCATTTAGTTCCTTCAGTTGCAACATTTTCTCTTGCCAAGCCTCAACATATGTAGCTTTGGCAGCCCCCATCATTAAATCCCTTATCATAGTTCCTCCACCAAATTTCTTTTTAAAATTGTTGTACAAATGTCTCAGGCAGAATCCGTGTTCAACATCACCAAGGAATTCCTCAATGGTTGGAATTAGACCCTACGCTGCAAAAATATGATTTGTTAATATTGTTGTAATATTGTGTGTATAATGAATGTAATTGTATTTTAATATAATATTACCTTTTGTTGATCACTGATGAAGATCCATCTATTAGCAGCTAAGTCACCTATGTCCATCAACAACAAATTCAGAAACCATTTCCAACTCTCTTTAGTTTCTGTTTCAACTACTGCAAAAGCAATTAACATATACTAATCATTGGGATTTCTGCCCACTACAATCAGAAGTTGTCCCCTATATTTTTTTTGAGATGACATCCATCTATTCCTATTAATGGTCTACATGCAGACTTAAAAGCTTACTTAGGTCCATCCAGACATATATAAAAGCTTCCAAATGTCGGAAGTAAAATAGGAGATGGCTTTTCTAGTCTAATCTTGCATGTATTCCTTGCACAACTTCTTCTCAATTCTATTGCATATAACCAAAGCTGTGAATATTGTTTCTTTGCATCACCTTCGACTATCTCCTTAGCAATTGATTTAGCCTTCCACACCTTGGCCATTGTAATTCCATCTGAATAATTACACCTTATGTCACTTATTATATCAGTCAATGTCACTTCACAAGTGGTAGCCTTCATTTTATCAACCAACACTTATGCCACCCACTTGGACTTTGTACTTGAATTGTTGAACACCCTCCCACATGTATGTTTAGGGTACAAAGTCTTCAGTCTATAAGTTTCACTGTTACCAACCTTACTCACAAAGGCTACAAAGTCACATTCATGTTTGCACCTTACTCTTACTCTTACATTGTCATTTTTAACAAATTTCACTTCTTTACCATTCAAGATTGAGTGTTCAAGAATGGCTTCCTTGAACTCAATTAGAGACCCAAACTCCATGCCTAACTTGAATTCAAAATCTTTGCATATTAGCTCTTTCTTAAACTTGTCATATTTGACCCCATAATCTTCATCTTCAGAATCATCATTTTCTAAAATTTCAATTTCATACCCGTCATCAATATTTTCCTCATTGTTCAAATTAGATGGAAAAAAACTTCCATGGACATTATCATACTGCAGCCTCCTCTTTTGGACCCCTTTTTGGATTGTACATTGTCACCTGCATTTCTAGTTTCTGTCTAGACACCTTGACCTTCAGCATGCAAACTTAAATTAACAGCATCTAAACCAACCACTCCATCAGCCTCAATCCCACCAACCTTCAAACCAGCATCCTCATCAACCACTCCACTATCCTACAAACCACCATCCTAACCAACCATTCCACCAGCCTGCAAACCACCATCATGACCAACCACTCCATCAGCCTGTAAACCAACAGTAGCCTCAACCCTACCAATCTGCAAACCAGCATCTTGATCAACCACCCCATCAGCCTGCACACCAATATTAGCATCATCCCCACTAACCTACAAATCACAATCATTACTGCCTACTCCATCAGGATGTAGACCAATATTAGCATCCTCAACCCCACACTTAACTCCACCACCCTGCAATGAACCATCACCATGACCATCCATAGTTTCAGCTTCAATATCAACAACTTCAACTTGAACATTTCCTGCCTTCTTACCCACACTAGTAGTACTCATACTGCCAGTAACACTTTTAGCCTTGTCATCCATGCAACAACCTCCTATGTTTGCCTTCTTCTTGGCCTTTTCCGCCGCCTTTTGTTTTGGTGTAAGCCATAGGAATTTAGGATAAACATGTTTTATCTTGCCTTTACTTGGAGTTTTTAGAGTTTATAGATATGATGCTTTTGAATTATATGCATCAAAGCCATTGTCATTATCATTTGCACGTTCTTTCTCGTTGTCTCCTAAATGTAAATCCTTTAAGCTTTCATCACTGCTATCACCATTATTGACTGCACTTAGTACGTTGAAATTATCCCCAACCATGCCTTCATTCCCACCTTCACACTTTACACACAAATCAACTTCACACATTTTTTAAAGTGCATAATTCACCAATTCCATAGCATGTTGTCCATGGTAATCTCCTTCAACCCATCCTCCAAATTTTCATGCGCACCTTCCCACTATAATTTCACTAGATCACAATAACCAAAATCATCCTTTATAATGCCAACTGGTTCAAAGAAGGACCATTTATCTACATCTATGTTGTGAACAATTCCAATTTCTCCACCATTGTATTGCAATTTGGGTTCTCTTACCAAGGAACCCCCATGATGTACCACTATAAAGAATGACATGCCTGCATATATTCAAACATTTTATGAAGTTAACAGATTAAGGCATCGCAGAAAATTTAGATTAAGGCATCACAAAAAATATTCACAAAAAATTAAAGACAATCAAGTTAACAGATGTAAAATAACCAGAAGTTAACAGATAAACAACTTCCTTAAACACAATTAGTTAAACTTATGCTATTGGGAATATTGGCTGCTCTTACTTTGTCTCTATTATCTATCAAGTTATACAAAATTGTTTGCAACTCATTATAGGTTATCATTATTAAGACAACGATAGATTTACATATGCATAATGGTAATAATGAAGAAAATGACAATCAATAGCAATCTTATTAACTAACATTGAGCAAGACAAGTTGGTCAATATTGACATATACAATTGGACATGCCTCCAACCGTGTACATAAACAGGAAGATCATCATATATAGTTGATAGTGGATTAAAAATTAAGCCCATACTATGTCATGCAATAAAGACAATTGAATCAAATGATTAACCCAAATTGACCTAAATCTTTTCCAAACCCTAATGGGCTTCAAATGTTATATAATTTTCAAAACCCCAGATCAAATTTCAAAACCTTAAATCAATTTTCAAAACCCCAAATGTTCTCTATCAAAATTGAAAACCCCAAAACAATTTCAAAAACCCTAATTGTTCATGGTCAAAATTAAAAAACCCCCATGAGACCCCAATTGACCGCATTGACCCCAATTAAAAATTAATCACTTTTGTCTCAGAAACGATAAAAACCCTAAAACAATAACTTGAAAACGTCAACGGCACCACTACACATGGACTACACTACACATACACAAAGGGACCACTACCTTTTCACATGGTCAACAGGAACAAACAAACAACACCACATCACCCATAATACCACCACGAATACAACAACGTAGACGAAACACCTCTTTTTTCTCCATTACCTGATACATTGTGCGGAATGCAATGAACAATGCAATAGTGCCACTTTGCTTGTTAGCCACAGTCTCCACATCCAGTTTTCGAAACCTCCATCTATAGTGCTAGGAAAATCTCCCACACAAACACTCATTCGCTCCTTCAAAGACCTCTCACAAGAACCCTTTGTCCCCAAAAACACACAAGTCCTCTTCTTTTGGCAATACGACACTATGTTTAGACATTATACACTTAACTCTAAAGTTATTAAATGATTTTTTTATTTTTAATTAATAGAAATAATGTGGAAAGTAATGTAAGCATTTTTTTAAACAAGTGGACATGCTGAGCTGGAGAAACATTTGACACATCAGTACTTAACGGATGTCCACTAATGGCAGGGACAATTTAAAAAAATATATATTGTAGGGACTAAAAAAAAACATAAAGGACTAAAACCAAAAATGATATATTTTATAGGGACAAAAAAGATAATTAAGCCTATATTCACTATTGTAGAAAAGGCTTTTTAAATCGGTTAAAAAAAGCTTTTTAAATCGGTTTTACATCCGATTTAGATACAGGCAGTATAAAAAATATAATCATTCTAAATCGTAATTTGAACCGAGTTAAAAAAAAATTAACTCGATTATGGTGATAACCGAGTTAAAAAATTCAGTGTTATGGTCAACGCGTTCTTAAGCTCCCGTTGGCATTCACCACCAATAATCAACATTCTTGACATGCTTCATCTCCTCCCTAGCGATGCCGATCCTAACAAGCAGCAACTTCCCAGTCTTGGTCTTCTGGTCCACGAGCCTCTCCACCAACGCCATCTTGCTCTCCTCCGCCATGAACATAAATAGCTTGTACTCTAGCAGCTTCTCACACTCCACCATCTCCAAAAACAGCTAGTCCTTCCTGTTGACCTCTGCGGAGCGTCGAGGGTGCATGGTGGCGATGACAACGAAATGGAGGCAACAGTGGGACCCGCGGAGGCGCGCGATGAGGGCGTCCTTGCCGACGTCACTGCAGCCGCTAATGACGATGATAAGGGGGATGGGGTTGGGGGAGAGGGGCTCGGAGTTGAAGGGGGAGTCTAGGGAAGCTTAGGGCACAGAGGAGGTCAGAACGTTCAGCTTTCTCCAAGGTGGGAGGGAAGAAGTGGGGGGGTTGGGGGATTAGTGGAAGACGAAGAACAGAGGGGCACAGTAGCCGTACATGTTTTTTAAATCGGTTGATACCTGAACCATTTTAAAATGTCTAGTAAATTTTAAAATTTGAACCGGCATGCACTTTTTTAAATCGGTTGCATGAGAACTAATTTAAAAAGTTCTTTTTAAATTGGTTCTCATACAACCGATTTAAAAGGTTTTCACTTATTTATAAAAGTGTCACTGCATTTTTTTTTTAAATCAAACTTGAAAAAATCGATTTAATTTCCTGTTTTAAAAACTGTTTTTTGTAGTAGTTATTTAAACATGCTGATATGGTTGTAATTTATTGGGGATACGTACATATTTTCTGCAGTTTCATTCCCTTCCTGTAGAGGGTGTACGTAACGCCTCTTCCAATGGATGAAAGTTGGTAAGTTTCTTAACATGATTTAGATTTCTCGCAATTATATATAACAAAACTACGTACGCATGATCTATTTCTGTTATTGTCAGAGTAAGAATTAAAAGGAGCCAATTTTCCCTAGGACCTAAAAAATATATACAAAAGGGGCCAATTCTAACAATTTGATGTCGCATATATGGTTTAGATTTACAATATAAACTAAACATATCTTTCCTAACTGATAGTGTAACGTACATTTAATATTCTTAATTTTGACTATTTTTGAAAAAATGAATGATCAACATTCACCTTATCACGTTTGTTCTAACTTTATCTATTCTTTTATATTTAAAATTAAATATATTCTTTTGAAAACTAATTTTTTTAATTTACTTTTTTAAATTACCACACAGTTTTCAATTTTAAATTTAAACATTTTCAAATTAAATATGCATATAATTTTACACATTTTTAATTTATTTTTATATTATTCTTCAATTAATCATGTATATATTTTTAATTTTTCCTTTTTAATATATATTTTCAAATTTCCCTTAAATTTAATATACAATATATCAGATATTTGCAACTGTGTATACTATATAAGGTAACTCTTGTTCTTACTGGAATTTGGATACAATGCCTCCAGTTAAGAATCATTTGGGTTGTCCACTAATGACTAGATGTCCTATATATCCTTTCTTGATTCGATTTCTTTAAGCTTCAAACTAATTGGCACTTCAACAGTTGGACTACATGAAGATACGACTTTTCTGGTAGGTGACTTTCTCAATTAGAGAACACAAAGCTTATGATGGCTGGAAAGTTTGAGAATACTAGAAAAGTCATACCCCAAAGTAGCCTTCTATTGATATCATTAAAAGAAAAAAAAATTCTTCGTCATTTCAAGCAGAGAATATTCACTTGCAGGCTGCTGCATGGACCATGGTGGAAAATTTGCGTGAAAGCTTCATCGAACTATATTCACCTGATACTTTCTTTCTCTCTCTATATATATTTTTTTATTTTTTTAAATTTAATTTCTTCATTGTATCTCTTCTTGTTGATATGCTTGTGTTCATACTACCGGGACTGGAACTTGCATGCCAATGGGGAAGCAATCATAGAATTGATAATTCACAATTTTGCATTCCGCCAAACCTCCCTCCTTTGAAGCGGGTACTGTACGTGTAATGCTTTAAGTTATTGCTACATATCAACTGTCTTGTCAATCTACCTTTCTAATAAGAATGGGCCATAAATAGAAAGAGAAAGAGAGAGAAAATTTTGATATATAACTTACACAAAACCTTATCTTTAACTCGCAAAAATTTCAAACCCATATCTTCGGCCTTCTAAGTTCCAGCTTGTCTCGAGAACGTAACTTTTTGGCAATGCTTTTTCTCCATACTCCTAAGTCCTAATAAGTTTACAGCTTTCTTATGTAACCTAAATTCAAATAATACCTCTCTTGATTCTCTCTCTTTTTTATGTGCATACTTCATTTCCTGAATTATTGATTCCCTGTGTACGTGCCTGGATGGTGCAGTACTGCGGCTACATTATTATCCACTCATTCATCATAATCATTTTCTTAATTTGCTTCCTTTTAAAATTTTCTTGAAAATAACTCCACTTCAATTAATGTTTGAACACTTTTTTATTTTAAATTTTGAAAAATTATAAGACTTCAACTTCCAAATTTCAAAAATAAACTCAAAATAATAAATTAAGTAAAGCCTATTACTATCATGTTTAATTGTTTAAAATGTGAACCGCATGTGACGTAGCAGCAACGTCTTAGTTGCGGCGGCACGTTAGGTCATGATTGTGCACATCAAATTAATCGTAATGATCACAATAACAATTGAAAATCTTGGTCATGTTAATTTAACAAGAGATGAATATATTTGTTATTACTCAACAACAATGAATAAATCATCCAACACTAGAGGATCTTCAACCCAAGCCAAAGAGTCAACCAAAGACAAGCTTTCTGGCCAACCCATGCTGAGCAACAGAATCTCTCTGAAAGAAAATTGATATATAAGCCCGTTATTTGAACCAGTATCAATTATTCATTTTCATTATATTAAATAAAATGTATAATTCCAATTTAATCACGGCCTTACAACTATGTACTAAACTTTTATCACAAAAACTATTAATAATTAATTCTTTTATAAAATCTATCATTTTTCATGGAAGTTGTTGAATTTTTTTTTCTTTTCACTACGAGGGGTGGAACATCAACTAACTAACTATTCTATATAAAATAGGGGTATCAATTAGGTTGGTCCGACACATTTAGGCTAATAGACTATGGGATGAGTAAAATGCCAGACAACCCAAATCAGGCCAAGTAGTCGAATTGTCAAATTAGTGATTTTCAAATTGCTGTTGAATTGACTTGTTAATCTTTATTATTTTTTAAGTAACTAGAGTTTAAAAATTTTAATTTAAAAAAATTATTTAATTACTTAGTATTAAAAACTTAAATAAATTTACATTAAAATTAAAATTAATTAATACTTGAAATAAATAAATGTTTATGAAAATAATTAATAATTATAATCATTATTTATGATATTTTTGAACTTATAAGTCAGGTTAACCCAATGCAAGCAAACCCTCGTGAGGTAGAACCAAATCGAGCCAAAAATAAATTTATTCTAATTTTATTGGCTCAATTCACATGGTATCAGGCTATTGGCGCCATCTTTTTACATTTTCTAATATAAACTCTACAAAAAAGGAAAAAACTAATCTAAAAACTATATCTCTTCATCTTAAATTAAGTTCTCTAGCCTTTTATACCAGTTACTTAACCGTATTCTTTATAGCAGTCTATTTACCTTTGTGTCATGGGAACTGATAGATCGAAGTAAGAAAACTAGCAGTAAAACTAGCTTGCCTGTGCCTACTCTCTTTCTCTTGGCTTGGCTGTACGTATACAAATCCAATGTGTCTGTGAGAAGCGTGAGCATTAAAGTTCACGAGAGACATTGAAGATGGGAAGGGATAGTGATTAGGAGAATGGCTTCTGCTACAATTACAACTTCATTGGTAGAGCACGAGAACCATATGTATCTTTGGCACCGACACCAACATCTTGCACTATCCATCTTTAGCTATCAATAAGAAATGATTTATGCTCTAGTTAATTTCGTGCCAGGAAACACAAATCATCATTGAATGTCTCCATCTTTTTATGTAAGCTTGTGGGGAGAAGAATGATGATAGTAAAAGCCATCGTACAAAAAGCTAAATGGTACTGCTCAAAAAATAATGTTGCAACTTTTTCCACTACTCGTGCATTCATTGTTTTTAATTAAGTTATGGGCCAATTATAAGACTCTTTCAGGGTACACATAGTTTAGTCAGTTTCCAACCATCCCTAATCAATAACTGAAGGATCAAATTCCATTCCAGGCATACATCCTTCATATCCCTAATCTCTGCCTTACGTGTTAGGGAAGATTCAGCTGGCTCTAGCTAGAATGTGCCATGCACCACACAACCACAAGTAGATTCACAAATTAAGGGAAAACCCTAACGGCATAACCCTAAAAGCATTGCATTTTCTACGTGAATAATATTAATCCTATCAAATAAACTAAAAATACAGAGACAAGCAAAAGAAGAAAAGAGTTTTAAAAAACAAATGTCTGATCATCTAACAAATCTCTAGTTACAAAGAATAGCCATACATATATAAGAAAAGCAAAAAAAAAATAATAACATTAACAATTAAATTAACAAAATCAGAACCTCGTTCCCTCCATAAGCTACAAGGGCAATAGTCATTTTAAAAGAGAAGCTCCAAAAGGTTTCATAAACTCAAATCTAGCTGAGTGGTAGTTTTCTCCACAGTAACCTCTAACACAGAAAACCCCCCAGACCCAGCAAGAGGTGGCATCAAACGAGTTAGAGAACATTACAGACCATACCAAGCTGCAGTCAATACAGACCATAATAAAATCAATTAATAGTAATTAGTATGATCAATTTCCCCAGCCCAATAAATATAAACACCAAAATTCGTCACCTATATATGGATCTATATATCTCCCTTGAATATTCAATCCTTCTCCTCCTTCCTCACCTGCGTTGGCACAATAATGTCCTGAAGCAGCCCATTGTCCCTCAACAAAGCCTCGTGTCCGAAACGGTTCGCGTGATCCTGAGCAAAGCCACCAAACGACGTCGTGTTCATCATGTAGTTACTACTGGAGCCAACAACACTCAAAGGAGGGGTGGAGTTATATGTCAAAGCCGAAGCCTGTGGTTGCTGGTGCTGATGTGGCAGCAGGAAGTGCGGGGAACCGAAAGAACCGCCAGCACCCAAACTTGCGTGTCCGAACCCACCAGGCTCGTGCACGAACCCGAAGCTGGCCCGTGACGAAGCAGGGCAAGGGTGCGTGTGCTGCCCCTCGTAGGTGGTAACCACGATGGAAGGGTCTTCGGAGGAACGCTCCACGCGCTTCTTAACGCCGCAACCAGCACTGGTGCAACGGTAGTAGCTCCTAAAAGGTGACGTGGCACACCCGTTTGCGTGTCCCGCAAGAAAAGTTTAATTTAGAACCACTTAGATAAAAATTAATGGGAAACTCTCTATTGGTATCTTTTGTCAACTGGACCGTTCGCTAGGGACAAGCGAAGAGAGCGATGGATGGAGATAGAGAGAGAGAGAGAATGAAGAGTGAATATTGAAAAATGAAAAATGAATTATGAAATATGAAATGACAGTAATATACTACCTGGGATAAGGGCTGTTTTTCACAGCTTTTTGGCCGTACTTGCGCCACTTGTAACCATCGTCTAGGTGATCAACCTCGCTCTTTGTCAAGAACGCAAATTTCGGTTCTCGTTGCTTCTTTTGGTTCTTCTTCTTCGGTTTCAGCCTGTTGGATTATAGATTTTGTCCAAAATTACCAATAGTCAATTCCTCCTCTCAAATAAACGGTATTGTTGTCAATAATAAAAAAATTGGCAAATAAGAAAAACAGAGTCAAATGACGACACTAACAACGATACAAGCAGGAGGCCATTTTAAGTTCACTGATCAGAAACAGAAACTGCCTCGTGAATTTCCCGAAACCGACTTTAATTTATCTCTCCCTTTTCCTTTTTACTTTGTCATTAAGGCAATAAATAACATAGAGAAAAATAAATAAAAATCAATTTTCAATAGAGAAAAAAAAAAGAAAAATAATAATTATAGTTCAATCAACTGTATATTCGCACATCTTTATAGTATTTTCAACTACTTTTCGCCTTATTTTTATATTAAACAATTTATTATATCTGTCACTTTTTTTATTTAATTTTTTTTTCTATTTCTCTGTTTTTTATCTCATGCAACTAAAACATTTGGACAGAAACTCATCTGCAAAATTTTAAGTGTTTTTAATATTATTTTTCAAATAAATCATATAAATAGAGAATAACATCAAAAATACATAAAAAAAAATTGAATCTAAGTTTTGTTAAAAAATAAATAAAAAATCGTACACTTGTCATTTTCCTTACTTAATACTTACTGTTTCTTAGTCTTGTCTTGATTTTGGTCTTCTCCTCTGCCTCCATTACCACCTTCTTCCTGTGCTACTGCCTCTTCTTGTTCATTCCCAGGTTTCCCACTCTGTTGTTCCACGGTGGTGTTGTTGACTGTGGCCTCATTCGACGACGACGAAACCGACGACAAATTGGGCGACGCCGACGTGTTCAACACCTCGGAGGAGCCCCGGACGTTAGAGCTCGCCGGCGACGGCGCGGGGCGGTGGGCGGCGGCGACGGGGAGCCAATCGAAGGGCGGCGCGTTGTAGTCGTGGACGCCGAGCAAGTCCACGAAGCCGAAGGAGGAGGCCTTGCGGTCGCACGAGGAAGACGGTGGCATCATGTCAAAGATGGTGGTTGGCTGGAAAGGGAAACCCAGGTTGTTCGGAATCTCGTCGGAAAATGCCATGGTGGTGGATGATGAGTTGTTGGGGTGCGCTTCCTCCTCTCCTTTCTCCTCCGCCATTGATTTTCATGGACTCTTGTTCGGGCTGTATATTATTCAGCACAAAGCGTGGCACATATTCTTCCTCGTTTTCCCTTTATTTTTTCGAGATCTTGCTTTTGTGCTCCGAACTCAAAAGCAAGTGTGCCTCTTAATTCTACCGCTTGTTATTATTATTATTATTACAAAAGATATATTAAAAGAGACAGCAGAAAGGAAGAGAGAGAGAGAGAGAGAGAGAAAAGGATAGTTTGGGGATTAGGGGCGTAGTATCCATAGATTCAAATTTTGAGATTTCTTAACGAGTGTTATCATAACTATAGTATAAAATTTTTATTGAAATTTTAAATTTATTTATTGTTTTGTTTTTAAATAATTAATAAGATTAATTAAGACATTAAATGTTTCTTTAGCTAGTATTTAAAAAACGTTAAATAATAGTATTGTTTTTCTACTAATGTTTAAAGCGCATAGGATAAAAATTTAATACAATATTATAGGTAGCAATTTTTTTAAGGACAAAACTTACATACAGTTTTATAGATGTTGTTTTTATTGATTTCTAATTAAAATTGAAGTTTTATCTCAGTAATTTACATAATCTTTAATGCAAACATTTATTTCATAAATTACCAAAGTGGAACTCCAATTCTAATTAGAGAACAGTAAAAACAACAATTATAAAATTGTATGCAAGTTTTGTTTTTTTTTTTATTACATCCTCTGGTCTTTAATATAAAAAAAATAATTTATGCTAATTAAGAATGCTAGTTAACATCATTTAATTTTATTAATTTTATTTAAAAAAATAATTTTTTTCTAAACTATCCTTCATTGGAACTTAATATTAAGAATAAATTAAAAAATGTCATTAAAAATAGAATCTCAATTAAATAAAGAATATTTTGGGAATGATCTCATTAAATAGGGTAAAATAGTTAATATTTTCTTATATTTTAGATTAACATACCTGGGAATTTTTTGCTTATATTGTGTAAAACTATAAAAATATTTAATATATTTTATTACATATTAAATATTTTTAAATATTTTTAAAAGTATATATTGAATGTTTTTATATAATTAATGTTTTTAAATAAATTTTTTATTTTTTATTTTTTATTAATAACTTACAATAAATTATGTCTTATAAATATAATTAATGTTATCTTCCCATCAATATTAATATATGTTCTGAGTAATTACTATCTATTTTAGTTATTGTGTTAAAACATTAATTACAAAAATGAAATAATAATTTTGATTGTAATATTGATTTTGTTTAAAGAACAAAATAGTTATGATACTGAGTTTTGGCCAATTTTTAACAAGGTTAATTCTTTTATTCATATAGGTAAATTTCGTTTTAAAAATATTATCGAAACTTTTACTAGAAGTCTCAGATTAAAGAGCCACACACACACACACAAAATGTATTCAGCGACTAAATATTGTTCCTTTTATTTGAAGCCTTACAAAATAAATATCTGACTTAACAAATTAGGGTCGTTGTTGTGTGAAAAGAAAGGAGGTTTGATGGGGTTGGGATTTTGGACAACAGGTATGGTGGGGTTTCCAACTTCCGCCTAGGGATGACGGACACCTGTCGGTTACGAAGCGTACGAAGACTGGCAGCACGATGCTGATGGCATTTACCACAAAAGAGGACCGCTATAGGGCCCAATGCTGGTTGACGCGGATATTTGACTGGTAACCGGCTTAGCGTGTGAAGGAAGCATTCTCGCGAGTGTATACGTGGGCTACTAATTAGATACTTAAATTATTTTTTTTAATTAGGTGGAACTAATTAAATATTTTTAAACATATAAATTATATTTTAGATTTATAATAAATGATTAAATTATGATATAAATTTATTTTAAACTATTAATAAATTATTTTAAAAAATTATTAAATTTAATTTATAGATAAAGATAAAAGATAGTATATTAAAAGGGGTATAGGTGGTTGAGATAGTTGAGAGGACATTTTTTTTAGCTAATTGTAAAAGTACTGTGTGAAATGCATTTCTAAATAAGTGAAAAAAAATATTAATAACATTTAAGTGAGAAAATGAGAAGAGTAAGAGTTTGACTCTCCCAATTATGAATTTAGAAATAAATTAAGTGTTTTTATTGTTATTTTTTAATTAAAATTAGAACCTTACTTTAATATTTTATATTGGCTTTAAATATTGATTTTTATTGTGTGGTTGAGGTAAAGTTCCAATTTTAATAGGATAATATTATCATAAGTACTAAAAAACTGTATTTAAATATTATCCTTATTTTATTTGATTAGTTTCAAAAAAAATTGAGTAAAAAAAATATTTAGTAAAAATATATTTTATTAATTTATATATTTTTAAAATTTTATTTTATGTAGCATTTGAATTTATATAAGTTTTAAATTTTTTAAAATTTTTATCTGCCTACCTTATTATAATTCATTCTTTACTCCTTTTTTGGTTGAAAAATTCTTAATAGTACTTTCTCTTCTTCTTATCCTTCTCATTCTCATCAAATATTATTTTTATATAATATAAAATCATCAAAATTATAATATAAATTCATTTATGTTATTTTATTTTATTTAACAAAAATATTTAAATTTGAGGAGAAAATTAAAAATTTACTAAATTTTTAAGATGATAATTTATTTGAAATAAATTAAAATATAAAAAGTGATCATTATTTGAAAATATATATAGTTATCAAATTTCAAGTTATGGTTAAATAATTACGTATATTATTTTATGTTAGTTTACACTTATAAGAAAATTTAATAGTTAATTTTACCAAAAACTTTTAATTCAATTATATAGTTTAAAAACTTCTAGCTAGTTCTTCTAAACTAAATTTATCTGGTAATTTTGCTAATTATTTTATCGTACGTCTTCATTTCTAGAATTGATTGTTCAATGTGCTTTATTAGTGTCTATTTGTTTCAAACACCAATAAAATTCATTTTGATCTAACTAATTTTGAACTATTAAATGTGATCAAAATATGTATTTAAATTAATTTTAACTATAAATTTTATATAAAAGGTGTATCATAATATGCAAAATTAATTATAAACTATATATAATTAAATAAACACTTAATGTCTTGTAGAATGTCCCCTAAGAGAGATCCAAACTTATGGGAGTAACTTTCAAAAACTACATGTTATTATTACAACATATACATGTTTGATATGGCCAACGACTAACACACTCGAAATATGAACCAACAACATGCATGTCACTATAGCGATTAAGCGAGTATCTCTACCATGACCATGGCAAATGGACTCATTGAAAGCCTTTTAGGCAACTCGATGATGACCAATATGTCTCATACGACTTCATATATACCTAGTAACTCTCATCTCACATTTCAAGACTAATCACATGTTTAGAAGGTATTACTCTATTAAAAATATCAAATTACAGTGACATCACCCTAAACTTTGTCACATCATGTACCCTTAGAGGTATCGAGATCAATCCTGATTGTTGATTTAAGACCAGGTTGCAGGCATCCAAGAACATCCCACCTTTCTTACCAAGATGAAGTAGCTAGTGAATATGTGCTCATTAAACAAAAGTTGTAAAAATTCAAAATTATAAAGCAAAATAACTATTCTTTTTTGTTTTAAAATAATACTTTATTTAAATATTAAAAAATGATTTTAAACAATATAAGTTTATTTAATTAAATTGTATTTTTTTTTGTGAAAAAGGAGAAATCAAATCACAAAAAATAAAAAACAAAACAACTTTGACCGTCCATTGCTTTCAAAAATAATATAGATCACTATGCTTGAGGAGGATTAAGCAAAATCAACAAATCTTTATTATTCTTTTATAATATAAAATTCTAAAATTATTCTCTTAATTTTTAAATAAAGTTATTAGAAATAAATTTAAATATCGAAGGTGATATATATATATATATATATATATATATATATAAGGAGCATTTCAAATGAGAAAACTTCTTAAAATGAGAAATGAGAACTATTAATAGTAGTCAATGGATTATAATTAAAAATAATTAATGGCTAAGATTAAAACTTAATTAAATACCTCTTATGACACCATCATTGTTGTTATCTCCACCACCACCATTGTTGCCACCTTCGTCGTCACCGTTGTTGTTGTTGTTGTTGTTGTTGCCCCCACTGCCACCATCACCATTGTCATCGTCGTTGCTGCCACCATTATCATTGTCATCATTGTTGCTACTGTCGCCATCATCACCTCCACCACCACTACCATTACTGTTTGGTGGCGACAGTGGTAGTGGTGGTAAAGACGATGACAATGGTGGTCTCATAAAAGGTGATTAATTGAATTTTAATTTTAGACCAAATTTTTTTTAATTATGATCCAAGGGCTATCATTGAAGTTTTCATTCTCTCATTGTAAGAGTTTTTTATTTGAAACATTCCTATATATATAACCCTAAATCCTAAACCTTAAAAGTTATAACCAAATAACTAAATATGTCCCTTTATGTCATTTTAACTAATTATCAGCTAGTTTATCAACTAATATCACCAAACACTTTTAATTAAATTAGCTAGTTTATAAGTTTTTAGCTTTTCACTCTTAACTTATAAATTTTCATTTAACTTTGAACTAATTTCACCAAACATATTTTTATGCATTAGTCTCTGCAAGTGTCACCATCTCCAATCAATTTGTCCAATCATCATCAAAATAGTAGCTCATGGATAAAATCATCTGCATTCGAGTGTAAACATATCATTTTAACCACCTGATCTCGTAATGTATCATGTGTGTACCTAAATTCCATTCCTTTTGCCAACGAGAAGCTACGAATCCCCCATGTAATACCAACATAGATTGGCAAGTGAGGCCAATACTAATTTAGCGTGTCCATTTGCACTCCACGAGCAATTTTTTTATATAAAAAAATTATTTTTTATAAAGTAAAAATTTTTATCGCCTTTTCAAATAAATAAAATTTGATGTGTAGATATCACTTTTGTTTATACTCTTACTTGTATACATTTTATCGCCTTTTCAATTTTATCGCCTTTAATTTTGTTATTTTAAAAAATTATATTTATTCAAGTTTTTTAAATAGACAAAATTCTTTATTAAATTTTGTGTTAAGTTAAATACTTTTATTCTTTAATGTCACTAAGAAAATTATTTTTACTAAATTAAAGTACACTTTACTCTTTTTTTTCTTTGGCGATTGGACTATTATTATGAGTTTATAAATTATATTATTGTATGATATTTTTTAAGTATTAATTTTATGTCAAAATTAAAATAAATCTATAATTTTTTTTATTATAAGTAAATTTCCTTTTGAAAACTTATAGAAATAGAAAATGGACTTTGGCAAATATAAAACAACTTTTTTTGTCGTAAATGCCATGTGGTAGTAATTTAGAATTTCCTCATTAAAATTTAAAATTATTTTATTTTTAAATCATAAAAAATGTATAATTACATTAATATTAATTAAGATAATTAATATATAATATTAATTAACTTAATATTATATGAGGCAACACAAATGACAGGAAAAAAAAAATAAAGAGTACATAACTTCCTTAAATTTTATCTAGGAGTAAAATTTTAAAAAGATAAAACGAAGATAATTTTTAAATTTTGAATTAAAACATTATATAATAATTGTAAAAAAATAAAAATTAAGATACTAACTTTATATTAATCTATGATTTAGTTTAAAAATTATTAATTTGGAAAATATTTAATAGAAGGAAATTTATTTTCCGCTCTCTTTCTTTCAAAACCTCAACTTCAAAACTCATCCTTAATTTTTTAAAATAGATATTTTAAACTTTGTTTTCATATTAATTTATCCTTAATTTTTTCAAATAGACATCTTGACTTTAATTTCATCAAAATTATTTTTTAAATTTTATCTCTTTTGCAAATAAATACTTTGAACTTTAATTTTATTCTAAATATTTTTCAAAACTTATTTCCTTTGTAAATAATTTTTTTCTCTTAAGTTAGAGTTAAATTTCTAAGAAAAAAGAAATCTCAATCATTTGTCTACCTTAAATTTTGATTTTTTTTAACATAATTCATTTTTCTAAATATTAGAACATAATAAAAATGTTGAATTAAAAAATTAAAAAAGAAAATAATAGAAAACTGATAAATCTTTATTTTTTAATTTTTAATTTCATTTTGTTTTAATATTTAAAAAATAATTTATAAAATTTATAAATGAAATTTAAATTACATAAGTGGTTGAGGTTTCTTTTTTATTAATAATTTAATTCCCACTATAATAAAAAGTATTATTTGAAAAATTATCAAATTTAAGAACCAATTCGGACGAAATTAAAAGCTTGGAACATCTATTTTTTATAAAAAAAAATAGAAATTTAAAATCAGTTGAAATAGAATTAAAATTTAAAATATTTATTTATAAAAGCGATAAAATTTAAAGGCTGAGTATATTTTTAAAAAAGAAAGAAAAAAAGGCACCAAATCATATCTTTGCGGAATGGCACCTACATGTTGAAGTACAATGTGGTGGAAAGAATGAGCATTCATTTGCATGCAATAGCATCAGGCTCTTACCAGCTTCATGGTGGACTCTTTTCTTTTATGTGCAATTTGTTTGTAATCTTTCAAATTATATGTTTTTGAAAATAAAAAAATAATGGTATATTTTTATAAATAGAAAAAATTATTTCTATGTTCTTTTTTCAAAGATTAGAAGTTTCTTGAAAGTTAAAAATATCAAACTATAAAATTATTTTATTTAAAAAATTAAACAAGCGAATATTATGTTTGTTTGAAAAGTTTATTTTTACATTACTTTAGTACTACAATACTTTTTTGGGTTTATAATTTTTAATATAAATGTTTATAAACTTTTTATAAAACTATTGTAACCTTTTGTTACAAAGTTCCAGGTTGATTGAAGTAGTTACATATATGTGATGTATTGAGTGAAACAACATTTTTACGTAAAAGTGTGATATATTTAGTAAGCGGACTTTTTTTTTTTTATATGCAAAAGTGGGATAAATAAATATTGACTAATAAATCTTATCATGAATGATTAAAATTAAAACATAAAAGTTATGTGAGTTTTTTAAAAAGTCACATAATTTCTTTAAGTAGTTACATAATATAAAATTTTGATCATTTATGAATGATTCTTGGAGTCTGATTTACTCCTCTCTTTTTTCTTTTTCTTTTTTGACTAGGAATTACTCCTCTCCTTTTTATATAAAAAATAATTTTCTCACTAGATATGTTACACACACACACACACACACACACACACACACACACACACACACATATATATATATATATAATTATCTATATGATAACAAAAAGAATAAATATTAATTATTAGATTTTATTATAAATGGTTTAGATTAGGTTTTATCATGACTTAACACAAGTCATGTAAGCTTTTTTAAAAGTCAAAAATACTCTTTTAAGTGGTTGTGACTTTAAATCTTCATCATTCATCTATTGTTATATGTCTCATATTTACTCTTCCCATTTTTACATAAGAAAGTTGTTATTACAAGAAGTCATGCTTAACTTACTTCACTTAATAAATTTTTATAAATATTAAATTTCATTTATCCCAACTGTTGCTTTGAGAGTTTATTTTAGTGTACAATATTTTTCAAAATATAAATAAATATTGACTATAAGATTATATACCTATAAATATTTAATTTATCAAAATTTTACATGCATAATCATCAAGATGATATCAATTATTCAATGGTTGGAATTCCAAATTTCACATTTTATAAAATGTAATTAAGGAGAATAAATATAAAAAACTTATTCCTCTCTCTCTCTCTCTATATATATATATTATCAATGCTATTAGTATATTGTATTATTTTTACGAGCATGTGTGTCCACAAACTCATAATATAATATACTAATAAAAAAAGGGCCAATGATATTTTTTGTCCTTGAAACATTTCTAAATTTAGATTTTAGTCATCAACCTTTAAAACATTAGTTTTAGTTCCTATGTTTTTTTGAATACTCAAACTTTAGTCCTTATATAGGAAGGAAAAATTTTAGCTTAGGGACTAAAATTTGAGTATTTTAAAAATACAAGGACAAAAACTATTGCTTTTAAGAAGTTAAGGAATAAAACCAAAATTTAAAAATTTTTCAAGAACTCGAATAACCATTAATCCTAAAACGATTTTTCTATCATGTGCAACCTTGCACTAATTAAGCATTATTAATTACTCAATTTTAACTAATTTTAATCAGCATATTAATCATGATTCTTTGGGGGAAAAAAGTATTTCTCTCCTATTTATTTTATGGATTTACCCTCCTATAATCTCTTTATTTTCATGAAAAAAAAAGACTAATTGTGCAGAAAGCCAATAATTCTATAGTACTTCATCTCCATTCTATCATTCTCACGAGTCACAGATTTGTGCTCAAATATTCTACCTATTGAAAAAATATATATTTTACCAAATAAAAGTATAATAATTTTCTACTATGATGGATTAAAAAACATTTTTTTTGAAAAAAAACTTCAAGGAGCCACAATAGTAAGACTTGTCTGGCGTTTGTTTTAAGGTTTGATATTGCCTTTCTAGGAATTACATTCCCTGAAATACTATGCCTGGAAATATTATTTCTATGAACATGTTTGGTTAACATTAATGATTTTAGAAAATTCTTAAAAATTTACTTAAGTAAAAAATTCAAAAAGTAAAAATAAAAGAAGAAATATGGAGAAGGGAGTGAGAATAGGTAGTTATCGTATAAAAGTGTGAATCTAATAGTTATTATTTCTTTGTTAGAAGAGAGAAATAATAGGGAGGTGAATCTATAAAATAAACAAGAGAGAGATAGTTTTATTTGGACAAAACTTAAATACAATATTTTAGGGATTGTTGGTGTTATTCTCCAATTAGAATTGGAGTTTCATCTTGATAATTCACACAATAAAGATATACATTAAAGAATTATGCAGATTACCGTGGTAAAACTCCACTTCTAACTAATTGGAGAACAATACCAACAGTAACTAAAGTATTGTATCTAAGTTTTTTTCTTTTTTTTCTTCTTCAAAGAATTATGATTAATATGTTAGTCAAAATTAATTGAAAGTGAATAATTAATATGTCTTACCCTGTGCAACCCTACATGTGATATAAAAATCGTTCACCTAATTAATTAATATGTGTTAATCATCTTTTTCAATCCTCACAAGAAAGAGAAATAATTAATCTTATTAATTTATAGCATTTATGATTTATTGAATACAAAAATTGTAAAGTAATTAAAAATATTTTGATTAAAAAATAAGTAATACAATGACAATTTAAAAGAATCTTAATTACAAAAAGAGTTTAATTGTCATGCACTGACAGTATAAAATAGTTTTACATTATTATCCAATTACAAATCACCATTTATTGTTAGTTTGTTAATTTTTATAATAAATACTTTAAACGTCATATTAATAATAATTTCTAATTGGATGATAGTGTAAAACTTTTGACACTGACAGTGTATGACCATTGAACTCTAATAAAAAATTAAAGGTAAATAAATTTCTCAAAATGCACTTATATATAGAGACAGAGGTAATATAATATACTGATAGCGCTTAAAATAAATCACTTCATTCAATGAATTCCTTACTGGCCAAACCTAGTTAGCGCTAACTCGTGATCTTTTAAAACATCATGCTATAGTTAATTTTGCTACCCATTTACGTTTCCACAAATTTATATCATCTACATTTCCTTTTTTTCAGGCAAACGAAATGGAAGAGTTAGATCATCTCAATGTCTGCATTACCAAACTCATAGTTTCGCCCCCACAATAATTAATGTTATAATTTCATTGCTCTAGATGTCTAATTCTAATTAGTAATAAAACCTTTTAAGGTCTAATATATAGGGCTATTGTTCTTCAAGCATTCATTTCAAAATGCTATCGTACGAAAAAAGATTCAGCTCTCTATATACTAAATGAGGCATTGAAGGAAATCAAAAAACATAAAAATAAAAAAAATGAGGCATTGAATTCTAAATTCACCGTAACAAAATCCAATTACTTTAATTTTTAACTTAAACAGTCATTTTACTTCAAAACAAAAAAACCTTAAACAATAATTTTAGTTATTAACTTTTTTTTTTTTTAGTTTACAATAGTTGCACTGACATTAAAACATATGACCTTATATATATTACTTTAATTTTCCACTACTAGGCCGACCCTAGTTGGTTAAAACAATCAATTAGTTTGACAACGCTTTCAACGTTAAGCTCAAATCTTACCCTATTTGTAATAATCATTTTAGTTTGAAAACGATTTCAACGTTAAGCTCAAATATTACCCTATTTGTAACACGATACATGAAGACAGCTAATTATAAAGGAAATATTCTGAATTGTCATGATTTAGGGTACATGGGACTGTAGGGACTCAAAATTCAAACATTGAGACTTTCTCCGTTCATACTCCAGCTGTATTTCATTTAGGACTCTCATATATATATATATATATATATATGAGAAAACTTTTTAATGTAAAAATGAGAAAAATAAATATTAATCATTAGATTTTATTATGAATGGTCAAAATTAAATCATCCAAGTCATGTGAATTTTTTTAAAGTTATATGCATGATTTGTTTAAGTAATCGTGTAATTTTAAAACTTTTAATTTTAGTCATAGATGATAAAATATACTTTTGTTAAATATTTCATTTTATTAAGTGTGACATCTGATATCATTTTATATTATTTTATATATGCATGTATACTAAATTTTAGATAATTTAAACTTTCATAAATATATAACTTGATAGTAAAAATTTACTTATATTTTGTGTTTAAATTAAGGAGATTTGAGTATTGAGGGAGGAAAATGATATTTTGAAATTAGTATTGGCTTAATATGATATGATGTAATATGTGTTATGATGTGGTACCAAAGATAATACACTTTCCCTATTTATACTTACTAAACTCTTATTCTTAATTAAATAAAGAAAGAAACGAATAAAAAAACTACAAAAGCTTAACCTAAATGACACTAATATAAAATCTAATCCTAAAATATCTTAAATTACTTTAAGATACAAACAAGATATTATTAAATATTTTATATATAATTTAACATTTTAAATATCGTATCTACTCCTTTATTATAAATATAATTCCTCACATTGAATTGGAGCATTTTTAGGAACTATTCTTTAATGAGGATATTTTTAAGAATTTTTCTTAAGAGTTTAATTTTTATACACTGTTAATGTAAAAAAAAAAAATCACAATCAACCAATAAAAAATAATGATAGATTTAAATTTTAAGGTAATTATTGTAAAAGTCAATAAACTTATTGTACATAACAAATTGTGATCGGATAATAGCAATGTTTTTAAAACCGGACTAGTCATTGAACCGGTCAAGGTATTGGTTCAAAGTTCAATGGTTCAACCGTGGTCGAACTAGTATTAATAAAATAATAATAATAATTAAATAATACATAAAATAATATTAAAAAAACATAATATCATAATTTTATAACACTAAAAATAAAAAATAAAACATAATTTTATAGGTTCTTTACATTTATAAACCCTACAAAAGTGCAAATCAAATATGTTATGATATTTAAGTATAAATTTTAACTATACACATCAACATTTATTAATAAAAACAAGTTTATATTTAAAATAAAAAAGAAAATGATAAATACTTTAGGTTAGTTTTTAGTTTTTTAAGAAAAAAATAAAAATAATGTCGTATTAAGCATTTTTTTTTACCCGCTGTGAATCGGTTTTTGGCCAATTTTTGACCAATTCCGATTTTTGACCGATTTTTCGATTCTTTGACCGATTTTTCTTCAGGCCTATTCTGTGGTTTATTTGAACTGGTCAAGTGACCAGTTTACTGGTTTTTCGGTTTGATCGGTCAGTCCGGTTTTCAAAACACAGGATAATAATGCAAAAACTCTTTACACTAACAGTATGTAAACTATTAGTATTTACTTTTTGGTTTAATTACTTTTTTAGTCTCTATAGTTAAGCAAACTTTACCTTTTGGTCCCCAAAGTTGAAATAATTCATTTTAGTCCCTATACATGTACTTTCAATACTGGTTTGGTCTTTGCTGTCAAGTATGTCTTAACTCCGTAAAAGAAAACTGTCACAAAATAAAAATTGGCTGTGAAAAACCACCACAAATTGACATTTTTGGCATTTTTTTTATTCAATTTGTGGCGATTTAAAACAGTAGGGACCAAACTGATATCGAAAGTGTATAGGGACTAAAAGGGATTATTTTCAACTATGGGGACTAAAAAAGTAATTAAACCATACCCTTTTCTTAAGTGAGAACATTTTTAAGAGTTATTATCACTCTTATTGAGCCACATGTCTTATCTCAATCTCATATATTAAGCATTTAATTTTATTTTTAATTTTTATTCCTTTTAAATATACTTCATAATGTTGATTTCAAATTTAATTTGATTTAACAACTAGTCTAAAATGTTTCTTTCTTATCTCAAACCACTCTTTTTTATCTTTATATGTATATTTAATTTTCTTAACCACCTATCTCTTTTAATCTATATCATTTTCATATTTATTTTTAAATTGGATTTTATTATTTTTAAAAGAAATTATCAATAGTTAAAAATAAGTGTATCTCAATATAAAATGTATGTCGTAAATTTGAAATATAATTTATAAGTTCACAAAATTTTATTTATTAAGAATTTTAATTATAATATAATTTATATATTCAAAATATTTATTTATTATAAATTTTATTTATATAAGAATAAGCATTTATTCTGTATATTGCACAGACTAAAATACTAGTGATATATTAAAATAAATTGATGGTATTAATTAATTTTTAAAATTTATATTCATTTTAAAATTTCTATTCATTTTTATTCACCAGATGCATAACCATACTCGGTAAGTTGAAAATGAAATAAGATTTCCAATACAGTTGCCATGTATGAATTCGTGATTTCGTCTAGTGCTAACGAGTATTTTTCTTAGCTTTTAAATTACTAAAATTTTGTATATTTAATTTATTTTATAAAGTTTTAATATAATGGTTAAATTGAGAAATTATTATTTATAAAAGTTATTAAATATGTAAGTTTGGATTGATACTAAATATAGAGATATCAAAGGTATAATTCACATTAATTATTACACTATTTAATAACTTTTTATTGAATAATTTAATAAAAATCTATTATTAGGTCGAATGTTCTTATTATATATATTATGTCTACAAAATGTTTGCCTAAAAATGTTTAATATTCTATTAATATACATCAAAATTCATATAATATATACTTTCAAAATATATAAAAATAAGAATTATTTGATTATATACTTATATTTGTTTAATTTTGATAAATTTTGACATAAGCAATAAGATAACATATAGTTACGATTCAATTGTTAGCTTGAAAACAATCGTATTCTATATAGTTATTAATGATGTAATTTATTATTGTGTGATTTTATTGTTTGACTACTTCTAATAATTCTTGTAGGCAACAATCAAGAATCGCTTTTGGGTTTGTGAAAAAATAGGCTAATGTAGTGATCCATTAGATGATACTCAAGCTCGCTAATATAGTGATTAGTTAGTAATAGGCTTTGGACACCTAATATTGATGGTGTGGACAATAGTGTAGGTTTTAAGCTCTAGGCCCATGATGGGCGAATGGATCCTCTGCAAGGACTTTACCACTATATGAGATTCTAGCCCTTCAATGAATTTTATCAATATAATATATTTCGTGTTTAAAGTTAACGTTTAAAAGAATGAAGAGTGAAACTATACCAATTGATTGTGTCAAGTTCTTTTTTCTCCATTTGAGAGGATCCGTCCCCGTATGATAGGAGGCGCCTAGGGTTAATTTATACTCATGACTAGGTCCACTCTATTACCATAATGATTACAATCTTTTGTTGTATGATTTGCCCTATCGATAGCTGAGTCTTGAGGGTATAATCAGGTGTAGGAAGACTTCACTCTTCCATTTAAATTTTCACATGATTCGTTGTGCCACAGTGTTGGTGATTATGACTACAACAAGTAAGTAAAATTTTTGTATTTTGATTTCATGTAATATCGCAATTACTTTGTACTCAATTATTTCTTACATTTGGTATTAGAGCTAATATTATATGATTTTGGACCAATTTCACGAATTTTCATTAATGATAGAGAAAGAATTTTGAAAAACACCACTTTGGTTATGTAAAATTGGGGCTTTTGTTCTAAATTAATTAGAAATTTAGGGTTTGTAAAATTAATTAGAAATTCATGTGATAAAATTTATTTTGAAATACTCCTATTGATTTTATATTAAAATTTGGTAAAACAATTTTTCTTTTGTTGTTATGTTTACAATTATGGAATTACTACTTAACGATGTTTAGGTTATCAGAGTATGATATTATGTCATTTTTTCTTCTAACATATCGTTTTTTCAACCAAAGTTTTTGCAAAAATTGAAACTCCAATCCATAAGGCTTTTGTAGAGCATGATTGTACAAATCCATTGACAACAATTTCATGATTTTTCATCAACTATAGTGGGAGAATTTCAAAAAATATAGTGTGTTAGGGTTCTAGCTTGAGCCATTTTTTTATTTTTGTAATATAACAAAATTGATGGTTGATTCTTATGTTAATTGTACATGTTCATCATGAGAAAGAAAACTACTAAAAAAGTTGCATAAAAAATATGTTGGAAATGCTCAAATTGGAGCTTGGAATTATTCCTAAGGAGGAACCTATTTTTTAGCAGGTCAATCTGCAAGAGGTAGAAGATGACCCATTTAAACCTATCTAAACAATGCCCACTCGCAAATCTTGGAGAGTGAGAGAGTGTGTAGCTTGCATAAATTGAATTTTTTTTAGTGTTATTTTTGTGTTATGTTTTACTCTTTAAATGTTCTTTTTTAGTGTATTAGTATTTTTCATAATTTTCCACTACGTTAATTTTTTTGTGAAAAATAATGTATTATATTGTTTATTTAATTATTTTATGGGTGAAACTAATTGAAAAATATGTTGGAAAAATAATTTGCTATATTCTAGATCTTACGGTGATGTTCACTCTTTATGGATAATTCCACATGTATGTGTTTTTACTTTTTTATACGTGTTTTATAAGCTTGCTATTGTGTCATATGTTGCCATTTAAAATGGTTCAAGTACATAACATATGGAATGTTGTTGACATATAACCAATATAGGAGCTTATACAAGAGAAATTCATTCTTATGCAAAAGTTTTCATGAGTTTTTATAGGCTGTTACCACCAAAGCAGGACCTCTTATATTAATTTATGGATACTTCTTTGCATTGTCTGCCCAAAGGGAAGTGTTGTGTTTTATGATTGGAAGTTTACTAGGGAGTGATTTATTAATACATATGAGGTTTTGATTGAGACTATAACCTTGGTTTGTGCATTCTTTTCCAAGGTGAATGTTGTAATATATTGGCTTCGTTGTGACATCATGTTGATCTCTGAGCTATATCTTGTCATATTATGTGTCTTTATGCATTTGTGTTTATCGTAACAGTGAATTTCTCCATGAACAATTGTTCTACTTTGATTGAAATTTAGACTAGATCAAACTATAACAAATGAAAACAAGATTTGAAAATCTCTTTAACGATTGTTGACCTTTATTTAGGTTTATGTTAGAAAAAACCCAAGATTAATGCTCAAAGCACACTTGAGCAAAAGAAACTTTTAGCTAAATAGGAGAGGTCTAATCTATCAAGTTTAATTACAATTAAAAGGGGAATTTGCGAGCACTTTCTTAGTGGTTTACCAATAAAGGGAAGTGTGAAGGATCTTGCTGCCTTAGGAGAGAGGCATCAAATATCTTGTAATGTTGATTTTGATGTTTAATGAAATAGTTAATGGACATGAGGTATGATAACAATGGGGGTAGGATGTTTATCCTAAATATGGTTTATACACATAAAATGTTGAGTTGAATGAAAAATTTATTGTCACATATTCTAAACTACTTGTCTGTTGATTTCTCACAAATTAAAATTGCCCATAATATTATAGGTGTGAAATGGACAGTCAATGACCTTATTACCAAATGTGTTGTCGAGGAAGAGACACTCAAGAATGTGAGGAGTGAGTTGTCTTGTAAACTAACCTTATTTTTTACTCATGGTAAGCCTTTTTCTAGTAAAGGCAATTGGAAACATAAGAAGGATATACTTAGCACTCCTTATAAAAATCAGGACTTGAAGAAACCAAGTAATAGTAAACACCACTTTATAAGAGGTACTGAGTCAGTTGCTTTTAAGATAAAAAAAAAATTTGGTATTTCTGCTGTAAGAATAAAGGGCATAAAAAAGTTGATTGTGGTAAATTTAAGGCCTAGCCAGGGAGAAATTAGAAATTTGAAGATAATAATTAAACTCTTGTGTATTTGATTTCTATTTCTTTTCTGGATAAACTTGGTTTTAGTTTTACTTTTGGTAATGAAAAAAATAAATATGATGTTGAACTCCCAACTTGTTAATTGTAGATCTTTAATTAAGGGATTATACAAGTTGTCTTTAGCTTCTTATAATGTTTTTTCATCACTAATTGTTGATAATACTATTGCTAAAAGGTATAAGATTGAAGAGAAATCCTTTATGTTGTGGCACAAATGCTTAAGTCATATTTCTAGAAAAGAATTGAGAGATTGACTGATATTGGTATCTTACCTTCCTTAGATTTAGATGATTTGGGTACTTGTGTAGATTACGTTAAGGAAAGTTCACTAAGACTAAAAAGAAGAGAGCAACTATAAGTTCAAATCTTTTAGAAATAATTTATACAAACATTAGTGGTTCAACCTCTTTTCTTCTATGGTTTGTGGTAATATATTTTATCATTTTCATTAATGACTTTTCTCAATATGATTATCTTTATTTGATTAAAGACAAATTTGGAAGAACTTGAGAAGTTTAAAATTTTAAAACTAAAGTTGAAAATCAATTGGGAAAAGTGATAAAGATTGTGAGATCTAATCATTGTGGAGATCAATATGGTAAATTTGGTGCCATAAGGCAACATAAGGGACTATTTGCTACTTGTAGAATTGGGGAATAGTTCCACAACACACCAAGCTTGGGAGTCTTGAATAGAATGGTGTGACTAAAGGTGTAACCTCACACTCAAAGATATGATGAGGAGCATCATGAGTAAATGTAAGTACTTACTAGATTTTCAATGTGGTAAGGTTTTGAAAACAACCTTTACATCCTTGATAAAGATCCTAGTAAATTCGTTGTGGAAACACCTTTTGAACTTTGGATAGGAGAACATACAATCTAAACCATTTTTGAAATTTAGGGTTGCTTGATAGATATTAAAGTTTATAATCCCTTAAAGAAGAAGATAATTAGTCCTTGTTTTTTCATTAGATATCTGAATTACACTAAAAAGGTATAGGTTCTTTTGTCTAGGTAAAGGTACTATAGTTGTTGAGTTTATGTACACTACATCCATAGAGATGGATATTATTCCATCTGATGAGGTTGATGATTCTTTACCTAAGATCATTTGTTTCCCTTTGCCTAGTTTTGATAATAGTGTTGCATTTATTGTTCTTGTTGAAACTTATGTTTTGTTTGGGGATATGGGTAATTTAAAAGTTGAGAATGTGACTAATCCTCACGCTATGGTTGAGGTTTCATAATGTACTAAGCCAATTGAGTAGATTCCATTGCTAGGCTAGTATTTGTGTGTGTGTGTGTGTGTGTGTGTGTGGTAATTGTGTTGTGATGTTTTATGCTAAAACAACAAAACTAATAGTGATTCTAAATAAATAAAGATGAAGTACCTAACTATTAAAGATCTTGTGAAAGACAATGTCATAGTGGTTGAGCATATTGATACATTCTCCATGTTAGCTAATTTCTTAACCACAGGACTTAAGCCTATGACTTTTGAAGAGACATCTAAAGAATATGGCATTGTGAGATCCTTTTATATGCTTGGTTAATGGGAGTTCAAGTTCTATATTGTTTTTTCCTATATATTGATGAATCTTTTGATTTTGGACATTTTGATGACTTAGTGATATTTTTCCATTTGATTTGAGTTTCATTATATACTTTGTATACAAGTACATCAAATGCGAAAATATTGAAGTTCGGTGTTATTGGGACCATTATACCCATGGTTAACGCCATGTTGGAGCTGAGACATGATGATTTTGGTAAAAACCAAGTAATTTCTCTAGCTTTACTACACTTCGTATTGATGACTAGTCAATAGGGTCAATGATATTTGTAACCATGAAAAGTGTTGTGTTAGTAAAGGATGCAATTATCGCCACAGTTCAATATTACATGACTTTTGTTAGATGAAGTCTTAATTAGGTATTGTATCTTAGGATCATGTGTTTTGTGACCACAACATGCTATTAACCCGAGAGTCATTTTCAAAAATATTTTCTACAAATTAAAAACTATACAATTGATTTTTCTTAGGAGGGAGAATGTTAGAATAATAATTCATGTGGATTACAATCAATTTTGACTTTTAGGTTTTCAAAAAATGGGCTAATTTAGTGATCCATTAGATGACACTAAAACCCATTAATATAGTGATTGTTTAGTAATGTATTTTGGACATCTAATATTGATTTGCGTGGACAACAATGTAGGCCTTAACCTCTAGGCTCATGATGGGAGACACTTAAGGTTAATATATTCTTATGGCTATATCTCCTATGTCATCACAGTGATTAAGATTGCTTGTTTTTTTGCTTGCCCAATTGGTAGCCGAATCTTGAAAGTGTGATTGGGCAATGGAAGACTTGAATTTTTTCCGTTTACATTTTTAGGTGATGCACCATGCATCAATGTTGGTAATTATGGATACAATAAGTAAGTAAAATTTCTATGACCTAATTTCATGTAATATCAAATTGCTTTATGCTCAATTATTTCATTCATTGATCTCTCCTCATATATGTATAGTGTCAAAATATATTAAAATTATTTTTATATGGGAGTAAATGAAACAAACCCTAATTATCAATTTTTTTAGAACAAAACAAATTCTATTAAAAAGCTAAGAAACAATCATAGTGGCCAAAAGTAGCCAACAAGGGTGTGTGTAAGAAAAGGATAAGATCCTTTGACACTAGATTAACCATAAATCTAATAGAAGTACTTGATATTTTTGTTACCTTGGTTCAATTAACTCCATGTTGTCGTCACATTAGAAATGAACTTGGTTGTGTTGCTCTTACCCTTAACACAAATGATGGTGGCATGACACTTTTGCTTGGCCTTTGTCACGGTATACTAGGACCGCTCTACCTCTTAATAAGAGTTGAATTGTGCCACCACAGTGAAATGAAACAAGAGTCCTTGGCTGAGAAAATGAAGAACCTAGACAAAAGAGAAAAGGAATGAACAAACTTATGAGCATCATTAACAAAAGAAATTTTGGAGCATAAGACTAATTTATATTAATGATTCAAATTTAGTGTAAGTTTTTAGAGGTTACATCTAGTATCAATGGACTCTCTCTCTCTCTCTCTACACACACACGTGTGTGTGTGCGTGTGTTTGTGTGTGTGCATGCATGCGTGTATGTGCGGTGACAAGTTATTTTAGTTAATAACCCCTTTAATATATTAAATTTCAACAATTCATCTGTTAAGTATTTTAATATCATCTTAAAGATCGTGCTCACTAAAAGTTAGATAAATTAAATTTATAGTTAGGTAAGATTATAGTTGACATTTACTTATAATTTTAAAAAGTATATGATATATTAAATTAAATTTATTTAATGAAATATTTAAAATAGTTTTAAAATTTTATAAAAAATTGTGAACTTCATCTGTTCAATAAAACACACACACACAGATAGAATATCATTATTCTCTTTCAAAAATTTTATAACGTTTTTCATAATTTATTTTTTACATTCTTTATTATATCACTTATTTTATTTCACAGATTTCTTTCTTTCTTGATAAAAGAACCGCAAAAATAAAATAAAATTAATATAACATTATTTTTTTTTAATTTCTTATAAGTATATATAAAGACAATTTTGTTTAAAGCATGATTAATTACTAAACGTATATACCTCTTCTAAAAAAAATTAAAACCTTGAATCATCATATTTAACCTCTGTCGTTATAACCCTTTGGTAACGTTATTCATAGAGAAACATGTGAATGTTGAGATGGGCCTTCATGACCCTTTTTTGAAGGATAAAAACGGAGCAGAAGAGACACGGAAATATGAAAGAAGGTTCACTTTCGTACAAAGTACTCCAAACTTAAAAAGGAATTAAAAATAAGTGTTGGGGAAAATTAAAGAATAACGTTGTTGAGGTGCGTGTTTGTGAGCAAAAGGACTTTACCATCGTCATCTTCTCTGGAAGCTTCGGCACGGGCAGTCGACACCTGACTTTCCAATTCGGTAAGATTTGCCCTTGCTGACATCATTTCCATGTCACCCACTCACAACAAGGCGTTTTTAGTAGTTTTCATATACACCATTTCAAGTGAGATATTTTTTCCTAGAGTAGTATAGGGTATATATAGGTGTAGATAAACTCACGAATCCAATTAGCCTACGATTCAAAAAAATAATAAAAATCGACCGTTGATTAATTCAGTTAAAAATATTGAATTTAATCTACTTTGGGTTTGAGTATTGGAATATGACATTTTAAAATTGACCAACTCTTTTCTAATATATAATTTTTTAAATAAAATTTTATATATATATATATATATTAACCTGATATTCCAATACAAAATATTTCAAACTTAATTTAATTAGTTCATTTTAAATTATTCAAAAAAGATTACAGAACTTAAACCAACTAACCAAGCAAGGCAGCAAAATTTTAAATTATTTTTCAGCCGACCTAGTCAATTACATTTACAGACTTAGAGTACGGAATGATATTCTTATGAGAGAATGATGTGGTTACTATTATATGCAGTTTCTAGTTAATGACAGAAAATCGAATGCGTGGGATTAATGGTTGTGTGTGATGGTTTAGTAGAAAAAAAGGCTGTCAACAATTTAATTAGTTTAGTTTAAATACGTTTGAGAAGGTATAATAGTTTTTACTTTTAGTATTTGTAATTTTTTGAACTTTTGATTCCTATAATATTTATTACTATGTGTTTTAATTCCTTTATAAAAGTTAGTTTTATCTTGCTGAAAATATAATAATTTTTTGTTTTAATCCTTGAAAAATATAACTTTTGTCTTCAGCTCCTGTAAATTTTGTTTTTAGTCGACTCTTAAGTGGGTTTCAACCTATTATTATATTAAAATCCTTGAAAAATATAACTTTTGTCTTCAGCTCCCGTAAATTTTGTTTTTAATCGTCTCGTAAGTGGGTTTCGACATATTATTATATTGACTAATATGACGTTGGTCCAAATAAAATTAGGTTGAATTTTTTAAATAAGATTCAAAGTTTTAACTTTGTAAATAGGAAAAAATATGATTAAAAAAAGAGATTTCATTGAAGATAATCAGTAAAGTTTTTTGATAGATTTGCACTTATAAAATAACAAAAAAAAATTATTATTATTATATCGGTAACTAAAATAAATAACGAAAAATATTGAAGGATTAAAAATAAAAAAAATATTACGAAAAATAAACACAAAATCAATATATTTATAAAGATATAAAACATATCTATTCTGTTAATTTTTATTGATGTAGGCAAGGAACACATCACTTATTAAAAAAAATTCCTCAGTCCTGTCAAAAATTTACTATAAAAAAAACTAAAAAAGAAATACAAAGTGTATGTTTGTGAAGCACTTTTAACTATTTTTTAATTTCTTCTTTTTATCAGCTAAAAAGCTTATTTGACCTCATTAAATTTATTTGGTAAGCAAGCTTATTTTAGTAGTTTATAACATTTTTTGAGATGCTATTTCAAGTAGTATTTTTTTAAAATGCTAGCTTTAAGTTTCTATCTTCTTATATTTTATTATTTTTTCTTTAAAAATATTTATTAAATTTTTTTATCCTTTTTTACATGAGGTAGGTTTTTATCATTAATTTTTTTGTTTCTCTTCTTCATCTTATTTAAAATATGATTTTATTTTATTTTTGCTATTATTTTTGGATTCTTTTTATATTACATCGTTTATTTTAAGCGTTATACTATTTACACTATTTATTTTATTATTTTAACATTATACTTCAAGATATTGATAATGATAGATGATAGGCTTATTTTATTTTTTCTATAATTTATTGAATACTTTTTACATTAAGCTATTTATTTTAACCATTACACTATTTAAATTATTTATTTTATTATTTTAACATTATACTTCAATATATTTTAACCATTACACCAATCAACATAATGAAAGTATGATGTTTACTTAAATATATATTATTTTTATTTTATTTTAAACTTGATTGAAAATATTTTAAGATATAGTGATTAATAGTAGAATACACAACATGAAAAAAAAATTGAAACTAAAAGATGTAATTAAAACAATTGAATATGTAAATAAAAATACAAGAGTTTAAAATTAATTAAAAAACTAAAATTATAAATACTCCAAAATATATTTTTATTAATAAAATAAAATTAAAATTTATATAAAAATATTATATAAACATGTCTATTTTTATCATTTTACTTATATTTCAATAAGCTAGTTTAACAGCTTTCAGCTACTAACTAGTTTTTCAGCTTTTAGCTATACTAACTAGCTTTTCAACTTCAACTAGCTTTTCAACTATTTTTTCTGAAGATAGCCTAAAACAAATATAATTTACTAACTCTTTAATGTAAGATTAGCTAGCCTTCGTTAATATAGTTTTAATTAAAAATAATTATTAATATAAAAGCACAAATTTATATCAATAGTATAATTAATATATCATATTAATAAATAATTATGTTAATAGTTAAATTAATATATAGCATCGATTCATCATATGTTAATATAATGCACTATATTATTAATTCATAAAATGTAATTGAGTAGGTGAACTAAAAAAATAAGTTAAATTTTGCTATCTTGCTTGGTTTAAGTTCTGTAATTTTTTTTGAATATTTTGCATTGGAATATCAGGTTAAAATATGTTTATATTTTAAACCAAAATTTATTTAATAAATATTTTAAATAGAAATTTATTTGAAATATTTTTTTATGAGAGTCTCTTTAAAAAAAATTTTAAATGAGAGCATCTTTAGGATATATTTTCTCTCATTAAGTCACTAGTTTTATCTTAATCCTATATATCGAGTATTTAGTTTAGTTTTTTTTTAATTTTTATTCCTTTCAAATATACTTCTTAATTTTAATTTCAAATTTAATTTAATTTAACTAGTCCAAAAATTTTCTTTCTCAACTATTTTAAATCACTTTCTTTTATCTTTATCTGTATATTTAATTTTCTTAACTGCTTACTGCTTTTAATTTATCATTTTATCTTTATTTCTAAATTAAATTTCAATAATTTTTTAAGGCTGTGTTTGAATTGGTGGCAGAGAATGGAGTGGATTGGAATATAATGAAATGGGATGTATTGGAGTAAAATGGAATAAAAATGTTATTTTATTGTTTAGATATTTTATAATGAAATGCAACAAAGAATTTATTCCATTGTTGGAAAAAAGAACGGAACATAATGAGTTATAACTTTTTAATTATCATATTATCTTTATTTTAAATATATTATCCTTAAGACACTAATGATTAGGATGAAATTTGTGAAGATAAAAAAGTGATTTTATAATTTAAAAATTTTGTTCCATCAAGTGCACCCTAAATTTAAGGGGGAAAAAAATATTAGAGTTAAGTGATAAAATGGAATGGACCATCTTCTTCCATTATGTTCTATTCCTATTTTTACAAACTAAATAGTGGAACAATTTTTCCTCCTACTTCATCCCTTTCTATCCCACTCTTTACTACCTATACAAACATAGCCTAAAAGAAATTGTCCGTAATTAAAAACAACTTTATAACACAACATAAATTATTTATTGTAAATTTAAAATATAATTTATATGTTCAAAATATTTATTTATTACATATTTTAATTTTAATTATAGTATAATTTATATATTAAAAAATATTTATTTATCACAAAATTTAATTATATAAAAATAAATATTTATCCTACATATTACCCAAACTAAAAGACTAATTATTTAATAAATGACAACTTTACCCACTAGAGTCGACCTAGTGGTGAGGGGTTGAAATAGTATGTATGAGATCATAACTTCTAACCTCAGTGTAACTATTGTACATCAAAAAATAAATAACAATTTTTTTGTGATACTTATCTCCCCTTTATGGTATTTAGTACTTCTTATTATCCAAATCACCTCTTTCCTTTATCCATTATCCAATATCCAAATCGTCTAAAAATTAGTTAATAATTTTTCTATTTGTGTTTACTAAATTATCCAAAAATCTTATTTTATATATCATCCTCTCATATTTATAAAGATATAATAGTATATTACTGCTCATATTTAGAAATCAAACAAAAAGGGGAAAAAAAAAAAAAAACCTTTCCTATCCTACCCTCTTCTTTTTGAATTAAATCAAATATTTCTATCTTCTTCCCTTTCCTCCCCCTCCACCTTTCAAACACACAAATCCTTTCCTCCCCTCTCTACCTTTCAATCACACAAAAAGAGACAAATAAGAATAATTAGAGCTGTCGTTCATCTTAAATGTTAGATGAATTATTGTATTCTTTTGGTGATAGAACTAAAAAGGCAAAATCATCAATAGAGGAAAGTGTTGTGGTAACTAATTCTAATTTTTGAACATTAATTAATTAAGAGCATCAATTTTTATTTTTTTTTGAGAATTGATTTTAATTTTTGTTACAAAAAATTTATAAGAAGGTAATAATGTCTAAGTCTAAGACAAGAAAAGGCCTCGGTCTCAAAAGACACTTATAAAAGAACTTATAGTTATCTTATCTTTGAAACAATTGAAGCTTCGGACCTGTGACTTATGAGATATAAGACCCTGTCTTGCTCTAATGGGTTTTTTGAGAATTGATTTGAACACTTAGACTTTAATACAAAGATGTGCTTTATTAATGTTAATACCAAGAACAAATTTTAAGATGTATATAAATGCGTCTAGAATACATTATTTTGAATCTGTGTTGAGTTGATTGTTTTTCTGAAAACTTATTATTAAAAATATATTTTATGAAGATTGATATATTTAATTTTAAACAATAAAAGTTCACTATTTTGTCGATTTATCATATAAAAATTATGCACTTAAGTTCACACTCGTAAGGGGATGGCCACCAGCAGAGTTGACATTACGCATGGAGACATCCTATTGCATTTGGCTCCTACGTGTCAAATCAAACGGCTGGCCCTCTCTTAAACAGGAAAATTATGAGGTATTCACGGATGATTATGATACTAATTAATCTTTATATGAGACATAATTGAATATTATTTATTTTTTTCATAAATTAGAAAACTTGAATACCTAAAAGCATGTTAATTAGTATTTCAACGTAATTCTAGAGAATTTAACATAAAATCAAACATGCATTATATAGAGAATGTTTGAGACTATGAACATGCAGTAGTTTTAGATTACCTAATAATTTCTTTAAATCAAGATTTGAAAGCACATGCACTTTACGCGGTTTTGGAATATTCTGTGATTGCTTCCAACTCACGCTCTTGCAAAACTCATCTGTAGGTACGCGAAAAAAGGAAAAGCTTTAAAAGTTAGAACTGTACATGATCTCCAACCACCCGTTGCTATGTGTTCCTTTCATTCCTTTGCTCCCCTTCTCGAGTGCCTTCTTGTTCTCTTTCTTTATTTCTTTTTCTTTAAATATTTTACTGTTTGTTTTTAACTTATTTTCCTTCTAGCTACCATTCCCTACTTTTTATTCATTCCGTTCCATCAATGCTTTTCAATATCATTTTTATTTATCAATATTTAAGTTACACGACTGTGATTCCCTTTGTTTCTTTTAAATTGTGAATCGTGTGAATATATTATGTGCTGTGACTTGTTGGGATAATACTAGACAATGAAGCGTTTATTTAGCATGCCTTTCATCTATTTCTATGTTTTTCCTTTTTTATATACAGAAAAATCCTTATTAATTGTAGCAATTCTTAAAAATTTAATTTTTATTTTTTCTTTGTGTTTAAGTTTTTAATAATAAATATAAGCATAACTTAAATTCATAAACACGCCATTTGCATTTAAAGTACTTTTAGATTGACAGATTTCTTAACAATTCTAATTTTTAAGTAAATTGATGAATATAATATATATATATATATATATATATATATATATATATATGAAGAGAGAGAGAGAGAGACTTAATTTCTTAAAGAGTTTAATTTTAATACATTTTTAATGTAAAACTTTTTACATTGTTAAATAATTAGAAATAACTTAAATATGTATTTTAAATTAATTATTATAAAAGTCAACAATTTTCAATCCTCTCTCTACATGAATTAAATTAACTATCTTGAATGAAAGTGTTTTTAAGAGTTATTCTTTAATGAAAACTTTTTAAAAATTTTTTCTTCAACGAGTATATTTTCAGAAATTTTTCTTAACTTTTTTTTTCTCTTTCAATAGATATTTTTCATCTTTATTTTCAAATTGAATTTTAATATTTTTTAAAAAAAATTATCAATAGTTAAAAATAATCTTGTATCACAATAAAAATTATTTATCATACATTTAAAATATAATTTATATGTTTAAAATATTTATTTAGTGTGAATTTTAATTATAATATAATTTACATATTCAAAATTATTTATTTTTTTATAAAATTTAATTATATAAAATAAATATGTATCCTATACATTTGTACATGCTAAAATACTAGTTAGATAACAATTCATGATTGAATAATAGTACAAAAACTTTTATATCAGTGCATTTTAATTAATTTTTCTTGAAAAACACAATTTAAAGAACTTCCATTTTGAATCTAGTTTTCTCAACTGTATATATAACAAGTAATGGGGGTGCAAATCTTTGAGAATAGAATAGATTATGAAGGATTCTATTTTCAAAAGTGAGATTCAAATTTAAAATAAAAAAATTAATAAAATAATGAAATGGTAAATTATACGAGCGAAAAAAATTGCAAAAGGGTACATTAAATTCACAAATCAGGAGCAAAACTAAGAAAGAGTTAGAGAAGAAAACGCGCATTCGTTTTCATTTCAAAATGCCATCATTTTTAACATTGGCAAGAGGGTTTCAAGGAGAGTATAATTAGTACGTGGATAACGCGTTGGATGATTACTTACAAAGTAAGACTGCAGAGGTAGTGGAGACAAACACAAGACACGTAATAAACGACGGTCACAGTAGAAAACAAACATAGTTCGATTTAATCATTTGATTTGGTCGCAGAAGGTTAAGTTCATTGCACATGCTATTCACGTGCCCAGGCCAGTGTCGTGGGCTCTTAGCTGGAGAAGGAACGGGCAACGCAACGGGTCTCGGCGGCGCTGTCGGTGGTTGTAACTTCATTCTCTGTCTGACTTGTGTTGTGTCTATGTTGTGCTGCAGTGGGCTGGGTCAGCGCAACCACATGGAAGCAACCGACATAGGATCCTAAGGTCGTGTTTGGTGGTTTGAACAAGAACAACCGAGATGTCGCCGTCTCGAGGGATGTGATGACTCCACACTCCGCGTACTGCATGCAAATTGAAAACACACCTTATTCAACAGTCAAACCTTGTGAATGAATATTTGTTCTTGTTCAATCAATTAACAACGCAAAAGTACACAAGAAGAAAAAAGAAAAATTGTACTTCTATTTTTATTTCATTTTTTAATTATAAAACTATCACATTTTCAATTTATTTCCTATTTTCAAAGATTTATACCGAAAAAATAGTGAAAACAAAATTGTTTTCATTGTTTTCTGTAAAAGCTTTGAAAACAAAAACAAATTAAAAATAAGATGATAATTTTATAATTAAAAAATGAAAACAAAAATAAACGAGCCCTAAAAGTATTTGAGAAATGTTAATAACAACTCTCTAATATATTCTTTTAAACACACTCCTATTATTTGTTAAAATTTATTAAAAATTACAAATTTTGGCTAGTCTTTTTTTTTATTTAATGAGTTTCGCTCCTAATTTTATAGTTTTTAATAAATTTTAACTAATTATAGAGTGTATATTAAAAATAGTATTTTAGAACATGTATTGTTAGCACTCTTCAAAGATCTTTTATCTAATCACCAATTGTTTTTTAATAATAAATTTGTTAACTTTTATAACAATTTTATTCAAAGTGATATCATGAACCGTACAACTTATTAAAGAAAAACAGTCTCAACTTTTGTTTCTTTGTTATTTTATTTTCTTCCCAAGCTTAATTAGTATCATGTTGTGTTGCTGGTCCGCCATATATTACGGTTTATCTCTATCTTATTGCCCATGGTATCTTTTGATATATTAAGATAATTTTAAAATTATTATAATATATTTATTTTCAATCATGTCTATTTCAATTCAACAATTTTTTTTTCTCATCAGCAATCTTCTAATAATTCTCATATCTTCTATCCAACGGGTTTTATAACAAATAGTATTTGTACCAAACTAAATATTTTATGGATTTTTTAATAAAAGTATGTAGTTTTACCTAAGATATTATATGGATGCCTATCTTTTTATCTTTAGCACATTCAAGGTGAATTATGAAGTATTAATTGGTAATTATAGATTAAAATTAATATTTATTAATTAATTACGAAATCCAAATTTAGTAAATGGTTGATATCTCACGTACTGTGAATACCTTACTATAATACAAAAACTCAGAATTTAAATTACTTTTTTCAACTTAATTTAAAGGAGATAAAAATATTGTAGATAAAAGCATGCATGTAACAAGATTGAACAAGGACTTGCCTACCCATAATGTTTTTATCATTACCCAAAAAAAAATAAAAATACCATGTTCTAATATAAAATGTTAGTTGTTAACATTATTTTTGTTGGTATAACTATTGTCTAATAGAATTTAAATTGTCAGTATAAATATTGTGGGCCTATATTAATAGTAACATGTGCTATAATGATATTTGATATATTAATAATATAGATCAATACTTATTCTAATAAAACTATCTGTTAGTATGACATATCATACTATTAATATAAAATTACAATGTTTATATTAATGTTTTGATTTTCGTTAGATAAAACTACATTAACAAAAGTAAATTCATCGTTACATATATATATATATATATATATATATATATATATATATATATATATATATATATATATATATATATATATATGTACGTATGTATGTATTCGTGCGGTTGTTTGTTAAACATTTAAGCTTATTTTCATTGATTTTTTACCATTTTGATTAATGTTATTTATGGCTTATATAATGATACAAACTTTTAACGGTATATCATCAAAAACTTTTAACGGTATATCATCAAAAAGGGTTTCTCTCAGTTTTATTATTATATTGTTGTCGGCAGGATGAAAGTTGGCATCTAAGACACCAATTTATATGGTGATTGATTTCGTCCTATTTAACTGATTGACTACCCAATAAAGTATTTAGTTGGGATAAAACAAAGAGTTAGAGAGCATAAAAGAAAAAGGTAGAGACTCTCTTTTCTCCATTGCTTTTAAAATTTCTTGTAAGAATCAATTAGGCTCTGTCACCTTTGTAGTTTATATACTAATTAAAACGGCATGCTGATCAAAATCTTGTTTTAGAGAACCTCCAAGTTATATGACAAAGAACTTCTGTTATCTTCCTATTGAAACTGCCAACCTCTTTATTCTATATAACCCACTAAGATATATTTTAACCGCACGTGTGCGAATTTATTAGCATTTTTGGTTTCAATATGCACCGGGATTATTGGGTGGTTTAGATTCAAGTATACTTCACTCTTTCTTTCGAAGATGATGAAGTAGTTTCATGTTTTTTGGATTTGCATATCCATCAGATTACTTTTGGTTACATTATATATTTTTATAAATTCTAACTGATACAGTACGTATAAAAATTTATCCATATAAAAATACTAAGTTACATCTTGTAGATAAGATACTCTTCTCATTTTGATTTTGCGACTTTGCTTAAGTTATTTAAAGAAGAATTATTGTAGAATCATTATCAACTTCGGCATTATATTGAACAACATATATTCCCATTTGAATATTTGACTGTAGCAAATTGAAGAAATCTACATGATATAATTCGATTTTTTTTTTTGAGAGAAATTTTAAAAGATCTTAGCCCAAGCCATTGTTAATTTATTAATAAAAAATGATTTTATGCATGTGCCACCATCTATGATTTCAAATACAAAATTAACATTTGTCTTTATCCACAAATTAATGTCAGTGGTACTTGTGAACGAGTTTTCTAAGTTTCTTTTAGTTGAAAATTGTCCAAAGCAGTCAAAGTACCTATATTAATAATTATTCCCTTTCCTTCAAAACATGCTTATAGTACAAATCAAATAGTTTTTTTCTTTCTTAAGTTTGGTACATAATTTTTTTTTTTGGGTGAATTAGAGGGTTTGTTTTTAACATCCAACGTTTGTAGTTTTATCACGATACTCCCATTAATAATGTATAAACGTGTTAAAATGAAGAATTAGAACATATATATAAAATATAAATTTTGATTTATGTTTAATCTATTTTGATAATAAAATATATACAATTAAATATATAAAGTTAAAAATGGTATATTAATTTTTTTTAAAAGTAAAATAAAAAAACTGAATTAGTGATGTTTATCAAGGGATGAAACAAGTTAATTTAAGTGATTTTTTGTAAATACCAAGCATACTAATTACAAGAGTATGTGCTAAAAGATTTAAGAAGGCTTTAAATAGACTTGTTCATGACACTTGGGCCTAAAATAATTCTCTTCAACCAAATTTGAGCTTAATCACGTCCTTACTTTAATTTAGGCTAAAGATGGTTGTAAAAGGAGTTTGGGACCTAAACCACTCAAATATAATTAAGGAAAAACATTAACTATATATGGACTAGTTGTATTTAAGTTCAATCATGTTATTTTGGGTTAAAAATAGTGCTTTATGATTTGGATGATGTTTTTGGACAAAATTAGGGTTTTTAGGTAAGTGTCTTTTCATTTGCATTAGGTTAATAAATGCGTTTAGCTGTTACATACGTATATTGTGGTTGGCTCAGTGTTTTGGAGCTTTTGCACAATATAACCACTCATTAGTAGTGGTGGCCAGTTGACAACAGTGGTAACAATTGTGGTAGTGGCGATGGCGATGATGGTGATAGTGGTGGCAACAATAGTGGTGGTAGGGGTGGGTGGCAATAGTAGCAGTAATGGTGACAGCAATGACAATGATAGTGAATTTAATAAAAGGTTGATATTGATATTAACTTTTGGATTAAATAAAAATAAATGGATAGGATTTAGTGTCAAAGTTTAATTTAATATATATATATATATATATATATATATATATATATATATATATAGGAGGCGTATCATATGAGAATAGATTCTTAGGTGAGAATGAGAATGACTAATCTCAATCATTAAATTAAAATAGAAGGCCTAGATTAAAATACTTAAGAATTCAAATTTAAATATCATGTAACTATCAAATCTCTAAAAAATTCACCAAACAAAAATCAAATCTCTGAAAGATCTTAATTAACACATGCCTACCACCACCATGACCAACATCGCCACGACCACCATAATTGTTACCGCCACTATCTTCATAACCATCGCCACCATTGTCATCGCTACTGCCACCACCACCGCCGGTGGCGGCAACGATGGCGGCGGTGGCAATGGTGGTGGTGGCAACAACGATCATGACGATGGTGGCAGCAACAGTCATGGTGTTGATGGTGATAGGTTAATGGAAATCTTGAAGAAGAGTAACGTAATAATTAAGATCTTTTAGAGATTTGATTTTTGTTTGGTGAATCTTTTAGAGATTTGATAATTACATGAGGTTTAAATTTGAATTCTTAAGTATTTTAATTTAGCCTTCCATTTTAAGTTAACGGTTGAGATTAATCATTCTCATTCTCACCTAAGAAGGCCATTCTCATATGATACGCCCCCTATATATATATATGATGTCATGCTTAAATCCAAACTCTAATAATTTGTGAAAATATCTTTAAACCACAAAATCATGAGAGGAATCGACAATGTATTATATATATAATTAATTAAGCCAGAACTTTCAAATTAATTACTCCACAAATTAAGTTATGGTATAACTAAAGAAATATCTAACTGTATCTTTCAATAATTGAGGTACGAAGTGACACAATATTCATTTTTAGAATGTAAAAAGAAATCACTCGAATCTTTCTTAAGTTGTAATCAATAATGATACTAGGTAATTCTCCCTCTCTCTCTCTCTCTATATATATGTGTGTGTGTATGTATTAGAATAACTATCTTGTACAAGAGTATTTTTAGCCATCATTTTTCAACGAGAGCATTTTTAGTTGTCACTCTTCAATGAGAGTGTTTTTAGAAATTTTTTTAACATTTCATATTTTTTAATCTATCATTTTTAATATCTTTAGTCCTAAATTGAATTTCAATGTTTTTAAAAGAAATTATCAATAATTAAAATGACATTGTATCACTATAAATTATATATTATAAATTTAAAATATAATTTATATATTCAAAAATATTTATTATAAATTTTAATTATAATATAATTATATTATATATTCAAAAATATTTATTTATTATAAATTTATATTATATAAAATAAATGTTTTTTCTGTACAACAGATTAAAATATTACTATCTTTTCATATTGATATTGAACACTCAACATCAATTGAAGTATAAAGTAACCTTCTACATCTTCGAAAGACTTAAATTAATGTAGTTCAAATTAATTATCACCTATTCGATTATCAGATTCATAATTGTTAACTTGATCATTCAATCAAATTTTTTTTTTTTAATTTAAGCATTCAACGTTATGTTTAAAACTTTAATAAATTTCAATAATTTGATCTTTCCTATTGGTCTATATTTTTTATTTTATTTTTGCATGTTCTTGCTTTACATTTTCATCAGTCATTTTAACTGTCTCTTTTGTTATCCAAACCAGTGCCGTCTTGCGAGTATTCTTTTTCATATTTACGGTGAATAAATTAATGGAGAATGGAAAAATATAATAGTTAAAAGAGATAAAAAAAAAGAAAAAGTGAGCTGTAATATTAACTTTTATGATTGATTTGATTACTTATTTTGGATAATAGAAGCATAAGAAAAATGATATTGCACCTTGCAAGAATATAAAATTCAAAGTTATAGATAAAATACAAGTGAGGGGAAAAAATTGAAATATAGAAATTTTCTATTTTTAGGTTAATTTAACGACTTGATTTAAAGTTTTAAACTAATCCAACTTTTCTACAAAAAAATAATAATCCAACTTTAAGTTCAAACAAAATTAATTTAATTGGTTTAGATTATTTTTTCTCTCAAATCTGAACAAAATTGACTCATGAACACGGCTAATTTGACTTAAGAAACATAATTTATAATGGAGTTAAAATTTTAAAAATTATTTTGGTAAAAAGGTATAAAGAGAGTACTCATTACCCAACAAGCCATTCCCATCTATCATTGCTTTCTTTCTTTTCTACACGTTAAAATATTTTTTCTCAAAAAATTATCTTCCTTTTTAGCCTCTCACACACACACAATTTATCTTTTCAGTAAATAAAAAATAAAATTTGAAGTATTATTCTTTATCCTTCTTAATATTAGTCGCTATAAAATCTAAAATTTAGTTATTCGTGTGCTTTAACTCTTTTATATTCTTATAATATTTTAATTATCTCTTAATAAACCAATCAATGGGGGGATGAGTCTAGTAAAAGGAGCTAATCCCTCACAAGGTGACAAACTAAGGTTCGAATTCCTGTTAGAAGAAGTGCCCACATATTTAGTATCCGACAGTGTGCCTCAAATATGATTGTCTTTGAAAGAATATACTTGTAGGAAACAAAACAAAACAAAAAACTCTTAATGAACCAACAAGCTATATAATTGTTTTAGCCAATTTTTTTATTGAGATTTAATTTATGATTTTCAAATGTAATATAACTATTTTCTTCCTATATATATATATATATATAATTATCTTGAATAGGAGCATTTTTAGAAGTTATTATGTAACAAAAATGTTTTAGAAAATTTTCTTCAACAATAAGGTTTTTAGAGATTTTTCTTAATTTTTTTATCTCTTTTAATTTATCATTTTCATTTTATTTCTAAATTAAATATTAATATTTTAAAAAAAATTATCAATAGTAAAAAATAATCTTGTAAAAAAATATAAATTATTTTTCATAAATCTAAAATATAGTTTATATGTTCAAAAATATTTATTTATTATTAATCTTAATTATAATATAATTTATATGTTAAAAAATATTTATTTATTATAAATTTTAATTATATAAAATAAACATTTATCTTGTGTATTGTACAAATTAAAATACTAGTTATTTATTATTTCCGTAAAAATTTAAATACACTTATTGAGGTCTACATTAACTCCTTTGTTGTAATATATACTCATTTTCAAAATGTATAATATCTTTTTATTAACTTTTTCTAACGTTATTATCCGATTTTTTAGGAGACATTCGATGTCTAAAAGTTTTTATTAACTTTTTCTAACGTTATTATTAACTTTTTCTAAAAGTTACTTTTTACTTTCTTTTTTTATTATTCATATTACTTGTGTGTTTAGTAAAACTAGCTGATAAATGCAAAATGACATAAAAACACATATTTAGTTATTTAATTTCTAAATTTAAAACGAGATTCAAATAAATTAACGAGGATAAAAATTAAAAAAAAAAAGCTAGTAGCTTGTAAGTTAGCTTATTTTCATAAACTAGTTAAAGTAGCTTGTAAAAATAGGTTAGATACTACTAAAATAAGTTCGTATATTAAATAAGCTTATTTTGAACAAACTAATTTATAAGCTAATCAAAATAATTTATAAGCTATTATAATTACTTACCAAACACATTCTATCTGATTTGAATGTTACAAATTGAACTATATTATAAACGTTTTACAACAAAATTGAATTACAATTTTATAGAAGCGTGCACGCAAAATTATAAGGCTGATTTGTTTTATCAAAAAAAAAGGGGGCTGATTTGTCCTCCGCCGTTTCCTTCTGATTGGAACATATCCTTTTCTGCAGACACGTTTTTATCGCATTTCACCCTTTTAAAATAATTTAATCTACCTAGGATAGTTTTTCCATAATTATAAATACTGTTCCTAAAAAAATAATAAATACTGTATAAAATCATTACTTGATTAGTGGTTATTTTTAATGATAATAAAAATTAAATACGTATTTTTTTAAGGCAAGGATAAAATACATATTAAAATAATTGACTATGAAATGTTTCGTTGCGGTTGTGCCTAAGAACACCTCAATTTTACATACAAATGAAAATAAATAAAAAAATTGATTTGGATTTATTATATTCTCATTGTTTTAATGACATAGAGTTATTTTTTTTAATAAATTTAATATTTCATATATAAGAAATAAATAAGTGCATTTTTTGTCCTAATTACAAGAAATATATACCTATTTTCAAATGTATTATATGTTAATTTTTTATAACCTTAATTTGTTATGAATTCTATTAAAAAATTAACATCCACTCATTCTCCGTATATGTGAATGCATTCATTAAACTATTAACAATATAAATCATACTCATTAGTAAGAAAAATTATTCCATGAATTAGAAGTAGTATCATTAAAAATAACCACCACTTAAATTATTTAATTCTATGGCTATTTTTGAAATAAAATTTAAATTTATGACATTATTAATTGAAATTAACTAACTTATCTATTTTTGTTGAACTTGATCCATTAATTATTTATTTCTCATATAAAAAAAAGAGGTAGTAATATTTTTTTTTATATCTCTTATAAAAAAAAGTTATATAGATTACAGGTATCCTTTACTGGAGATAATCTTGTTCGAGCTAGGTAAGATTAGTATGAACGACAAAACTTTCCCTTCAAGTATTTAATACAACTACATATCTAAGATTTGAACTCAAGACTATTATTTAAGCTGAAACAACCCTAAGAGATAGTAATATGATAATATATCATTGAATAATAATATAATTTTGTTTCTATTAATATGGAGTTTGTTAATTTTTTTTAGAATAAGTTTGTTAATTTTCTTTTATTTATTTTTTAGAAAAAAATACATCAATACATTATAATTTTAAATTTGTTAAAATAAAATATATCTTTAAAAATAAATAAAAATATATTAGTACACACACATATAAAGAAAAAAAAAAGACTAAAATATGTTTCTAGTCCTTATCTTTTTATTAAAATTTGTTTTAGTTCTTTATCTTTTAAAAGATTCATTTTGGTTATTTAACTCTTAAATTTGAATCAATGTTGTCTTTCTGAAATAGTGATTGTTTTCAATTTTAAGACACAATTTTAAATCTTTTTTTGACCAATTCAAAACATAAAATTTGTCCCATTAGATTTATTTACATGAAAACTATATCCAATTAAACTTTGAATCAAAAAGAGCCATAAATATGGTGGAAATCGCATGAAAAGTATGTCCCACGAGTGACCAAAACAAAATTTGATATCAGATTTCTAGTTTTTCGATTACTTGCGAGACTCACTTTTCACACAATTTTCACCATATTTATGGATCTCTTTGGTTTGGACATTAGTTAGGTTCCATAGTTTTTATGTATGTGAATCTAGGACAAGTTTCATGTTTTGAATCAGTTCAAAAAGAGTTCAAAATCGTGCCCAAAAATCGAAAATGATTACTATTTCAGAAGGACAACATTAACTCAAATTTGAGAATTAAAGAAACAAAATGAGTCTTTTAAAAGATAAAGAACTAAAATGAATTTCAATAAAAATGTAAGAGACCAAAAATATATTTTAGCATAGGACATGAGAATTGAGATAAACCTACATAATCAAATAGAAAATAGCCTAGGACCAATTTAGTCCCAAAAATTGTCACTTGCTACCACTTTAGTCCCTAGATTTAACAAAATTCAAAAAATGCCGCTGAAATTGAAAAACACACTCATTTTAGTCTCTCCGTTAAGTAAACTTTGTTATCGTTAACTAAAGTGTCACGTGGCACACATATATGACACGTGGATGACACATGACACACACGTGGGTGGCACCTGTCATATGGGATAACTTGATGTCACTTTAGTCTCTGAAATCATAACATGATGTCAATTTAATTCCTGAAATTGTAACTCGATATCACTTTAGTCCCTTATAATTTTGTTTGGATTAAGTAATTGTGACTTGAATATTTACATGATAAAGTAGATAATTAAGTTAACATTATAAATAGGAAGACAAATATATTCAAATCATATTTTAAAATTGGTATTTAATATTGTATTTTTATTTTAACTGTGTTATACCTCCTCTTCTAATTGTTAATTTTTTATCCTCTTTTATTCATTTTATTTTTAAAATACATAAATAAAAAAAGTTTCCAGTTTCCCTATATTTTTATTTTATTTTCACAATTGATTCACTTATCGATTATTTTTTATTTTTTTTAGTCTTAAAAACATTTATTACTTTTATTTGTTAAAAATTGTAACGTTTAGAGTGTTCTAGTTTTGATTAGAATAATTGCATAATAAAATAAATAATTAAATTAATATGTTTTATAGGAAGACTAATATATTTAACAACATACTATAAAAGTGATACTTATTATCCATTCTCATTTCGAGTTTTTCATTATTAATTGTCTATTTTTATATATTTATATATTTTAAAATATATAAATAAAACAAAGTTTTTAATTTCTCTACATTACAATTTTATTTTAATAATTATTTCACTTATCAATTATTCTTTATTTTTCTCTTATCTTTAAAATATTTATTACTTTCATTTTTTGAAAATTGAATTGTTTATGTCTTTGATGTTCTATTTTTTATTTGAATAATTGCAGAAGTAAAATACACATATATATTAATATTGTTTGTTGGAAGGCAAATATATTTAATATTATATTATAGAAAGTGGTATTTGATGTTGCTTATTCTTTAATTTGTCAAGTTTTAAACTTTTTTATGCATCTTATTTCTTTTAAAACACATAATAGAAAAACAAAGTTCTAAATTTCTTTATATTTTAATTATAATACAATTCAATGAAATTAAATTTTAGGATTCTTATTTTAATTTCTAAAAGACTAAACATCATAATTAAAATTTAAAGGTCAAAATTCAATTTTCATGCTTAATTTTATGCATCAAATAAATATCAGTATTATTTTATTTCACTAAATTATATTAACTTACTTAATGATTATTTCTCATTTTTCTCTTGTTTTAAATTATTTATTACTTTTATTTATCAAAAACAATTTTTACAGCATTATACTCTTTATCTAAATAATTAAAGAAAGACTAAAATGTGACTAGAAAGATTATGGACATATTTGATTTATCTAAAAGAGAAAGATTGGATAAGATTGTAAAAATTGAGATGAGAAGAGATTTTCATTTTTTTACTTTGAAGAGAAGGAAATGGAAGTAATTAACTTAATTATCTATTTTATCATGTAAATATTCAAGTCACAATTACTTAATTAAAACAAAATTATAATAATGTTGAGAGACTAAAGTGAAATCGAGTTACAATTTTAGGGACTAAATTGACATTGTGTTATAATTTCAGAGACTAAAATGACATCATGTTATAATTGTAGCAATGTTTTTAAAATCGGACCGGTCATTGAACCAGACCGGTCATTGAACCGGTCAAGGCACTGGTTCAAGGTTCAATAGTTCAATCGTGGTTGAACTGTGGTCGAATTGGTATTAATAAAATAATAATCATAATTAAATAATACATAAAATAATATTAAAAAAACATAATATAATAACTTTGTAATACTAAAAATTAAAAATAAAACATAATTTTGTAGGTTATTTATATTGACAATACCTACAAAAGTGTAGATCAAATATGTCATGATACTTAAGTATAAGTTTTAACTATACACATCAACATTTATTAATAAAAACAATTTTATATTTAAAATAAAAAAGAAAATAATAAATACTTTAGGTTGGTTTTTATTTTTTTAAGAAAAAATAAAATAATGTCGTATTAAGCATTTTTCATTGACCCGCTGTTAACTGGTTTTTACTAGTTTTATTGATTTTTGACTAGTTTTTTGATTTTTTGACCGGTTTTTTTTCAGACCGGTTCTAGAGCTGTCAAATTGGGTGGGTTGGCCTAGTACGCCCAGGCCAATTTCTGTTCGGTACTCTATTTTTTTTTTGTCCAACCCAGTTTTATGCGAGCCACCGGGGCAATTTGGCCTAAAATTTTTTTGGACCTATTAATGTTGTTATCTATTTTAATTATTATTGTTTTTTGCCAAAAATTATATAAAATTAAATTATTTAAATCATATTAAATATTTAAAATTAAATTTTACATACTTTCTAGCATAAACGAACATTTTTATTCATATATAATTGACTTAATTACTTAATAGTCTCATTAAAAATATATTTTTAAGTGAATTTTATTTACAAAATGAAATACCCATGTTAACTTTTTTTTTTTTACAAACGTGTGTGATCCTTTCTTTTTTTATTTTTTTAAGTATATTAATATTTTTTATTTAATATATATATATATATATATATATATATAGGGCCAGCCTAGCTCGGGCTTAGTTCCTCCTTCTGGTCAAATTGGTCGGACCAAATCAGTTTGATTTCTTTTGAGCTGTCTTTTTTTGAGCCCAACCTAGTCTTTTTTGCAGGGCTAAGTGGGTCGGACCCATTTTGACAGCTCTAACCGGTTTTGTAATTTATTTGAACCAGTCAGGTGACCGGCCAATCCGGTCCACTTTTTCATAACATAGAATTTTAGAGATTAAAATAATATCAAGTTAACTCATATGACACATGTCACATAGTATGTGCCACGTGACATTTCCGTCAAAGATAATGAATTTCATTTAATGGAGGGACTAAATGAGAGTATATTTTCAAATTCAAAGACTTTTTTTAAATTTTATTAAATTTAAAGACTAAAATAACAGCAAATGACAATTTCAAAAATTAAATTAGTCATTTACTCCAAAAAAATATTCCAAAATCCCGCAATCAACGCTTGGATGGTCTTGTTCCCTAAAAATACGAGAAGGCCTCAGTCAACTCTTTGTCCATTTGCTTTTTGAATCCCAAGAAATACTGTATTGACAACGATTTGACTCTTCCAAACTAAAACATTATATATTTTAAAAAATAGATATCTTAATTATTAATAAAAAATTAAAAATAAATTATCATAAATTAATAATTTTTCATATGCACACGTAATTAATAATTAGTTTTTCGTTAAAACTAAAAAAATTATTTTCTTTCAAAAATAAATATTCTCTTTAGAAAAATCTATTTGTGGCAAGAATAAGGATGATGATAATAATAAGGAAAAATGTATTTTTAGTTCTCATAATTAAACGTGATTAAGGTCTATGTACTTTAACATTGATGAATTGGTCATCAAATTATAAAAAAATATGTAGATTTAGTTTTTCCTAACTTTAAAAAACAAGATAAATTTTTTGAGAGAAAGAACTAAATCTACATATTTTTTTATGTTTGAATATTAAACTCATCAATATGAAAGTAGGAACTTTGACAAAAAATATGGGTCTAAAAATACATTTTTTTTCTAATAGTAAATTATATAGGATTCTTTTTTGGTACTGTAAGGATAACAAAAGACAAAACAAAAGCGGAAAACTACACTCTCGGGAAAGCAGTGCCTTGCACATCTACACTAAGGAGAAGTGCTAACCCCAGGGGAGGGTGATTCAAAACGTGGAACCTTTCATCATGGGCTGAACCAACTTTTGCAAGATAATCAGTGTAGTAGTTACCCTCCCTGAGGGTATGCTTTATAGTAACGTCCTAGTTTTCCGCAAGCAGATCCTTGATAGATTGAAAAATAGCTGCATGGAAATGGGTATGGGACTGGTCGTGGTGGACCCAACTCAAAGCCAACATAGAATCTATGTAGCAAAAAACCTCATTGAAACCTTGCTCCCAAACCAACACAAGACCAAAGTAAATGGCCATGAGCTCGGCATGAGTATTGTCTGAGATTCCAATATAACCAATAAACCCAACAATCCACGCTCTAGAAGCATTTCTTAACAACCTGCAAACACCAGCCATACCCGAATTGCCTAGACAACTTCCATCAACATTTAGAACCAGCACGTCTTCTCTGCTGGGATGCCAGAAGATAAACGTAACTGGATTCACACCACGACCAACATAAGATCAGGAAAATAGGCCAGTGACAGTTCCGCAAAATTCTTAGTCTGAAAGAAAATGTTGGAGTAGGAAACATTCTGCTTTCCAAGATGTTGCATGTTACGAGCCCTCCAATTCCACCACATTCCAGCACAAAAGATATGGTGCCCAAGGATCCACAGCCTATACTGCAACCACTGAGTTGTGTCATCATGCTAAAAGAAACCATGATCTACAATGCTCCAAGTATTAAGCGACAAAGGGCAGTCCCTAACAAAATGCAAGAAAGACTCATTCTGGTTAAAACATCTCGGACATAGGCTAGAATAGTATGAAGGGAATCCAACTGCCATTGCCCATTTACGAAAACATCACTGATATATATCCTTAATATGCATATAATCAACCAACTAGTAAAGAAGCCCTGTTAGCGACCAAAGCTCATACCAAAAGGAAGTGTGTCCAGCTCCAACATGGACAACATAACCCATCTTAAGCTCATGAACCGCCTTCGCAATTGACCTCCACACGACAGACCCTAGGACGTTATGTGAGTTAAGGACATTATTATCTTTAACATACTTTTTAGAGAACATCTCCACCCAAAGCTTTTCGGAATGACAGTGGAGCGCCCAAATTCCTTATGGTGTTATCTATGTGATCACAAATTCCCTTGGGTAACCAAAACAACTGCCTGTAGTACGAAGGAATGGAACTAAGAACCGAACTAGCTAGAGCAAGTCTGCCAGTCTTATTCAGTAAAAGGTTTTTCCACAAAGCTAAATGGCCCTACAGCTTATCAATAACTAATTGAAAAAATTTGACTTCCTAACCCTTCCTTTGAAGACCGGAAACCCTAGATAGCTATCCAAGGAGTCAATTGTACTGATAAAAGACAAAGAAGCAAGTCGCTCCTTCTTCGCTTGAGGAACACCTGAAGAATAAAAGGCACACGATTTGGCCGCCAAATTAATCTTCATCCCTGAAGCATTGCTAAAATTATCAAACAGCTTCATCACCATCCTTGCTTGAGAGTTTTTAGTTTTTGTGAAAAGCAAAACGTCATTTGCAAAAAAGAGGTGAGAAACAAAAAGGCCATATCTAGATACCTGATGAGGCATCCAAAGATTAGATTGGACTTTATCATAACCGCTAGGGACAATTTTTCTATGCAGATCACAAATAAATATGGGATAACGGATCCCCTTGTCGAAGACCCCTGGAAGGGGAAAACTCGAAAGTCGGTTCCCATTCCAAATAATAGAAAAAATTGATGAAATGACACAATGCATAATCAAATCCATCGTAACATTCGGAAAACCAAAATCCTAGAGGTAATTCTGGAGAAGGGGCCAGGCCACTTGGTCATAAGCCTTTTCAATATCAATTTTGTAAGGCACATCTCCCTATAATTTTTTTGACCTATGCATATTATGAATAATTTCCTGGAGGACAATAGCATTATCCAACATCCCTCTACCAGGCAAAAAACTACTCTGGCCAATAATCTTGCCCAACATACGGCGTAATCTATTCACAATCACCTTAGAAATGAGCTTGTATAAAGTATTACAAAAATTAATGGGACGAAATTCTTTAAAGGAACTAGGGTAATCAACCTTAGGAATCAAAATAATCAAAGTTTCAGCTAGAGAGGGATCAAAATAACCTGTAGCCAATGTGTCCCTCACCAGGCTCCACACATCATCACCAATCACGTGCCAATATTGCTCGAAGAAAATTCCTTGAAAACCATTTGGGCTAGGAGCTTTATAAGGTTTTATGGAATTGAGAGCAAAAAAGACCTCTTTTTTAGTCACAGGCTGAGTCAACATATCCCTATCGTCTTGGTCTAGAGTGGGCATCTGAGTCCCTTGGAAGGAAGAGGCACCTATCTAAAAACAAAATAAATCATGAAAATACTTCTAAGCTTCATTCTAAAGAATGTTATCATCAGTACACCAACTGCCATCAGGGAGGGAAATGCCACGAATCTTGTTTCTCTTTCTTCTAATAATGGTTTGGGCATGGAAAAATTTTGTATTCTTATCTCCAAGCTTGACCTACTGCTCTCTAGACTTCTGATACCATAAAAGTTCTTCCTGGAATAAAATCTAATTATACTCATGTTGAAGTTTCCTCTCTAAATGGACCAACTCAAGAGAGTCCATACTTTCTAGCTTGTGTTGAATACCCTTCAATCTAGCTTCAATAGATCTTTTCCGCCTAAAAATGTTAACAAAGACCTCCTTATTAAAGGTAATAGAATCCTCTCGAACTTTTTGGAGGGCTGCCAAGTCATTTCCCCAACTATTCCTCCAAGCATTCTCAACAACACTCTGGTACCCCTCATGCACAATCCATGTCGCCTCAAAACGAAAGGGTCTATGCCCCCTAAAAATGGGGAGACCCCACAAGGCAAAAGAATGGGATTCTGATTCGAATGCATTCTACACAAAACTTCTACCTATCCAATCCTTCCAGAAAGGCCAAGCACCACAGCAAATTGGTCATGCATCTATCACGCCTTTTAGTAACGAATCTATTACCTTGATAATACCTATGCCAAGTAAATTTGCCTCCAACTTGATTAAGATCCACCAACCCACACTCCTCCATCACATGAATAAGAATATCCGCCTTTCTTTGGATAAATTCCCCCTTCTCTACTCACTAGGAGAAATGATATCATTAAAATCGCTTATCAAGATCCAGGGGCAATCAACATTTCTACCAAGAGAAACCAAGTGCTCCCAAAGACGGACCCTTATGTTGGGGATAAGACTAGCCTGTACAAAGCCAATGCCTTCCACTCCTAGTAACCATAAACGTCACCGAATTATGGTTAACATCAATAACATTAGTGGTCACCCTAGAAGTCTCTTGGACCAAAATCCAAAGACCTCTAGAGTGACCGGTAGCTTCAATGATATACACTAGGCAATACCCCGACCTCTTCCAGAACTTCTCCACATTACTGAAAGAAGTATGAGGTTCCATGATCATTGTAAACGTAGGATTAAACCTACGAATAAAATCCCTCATATGCCTCTTGGCACTTGGAGAAGCAAACTCAGGACTCTAGAGGGAAACTGCCAAATAAAGATCAAAGATCATCCATGGGCCGCCTGAAACGACTCTTGCTTTGTCCTCCTCCATGTCAAACTTCACCATGAAATAGTCGTTATCAACATCCATCATATCAAACCCCCTTGTAATCTCCACACCTTGCCAGGTTTCTCCTTTATTACTGGATATGCCACCCTTTTCCCTAGTAGTTTTATCACTATTGCATCTATCCATGGACTACAAAGTTCCTTAAAAACCTTGTCATGGAGATACACCTTAGGGAAAAGTCTATCTCCATTCTCGTACTCAATTTGCACCAACTTCTTTATTATCAGATCTTCCTTCCCATGCACAGGAGGCACCTGTTTCTGACCAATAACTTTGTCACAAAAAGAAGCTTTCAAATGCTGAGGCTGATCCAGTGGTTTATCCGGTGGTAGCCTTTGATCATGGTTGTGCGCATAGAAAAACATACCCTCCATCTCAATGCAATTTTTTGTTATATAGGATTTAGTTCTTATTAAATTAGAAAAATTATAAATTGAAAATCATGATGTGTACACTATTAATTTAAATTAAACGTGTCATAAATTTAACATATTTTTGATGAATTTCAAGCAATTTTAGAATATCCAAATCATACATAGATACAAATTATAGCATATTAAATTGTCAATATAAAGGAGAGAGAAAAGAACACGTACCTAGATTAATCTCAAGGTCCATGATGATTCACCGAAGAGAGAAAACATAAAGGCAGAGTATGAGAGAAAACTGCCCTCTATCCAATGAGCACATTTCCATTACTTTAAATTGCCTGATGGGATAGTGATTTTATAACTCACCAGATGAGGCCAGAAACCTCTCATGGGTAATACGTATAATGGTCCAACCCATCATGGTCCACTCACATCAAAAGCCCAACATAATATCCATCTTATCAAGTGCAAACAATTAAATTGATTATTTCTATAATTGATAAGTATAATTCTATAATAATTAATTAATGCTAATCCATATAATTTAACATTCTCATACTTGGATAGCATTAATCAATTATCAAACCTGAAGAATTATCAAACAAAATATCAATCATGGCAGAAACACTTGTCAACAATCTAAGAAATATGAGCCTTTAACGCTATAGAAAATAATATCCGATAGCGATTTATATCATACATGTCAACAACTTATATTTCAAAAGAAATGGATAAGGGAAAACATGCCTATATTTATAATACAAATGTCATGTAATCCCTACAATCAGTACAAGCATCTTAAAATGCTAAAAAAGATATGATAATAAAATGAACAACATATATCTCATAATATTGAGCAAATACAAAATTTCAAAGTCTCACTAACCCAATACATCAAAACTTAACCAAAACATTTGATTTACAACATTTTATGAACTTTAATAGTTAAGTCTTTGATCAGTGGCTTTACAAAGCATGTTTTCTTTAACATCATGCTCAATCTAAGGCTGAAAATTTATTAAGGCCAAAAACACAATCCACATGTATTTGACTGCTTACAATAGCCCAATAACAAGAGTAATTACATATGAGCTAGATCAATAAATGCTCTATAATATTTTACATTCAATTAATTTGAGTTTCACAAAATAAGTGTTTATGCAAATCCAAAAATAAATAAGAAATTCAAGAATTTCCTACTTGTACAACATAGACACTTAGTTTAAATAAATCGATACTATAGATTAATATGGCCAAAAGAATGTCAAAATGAGCAAACATTTATAATTATTGGTCCAAAGATTAAATTTACAAATATTTTTACAATGTAGAAAATCATACTCGATAGGAGTATTGATATCATACATGTAAAATACTTATAAATTTATGACCTAGCAGAATGTGAAATTTTGGGTAAAAGAAAAACACAATATAAATGCATGCCAAAAGAATTAATGTGCAATACCCAACAAAATAGCCTTGACATCTACTTAAGATGCTTGAGATAAAACAAATTTCATATATCTCAATACCATAAGACAAAACTAAATAACAAAGTTCTTTTTAAATTATGTCATATGATCATAAATGCACAAAAGAATATATGACAATATAAGTTTAATAAGTCTCAAGACACAACCAAAAAAGAAAAAAATACTCCCATTAATCCTTTATATCAAAATAGCAATGGGATTTTCATTAGAGTCCATTAATTTCAAATTACTCTAATGGTATAATATTCAATAGTGGGATTATAACTTTATGATATAATATTTATTGTGACTCTAAAAACTCTCGAATTTTCTCTTGATCAAACATACAAATTGCTTTGAACACAATGAAGTTCTATTGTTTAAAGAGAAATGTACAACACATAGGAAGCAAAGATGCATGCAAAACCACTTAAGGTCGTTTCAATATATATCCTTTCTAAGACAATTCAAGAATGTCACGTGACCTATCACAATAACTCAGATGCCTAAAACAACAGAAGCATCATTTAGGTCTTTCATGAATTAGGGTGACTACTCAAAATGAATTTTGTCGTAAGCAAAAAAAAAATTGCCAGAAAATTAAATCATCAATATATAAGGCAAAAAAAATTATGAAATTACTCCCAGTAATTCTCAAGTGAATGCATTGATCTGAACCGTGTGTTACCTTCAACAAGGTGAGCCATAATCTTTCTCTTTGTAAGAATTACACATTAAAGACAAACAAACATACAGAATTATCTAGAGAAGTGGCTATAGAATAACAACATGAAACCTAATATGAAGTGTTTTAAAACACATAATTTACAAATTTTGGATTTCATAATTAACCATATATTTTGCATGTAAATTAAGAGATTGTAAATGTCAACTTGACACTTTATAATGCAAAACCCACTTACGTCACCGTAAACATTAATCCTCAAAAGGATTATATATATAAATAAGGTAACCTTCACTTTATAAACATATGAGTGAGATAAAAAATTCCTAATATTTTAAATAAAATATGGGATCATTTACAAGTTTTCAATAACTCACTCAAAACTCAAGTGTTATCATGAAAGATATTCACATGTATTTGAGTACAATACTTGATTATCAGTAGCGGAAACATAAAGGACCTACACTTAACAACTATTGAGGATATAATAAAAAATATTCTCTAACAATTTGTTCTAATAAAAGAATTTTATTGAACATAAATTTGCATCGTGATAGGCAAATGCAAAATTTTGGAATAACATTAGATTGCATAAAATAAAATAAAATATGTTCAATTAAGAGTTTGGCAAGGAGGTCAATATTAATATATCCAAAACATGTCCGTTACAAAGATGATTTCTTACATATTGTGATCCTACCTACAGTTCTCGAACCACAACTAATAAGCAGATAATACAATGCATAAATCTTATATCATGTAATGGGTATTAAAAAAATGATATAATCACAAAATTAATAACACATTGTATAACAACAAATTATATTAATAATAACACACTGATAAGGTATAATTATTATTAATATAATATAAGTTATAATTAAAGAAAAAACTTTAATTATTTAACACACAAAATTTGCATAATTGTATCCACGATAAGTGAGTTGACGATTATACAAATTACTAGCAATTATGCCCAACAGAATATAGCAAAATCATGCATAATATTCTAAGAAATATTTACACTCATATGTAATTGCAAAACAAAAAAAAAAAACATCAGGTGAGTTATAAAACCATTATTCCATCAGGCACTTTAAAGTAATGGAAATGCACTCACTAGGTAGGGGGAAATTTTTTCTCAATGGGTATTATGTATAATGGTCCAACCCATCACGGTTCACTCACATCAAAAGCTCAACATAATATCCATCTTATCAAGTGCAAACAATTAAATTTATTTCTATAATTGCTAAGCGTAATTCTATAATAATTGGTTAATGCTAATCTATATAATTTAACAATTTTATATTAAGAATGAATATATCATTAATTTTTTACTTTACATATTTTTTCATTTTAAATTAATAAAATTTGTTTTTGCATATTATAGGAGGGTTATGGCTTGATCTGTATTAAACTTAGTACAATTTATACCAATTTATTAAATATGATAAGTCAAGATAACTTTTAAAATCCTAATGAAGAAAATATTTAAATTTTATATTGCCTAAAAATCTTTTAAACATAACGGATCCATTTATTTAAATAAATATAAATTATATTTCATTATTATGTTATATTTTTACTTTAATTATTAATAGTTATTGTATGTGATAATAATATAGTTAATAGAAGATATATGTTGTTATATGTATAAGGTTTATTATAAACTTGAGGCTATATTTTAATTTTAAAAGAAGAATACGATTCACATTACTTATGTTAAGCTATGAAAAGTAAGTTGAAATATTTTTAACATATAAGGCATTTATTTTGCTTAAATTATTATTAAAAGAGTTTAAATAAATATATTTAATGTTCTTAATAATTATTTATTATTTATTAGAGAAAAATAAAATTGAATAAGAAGATAACAAAATTATTTTTTATTATATTGTTAGTGGATTCACTTGCTAACCCGCTAAGCCTTTTTTAATTTTTGTTTTGATGGAACAACCCATTAACCAACCACTAAATGAGGTGATTTAGAACTTTTAACCTACTTTTTTCACGCGGATCAATTTGCACCATTTCATTTTCGACAAATCAATAGACCAATTTTATTGCTATTGAGTAGGAATGACAATGGGTAGGGTACTATAATATCTGTTGCCATACTTGCATTTGAAAAAAGTACTTGTACCCAGCTCCATACCCGTGGGATAGCAACTTTAATTCTCATCCCAGTGTTTGCCTAGGTACCTATATAAATAGAGAGAGATGAATAAAAATTTGATCCCCATCTGCATCCCCTTTTTTTCTTATATATATATATATATATATATATATATATATATAGAGAGAGAGAGAGAGAGAGAGAGAGAGAGAGAGAGAGAGAGAGAGAGAGGTGTGCAGGTATGGGACAGGGTGGGTATTATTGTACCCATATCCACATTCATTCCCATTAAATTTTGCGGGTAAATACCCGACCTTGAACCCATCCCCATTGTGTGGGTATTTACCCTACCCATTATAGGTATTTTTTGCAAATACCCATAGAGTCTAGGTAGAATTGCCATCCCTACTATTGAGACCAAACAAGTAAGTTTGGAACCAACTCATTGAACCATTTGTTTAAAATGACATTGCATTCATGCACTTCAATAATATAACAATCAACAAATATATAACATTTTTATAAAACTATCGATTTATTATGATATTATGACATTATGTACTCTTAGATCAACTTATTACGTATTAATATTTGATATTTAATTTGTGAATAACTTGATAAACCTAATCACAGATGCCCTTTACCCTTGTTAATTATCCTTTAACATTAAATATAACACAGTGGAAAATTTTAAGTCCAAACAATTGTAAAAAAAAGATTAAAAAAATTGAGTCAGCTGGCTAGGCTAGGTGTGTAGAACAAAATAAAATGAAATTTAAAATTTTAGAGCCCAAATCACACCTTCTATCAAATTATTTGGGGCAATTCATCAAGTTCAATCTATTTTGACAACTTTACTTTTAGGTTATGTTAAACTTTAAAAAACATAAGTTCAAATTACCCTAGGCAATGTTTAGATATCTGTGATGAGTGGAATGAAAAGAAATGAAACAAGTTAATTTATTATTCTAATTACTGAATTTTTTTGGATAAAATATATGAAGAGAAAAAGAAGGTATACGATAAAATGTAATGAATGTATTTTGTCTTACTCCATTTCCTTTTATCATATTTTAAATAATCTATATGAAGCGTAGTATATTACATCTTATTTTTTTTCATCTCATCTTTTCATCAATCCAAACATTACTTAAAAAAAACAAAAAAGTGGAGTTAATAAACTAAAATCATATCTTATGTTTTTATAAATAAGCCAATTTAGGGTTTACTTCGTATGAGGTGAAGCAGAAAGGCCAATTCATGTTTAGAAGGTAAAGGGGAAGTGTGTTATTGACGATGACATTAGTTAAGGTTGTCCAAAACATGCTAATTAAGAAGGTTTGGGACCAGGCAATAAATGGGCAAGGGTCCCGTTTAACAAGGTCAACCATAGCTATACCTTGAAGTGCTCTTTGACAAAGATGTAAGTTTGACCCTGCCGATATATTTGAACTACCAACTAAAAGAAGCTATTGACTAGTTCTTCATTCATAAGCGGTGAGACAGATTTTGGCCCACCAAGATCATTTTCTTTTTTTCAAATTATCAAGATCAAGACCAATTCACTGGGTCGGCTTAGTAATACAGGGTTGAGATAATATATATGAGGTCATAATTTTTAATCTTAGTACGATTATTGTAAAAAATAAAATAAAAAAAGGATCAAGACCATTTCAACTTTGTTACTGTAAACACTGAAAACTACTGAAAGCGAGAAAAGTTGGCTTTAAACTATAATACGGTACAATGATATATTGTCTGGTTAGACAATGATATGAATTTGGACCGGCACCGGTGGTATGAATTACCATCTTACAACGCAACTGGACAAGAAGAAACGATTAAGTTAAAATTACTGACGTGTTTTCATTCAGCAGTTTAAACTTTTAAAATAATTTAAAATGCTTACCACTTCACATCTTTCATCCATTCCTGCCAAATACGCTCAGCAAGTAGTGATTCCAACAGCACGACCGTTCTAGGGTCCACTTAGTTTAAATTTTCATAAAATTAGTTATAAATAATTAATATTAGATAAAACTAACATTTGTTAATATGTTTAGAAATAATTTTTTAAGAGTTTAAAAAAAGAATTTTACAAACTAAGATAAACCCGTTTTTGGAATATAAATATAAATATATTTCCAAATTTTTTGAGTCACACAGTAACTTAATTCTACTTGTCAAAAAAGTTTAAATTTTTCTCTTGAAAATCAATTTTACTCAAAATAAAATTTCAATTTACGACCACTATAATATATCAAACACGACCTCTTGCTGTAATAAATTTTTTTTCTTGCCGCAAACGTTGTTTGCATGAATCCATTCACACAGGTTATTAGACTGAGATAGCTGCAACTACAAGTGGTTCTCCCTAATAAACCATGGTTCGCTGCAGAAACACAAAGCTAGCTCATTCATACTTGTAAGTGGGGCGGAGAAATAATAAGGAAAAGCTGACCTCATTAAACATTATTGGCTTTTCTGCTTCACACTTTACATAGGTCAGGTATATTTTGAATTCAGACACCCACTATCGTTGTTATGGGTCCCCATGTGAAGAGTCTATGCCCAAAAAATTAATTAGTCAGCCGACCGTAAGAGTCTCAAGTTCATGTGAAAGCTTGAAAACAACAAAGAAGCCTGTTTGGCCACATGAACAATAGTGCCACTCAACCAAACTCGTACATCATCCCATTCAAACGGACAAAGCTTTGAGACTAGATCCTGAATCACTCAGTTTTCTTTTATTCCGTTACTTTCATAAAATGTATCAGTGGACCAGTTGACTAGATCATATATATATATCAAACCTTGCATCATCTTATTTCATCCTTGACTAATAGTGGTAATTTTATATTCGTTAGAAACCGTCCAGATCTACGACTCTTTTGAGGAAAGATAAGATGAAGTTGACATCACTAGAGTGCAATTGATTGTGATGTCTTGGCCCTTTTTATTCCGCGTAGTTTAGCCGACGGATTTCATTCACAAATTGAAGCTTCTGTGGGGCCCTTATGATAATCTCTCTGATCCAGAATTTGGATTTAAACTCAGCTCACTCAGAGACAACTAACATTAGCATCAGCAATATAAACTAACTAAACAAGGAAAACCGAATTGCAGAGTAGAATATATCCATATGATCACACCAAACAAAACTTTCCCATCAACCTAATATATGGGCATTTTACAAGAGACCAAGACATTAACCGACATAAATATATAAAATAGGTTCCTATTAGTGTCTACTGTGGTGAAACCGGAACTAGAGACAGGGAGCAACCCACAATTTATCTAAATTAGAAATTGGCAAGAGATAAAAATCATACTCTAAACAAAAGGTATAAGTGCTCAATTTTAGATCTAGGTGTGAATAAATTCTCCTTTTTACTAGTCTTGAGCAGTTACAGCAGCAGCTTGTTGAATTCTCCGTTGATGAACATCCCAATTATACACGCGAGCAATTGTAACCTGATAAAATATAGATAAACAATAAATAACTAAAACTAATTATTTTCTAGAGCATACGGAAAGATTGGGTGACAGATACACGTACTCAACAACATTTATGCAAAATACAAAAAGAAGTGTTCAAGTGTCTCAAATGCATCTTATAAAGATAAGATGTGCATGGTAGATATGAAAATGAGAGGGTTGAAAATGCTGAGTGCACATTATTCTATGCTTGGTTATTAAGAAAAAGGAATGAATGAAAATGTGCCGCTGTTTGCATTTTCGTTGTTTGTTTGTGAGTGTATTTTTTCCATACTCAATTTATGATCAAAGTAAAATCAAAATGCAATATGAAGGTCCAAATTAAATAATTCATTTTTCCAAATTAAAATTTCTCATTTTCTTTGCCAAAAATTAACTAGTGAAGTGAAATAAATTTTTTTATCTCTCTTTCTCTCAATTTTCACTTCCCTTTTTTATTTTCTACCTCTCACATTCTATCCCTCCTGCTAAGAACTTCCCTCAAAGGTATTAAAGGGCTCAAGGGCTTGAAGCCCTTCACCATGCTATACAAGTTCAATGTCCTTAACATTTATTTACTTTTAATGGGAAGGTGTGGAAAATGCAGAGGGGTATGGAGCCCTTGATAGTTAGCAAGCTGACCTGAGTAATTGTCACCTGGTCCCTCAAGAACTGTAGATCAGCAATAAGAACTTCCAAACTGGCTCTAGCATTATCCAAGTTCTTCTGTAGAAGACCAGTAGCCTGCAACAGAAATTTATACTCTATATAGGGAAAAAATTTAAAGAAATAAAAAACAGAAATAACACCTAAATACTAACATTCAAGTACCTCTTCTAATGAATATTCCAGCATAACATTTGCTCCCAGCCATAGACACACGGAATCAGTTTCTTCTATGCGTGCTCGTGAGTATATGCCTTCTGATACTTCAAAATCAGCAATAAGTTCCTGTATTTAAGGTCAAATATAACTCTTTAGTTGTACCAAAAAAAGAATATAAATCTTCAGTTTCTAACATAACTAATGTTTTTCACTTGCAGTAAAAACTTTTAACAGATTATTAGAAAGGCGGCATGATATAGTTTGGCAAAAATAATTTGGGGCTCCATAGCAACAGCCAAGTTTTTTTATTTTTTTGGGGGGGGGGAAGTGGAAGGAGAGTGATATCCCCCAAAAATTTAAAGGTTCACAATAATTCCTATATAAAAAGCAATTTTGACCACTCTCAAACCTTAATTTTGACTTTATCTGACGTACAACACTACAAGTATGGCATTTAATATTGTTCATTGCCAAACTATAATATCTTTGCATTAGTCTTACTTTATTTATTTATTTTTATTTTACAGGGGATGGGGGAGGGTTGTTAGATAGGAAAGCCTCGTCCATGACATAAGCACAACCATCTAATATGCACTACAAATGTAATGTCATTTGCAATTCACTAAAACAGAATGCAAATTCGAGATTGACCATAAAATTCAAACATTTGAAATTGACTTAACTCTTCATTCAAGATTAAAAAAAAAAGTATATGGAGACATATTGTAGGTATAAGGAAGATTATGAAATAATCCACTAATAGCCTGTTTGGAACCATAGTTATCAATCCCGGATAGCGGCGCCGCCCCCAAAACTGGGATAGTGGGATGACCACTATTCTAAAATTGTTTATATATAATAAAATTATAAAAAATTTGATACTATATATATATAAAAGCTCAAAAAGAGAAATATTACTCAAAATTCATGCACTAATCATCATTAACAATAAAAACTCATAGTACCTAAAGCAAAATATGCAGTAAAAGTCAAAGAAAAACAAACTACAAAGTGCTTAAAAGTCTTCAATCCTCTAAAGCCTAATGTAATTAAAGTAGTAAAGTACTAGAAATTAAAATTCCCATAAATTCACATAGACAAAATGACAAATGTCAAATACAATCTTCTTAATAAGAATCATCCTCCTCTTCAAGATTCATGTCATTGTCTCCCTCTTCATCACTCCCACTAGCATTAGAAATGTACTCTTCCTCCCCTTCATCTTCACTTGTGCCATGCTCTTCTTCCACCACTTCTTCCATTTCTTTTCCCTTCCTACTAGATGTAGATGCACCTCCAACTTCCCTCTTCATTGTTGTTTGTCTCCTAGTGTATTTCAAAGGTTCATGGGCCCTAGTTGCATGAGCAACATCTCTCCAAGTCAAAACATCATCATCAAAAACCAAATCATCTTCAACATCTTCATCTTCACCCAAATCTCCCAATAGCCATTCATTGCTATCATCAACGTCATCTAAAGCAATAGGATCAATGGCATCATGACACTCATAGCACTCTTGAAGAGCTTGGTTATATTTAACATAAACCAAGTCTTGAAGCTTTTGGTGCTCAAGCCTACTTCTCTTCTTTGAATGAATCTATAATAATTTAAAAAACTTGAATGTTAGTTTCAAGTTTCAATGTTTCATAATGATTCAAATTTAAATGAACATTAACTTACATGTTCAAAGGTACTCCAATTATGGTCGCATCCGGACGAGCTACAAGTCAAACTTAGAATTTTAATGGCAAGATTTTGCAAGTGTGGTGTATGTGCTCCGTACATCTTCCACCACTCAACTGTAAGTAATGTAATTCATATGCATTAGTATTTATATGAATTATTTAATAATAATTCAAAATTCAGATTTATAAAAAGTAAACTTTTTCACTTACCAGGAGCCATTGTATTCCTTTTCCTTACTGTAGCACTTATTCCAAAGAGTCCTCCAGCCCTATTATATTGGCAGCTCACGATGAATCTTGTCCACAAAATCTTCACTTTCACTAAGCCTATCAATGCATTGGTCTAGGCCATCCAACACTTAGCATCATTGTCAATTTTTGGGTTGCTATAAAAGAACTCGGGATATAGATAATAACCCGCTGCATGCAAAGGGTGGTGTAGTTGGCAATCCCATCTTCTATCAATAATTGCAAAGATGTCCTTATACTTCTCTTCATTGCCAATTAAGGCCTTTCCAATTGCTTCCTTGGCCCTATCCATTGCTTCATAAATATAACCCATTGCGGGTTTTTTTTCATTATCCACCAACCTTAAGACACAGACAATAGGCCCCATAGCCTTCAAAGTGTAAACTACATCATTCCAAAATGTTGGCATAAGCACAACATTCGTTGCTTTCTTTTTGTTTGGGATCTTTAGCCGCCTTAGACTTTAACCATTCGTCCAAAGTGAACATCCTTCTAAGATTTGCTTTTTGCTCGTGCAATCTTTGCAAAGTAAGGAAGGTGGTAGCAAATCTTGTCACTCCGTGCCTCACCAATTTGAATTTATTTGTGAACTTCCTCATGGTGTTCAAGGCCAATGAATGGTTATAGATGTAGCCTACAAGCTTGATGCCTCTTTGTGTAACCCTTTTAACTTTAGAGATCTTTCCGATATCTTCAAGCATCAAGTTAAGACAATGCGCAGCACATGGAGTCCAAAACAATTTTGGTCTAGTGCTTTGTAAAATTTTACCTAAAAAGACCAAAATCAATAAACTTAAATAAGTAACAATTAAAATTTACAAACTTATAATTAGAAATAGAAATCAAAACTTGATTAATTCTTACCCGCCATAACATAGTTACTTCCATTATCCGTCACCATTTGAATAACATTTTTCTCTCCAATCTCCTCCACAAAGCTATTCAAAAGCTCATGTACTTTGTCCCCAGTCTTCATGTATTCAGAAGCATCAACACTATTCACAAACATTGTTCCCAATGAACAATTTACCAAGAAATTAATTAGGGTCCTATTCTTCTTATACATCCATCCATTTGACATTATGCAAAATCCATATTTCATCCGCTCCTCTTCATGACCCTTCAACATTTCTTTTGTATATTCCAACTCCTTTTTAAGGAGTGGAACTCTCAATTCATGAAAAGTTGGAGGCTTTAAATGAGGACCATAGTTTCCAACTGCCTCAAGCATCACTTTGAAACTTTTTGATTGAGCAACATTGAATGGAATTTCATTCCTATAAAAGAAACGAGCAATGTATTGAACCGTCCTTGCTCTTGCTTCCTTTTGACAAGCATCATTTATGCTTGTTTGCCTCTTAAATTTTCCCAATTGGATGCTTCAGGTTTTTTGAAGAAAAGCAAATCAAGAGGGCCTTTAAGATTTGTATTTTTCTTCTTGGCAACAGTTGAAGTGGCCTCTATTGATGATGTTAGAGGCCTTTTCCCACTTTGAAGCCTTTCAATGTCTTGCACTTCATCTTCCTCATCTTCATTTTCTTGCACACCCTCCAAGTATATCTCATTTTCAGCTTTTTTTTTGCTCATAGGATGCCTTCATTTGCAATTTAATATCCTTTGGTATTTTTCTACAAGCACCCACATCTCCTCTTATTCCAAGTTGATGCTTTTTGACTCTAGTAACTCCCCCGATAGATGTTTTCAAGCAAAAATCACGTGCCACACCTTTCTTGTTGTTCTTGTCTTTTAAGTTGTTCCTTCCACTTCCAAAAGATGTCAATCCTCTCACCAATAGGTTTGAACATTGCATTTGACGATCCCACTGATGGCAGGGTAGCAGCAACTGAGTTATTTTTTTGTTGATTAGCATTTGGTTGGGAGCCAGATGCCATGATTTGACTGAGCAGAATACAAAAGGCAAAAAAAAGGCAAGAAAAAGAATGATATGCCAACATGAAAAAAAAAAAAAAAAACAGGGTCGGGCAAGGGAAGAAAAGGGAAAGAAAAAAAAAGGGGGGGAAAGGAAAAGAAAGAAAAGAAAAAAGACTTGAGAAAGATGACGAAGCTCGTCAGAGGGGAGTCGGAGACGAAGAAGAAGGTCGTTGGAGTCAAAGACGAACGTTGCCGAAGACGAAAACGTGTCGGAGAAGTTCAGCCAGAGAAGACAAACGTTGTCGGAGAAGCGCGCGCAGGAAGAGGAACGACTTGAATCTTAGGTCACTGACACGAAAGCTTGTGCGGGAGCTTCTATGAGGAGAAGCTAAATCAGGCCATTAAAGTGAGGGTATTTTTGTGCTTTTAAGGACCTTTGCCAAAGCAGACGCCACGGAGGCGCAATCACAGCCGTGGCAAAAGCAGACACTACGTCTACGACATGAAAACGCACCACAACCTGCACTCCGTTGCGAGTTCGCTCCGCGTTGCGACACCACGATCGCGGGCATGATGCCCGCTATTGATAACCTAGTTTGGAACTGCATTCCAAAACCACATCAAAGTGGATTGGACGTAGAAGCTAAGTTATATAGCCTTAAAATAAACAGACGAGTAGCTATACAACACGGTACCAAACATGCATTTATTAACCTTCATCTTTATTATTCTGACTCTTTACTCTTGTGCACCTACATGCAGACATGTAGAGTGGTAGATATATGTGTTCAAGACACAATCTCACAACTACAAGTGAAAAGCTAGCAAATAATGAACAAAAGCTTGTTGTTGTACATGAATATCAGTCCAGCATCTGACCTCCAATAAGGTTTGTTTTTTAACTTTTTCTTTTATTCCTTTGTTTAGTCTAATGCAATCTTCCTAACCCAAAAATACACAACTATGCATAAATTTTGCACATCCTTGGTGTTTCAGACATGCCACATTTTACATATACGAAGATATTGGTGATGGTGAATCCTTTAGAACAACAAAAGCCAGCTATAAAGGTTTATCCCAAACTCCTAATGGCAAACTCTGGTTGATATCTACAAGAGTCTAACACATTTGAGCATACAATATGAAAGGTGATGAAGTGCGAGCACAAACATGAATACTCTTGCAAGTGAGTCTAGGACTAGGACTGGTTCTATACATCAGGAAAGAGATTGATCATAGTATCAAGGTCATAAGATATGAGGGATGAGCACAAAAGCAGACTCCAGTAGATTGAGATGATGAATCAACTTTTAGGGGTTGGCAATAGACAGATCCCAACAGACAGAAAGAACTTTTTCATATAGTATAAACTTGACATATAAACTATACCCAGAAAACAAATCAAAGGCATCTATAAAAAGAGATGCCATATAACTAGAAAATTGAAATAAGCAGCAGCAATGACAATTAAATGTGGGGACCTGAGCCATCAACTTTTCATGAAGACAAAATACAGGTGAGGAAACTACATCTAGCTGCCAACAAGGAAAAAAGGAGACATCTAAACAAAGGTCATGAGCCATAAAATTAGTACTTTGCTCACATATTATTGAGGAATCAGGAAGTCTTGAGGATGTATCAACATCACAAAAATTATCGCATACATTGTCAGGGCAACTTTATATGTATTAACAGAACAAGATGCATAGAATTTCAGATTTCAGCTGTCTGATAACAGTTAATCTGACCATTAATATCTAGACATTTTTGTAAGATAATAACTTTAAGTATCTTTTACCTAAATAATATTTACTACTATAATTTGTTATAGAAAATCAGGCTCAAAACGAACCTCACCAGTACCCTTCTTAGCTTGCAATGTAGCAACAACGTCTAAGCACTTTCCAATATCTGGTATCTTTGCCTGACAACCACCACAAACAAAAAGTGTCACTGCAATAGGTTGATTAGATACTTCAAGAAAAAAGATACACTCACTTCAGACAGAGAGAGAGAGAGAGTAATGTCTAGATGAATCATTTTATGTTCAACCTTTTTGATCAAAACAGAATACAAAGACAAGATATTTTTCTTCTTTTACTTGAAATTTTAAAATTAGCAATTGGTAATGAATCAATAAGAAAGATGATTATACATTCTAAACCAGCATTCGGCTTCAAAGTATTAAGCCTAGGCAGTTAGGAACAGCCAAAGTTCAAAATATAAGACAACTTTTGATTGGAGTCTAAATCTATTAGCCTAAATGGCATCAATGCAACTCAACTCAGCTGTGAACCCCCAACTGTTTGTTCTGGTTGCAGCCCATATATGTTTCAAAAAACTATTATGTGAAACCCCATGACACAAGTCCCAAGATAAATAATATTCATGATATGTTACAGAGCAAATAGCTTGCTAGATCCTGTCCAGCAGGCACCTAAACAAGCATAAAAATGTCAAATTCACACATGCTCTTTCACAAGTTAAAATTTTACTCGATGCTATTGATTCTAACTTGAAATATAATAAGACTTTTTTTTTATCTCTTGTTTTAGCCCACAATCAAAATACCAACAAAACAATAATAACATAAAAATATATGTATGCCTCAATTCATTGTGGCTTATCTAATCATAAGTATAGTCTATTAGATATATGATGAAATGAAACCTGAAGATCCCTTTGCTGAGCAAGAAGCTTCATTTCTACTACCTTGTATTGCTGAAGTCTGCAAGAAAAATATGATGCATGATAATTCATACAAACACTTATTAATAAAGTGAAATTCCCATGAAAACTATAAATAAATTCACACATAAGTGCTTCTTTAAGTGTAAGAATGAACTTTTGGTTTTGTAAGTGGCCGGTCAATGCAACAGCAACTTGTGAAACCTAGTCTTTCTCGGTAAAATTAACACATTAATAGCATTTGGTAGACAATTTAGAATGAGGACATGTAGAAACTATTCCATGTTTGGTACATTTAAAATAGAACAAAACTGGACATGGGGTTAAGAATTGGTAAATTTTGGTTTGACTAAAATGGGTAGAACCAAGGACAATAGATCAGATCAGATTCAGAACCATACCATTCCATTCTGTCACATGTCAAATGCTATCATAATGACATAATAACAATGCAAGGAGTTTCATTTGCATAAATTCCATTTAATAAACATAAAAAATAAGGAATGACGTAATCATACAAATTGTACACTTAGTGAATGTAAAGAATGACAACGTAAGCATGATGCATTGATATGTTCAAAAGTTTTAAAAAGGAATCACATCGATTTGCAACCTAAAAGTAACATTAAAAGCTGCCTCATTCATTAATCCCACCATACATATTACAGAAACAAAAATAACAACAGACCATAACTTGAAGTAGATTGTATGAAGTTTATAACAGAGATCCAGAAGTAGTAAACAAATTTATTATTCATCCAGAATAACTCCTTTACATCATCCAGCCACTCCTGATTTCCAGGTAATAATTCATTTAATCATGTACAAATTTTCTCCCCATTCCAAAATCCAAACCAAAAGATTCACCGCCCCACGTCGTACAGTCTAAAAACCATCCACATTGATCTTCTTCAGCTCACATTCAGCTGAATTTGTTATCCATCCCTAGTCCCTACCTTTGCATAAAAAAACTTCATTTCTCATTCCATCACTTTCAATAATACCAAATACCACCACTTACACATTCACTTCAAGTTCCGTAACTCTCTAGTCTCTACACATTCTTTTGAAAACCTTACAACTTCACACCATATACTACTCCTATGCCACACAAACCCCACATACATTTCTCCACCACACTCTTAAACATTAGTATATTCTCTCGAGTCCCCTAATCACGATGAATGCAATCGTACAAGGCACCACAAAGAAACTAAGAATTAACTCAAACCACAATTTGAACTGGAATCCAAAGATAATTAATTACCACACTGATCCAATCCGAAAACTAAATGAAAGAAGAAAAGAAGCTGATTCTTCAAGACAGAAGCAAATAGGAAGCAGATCCTTAAAATTTCAAGTTTCGAGAGTGTGGAAAGTGAGAAAGCAAAAGGTAATGAAGTTGAAGACCTTTCTTGGAGGAAAGCGAGGGCTGAGCCAACATCGAGGCCCGATTGGGTGAGGTAAGTTTGGACATCCTCTACGAACTGAGCCCCTGGTATTCCTCTTCGCTCCGTCACCGCCGAACCTGAACCTGAACCCGGTGCTGAAGACGAAGAAGCCATTGTCGACGCTCACGCACCGCACTCCAATCCACCACACGACGCTTTATCAGTTGTCGTTTACTTTCGGGTCCAACTGTACTCTTACTGGCCCACGACTAAGCCCAAGTTCGGGTTCGGTTCTCGGTTCTTCTCAGAAGTTATTTTTTATACCACCTTTTTTGTTATTGACACCAACACTCTTTTGAATTTTTTTGTAAAATTTATTCTAAGAATATCCATAAAAATAAAATAAAATAAAATAAATCCTCACACTCTACTCTACTCCTTTGCAGTACTATACGGCTATACCTTCACTACCCATGTTTAGGTTCGGTATGTATTGGCCAACAAATTTAATAGCTTGGGCGATTTGGTCCGTAATGAAAAATGGGCTTCGTTTTCTTGGTTTGTATCTATTTTGTGTAGTTTGCGACTAAATGGGTTGGCTCGTAAATTAAAGATAGAAAATCTGGAAAAACATAAACATTAACTAAAAAATAAATAAATTTAAAAAGGTATTTTTTATTTATTTTCTGTGAATTGTTACTTATTAATAATTGATTAAATTTTATAATTTGATAAATATATTAATAAAATATAAAATAAATAATTAACAAAAAATAAAGGTCTGTAGACCTATCAGGGCATTAACTCACAAGACAAACTTGTTAGACTTACACATTAGGTGAACTAAGCTAGAAAAACTAATATTTAAATAGATCATATAGTTTGTGGCCTGTGCAAATCGCAAGTTATAAATAAATCATCCACAGACTATGACTCATATATTTAGCTTTACCTTTCATCTCTACCACGTACTATCGTTTGTATTGACTAATATGAGAACAACAAATAAAGACACTCTTTTATAATTGAGAGATTCTTTTTGGTTGGCTAAATGGTAAAGAGAAACCTTTGCTTTTAGATGCACTAAGAACTCAGTGAAATCAAGAAGTATATACCTTGGGCCTACCTACTTAAGCTTTTCCATTACTGCCTCCGCCTCCATTACTATACTCCTTACAGTTGTAGTTATAGTGGCCAAGCTTGCCACAGTTATAGCAGGTTACTGTCTTGACCGCACAGTTTCTTGCCAGGTGGGGTCCTCCGCAATGGAAGCATCGAATAGGGTTGTTCGTGCCAAAAATAGTAGTAGAATTGAAATTCTTCAGTCTAAAGAACTTCCAATGAATTAAGGTGGATGCTAATAAGGCTTCTTCTTATTAAAGAACTCATTCCTCTTATTCCGTTATGGACCTCCCAACTTCCACTGCGTCTTCCTCGCCTTAGTATCATCTTTGCAAATCCTACAACGGTTTACGAGTGTGGAAAATGAGGTTATCTCCATGTAGCCAATGGCCTGCTTGATATCAAGCCTTAATCCATTTTCAAACTTAGAGCACCGAGAACGCTCATCCATACCTTCATGGAAATAAGGACAGTATTTCGACAGTTTGTCAAACTTTGATGCGTATTCCCCAACTGTCATGCTACCTTGACGTAGGTTTAAAAACTCAGTTTCCTTTCTCATTTTGAGATCCTCAAGGAAATACTTCCTCAAAAATGTCTGTCTAAAGACTTCCCAGGTAATTTGCCTTCCTTCTACTTCCAGTTGTTGTCTGGCGAATCTCCACCAATTTTCAGATTCTCGAGATAACATGAATATCGCAAAGGTAACCTTGTTCATGTCAGTGCATGCCATAGCAATGAAGATCTTCTCAAGCTCCGCAATCCATGATTGGGCACCTTTAGGATTGAAACCTCCCTTGAACTGAGGGGGATTGTTATTGCAAAAGGTTTCCAGTCCCCTATATTTAGCAGGTTCAACATTGCATTCTTGGTTCATATTTTCCAATACAGCAGCCATCTTTTCCAACAGTCGTTCAGTAGCATCGGTCTTTTGTCTGCCAATCATTCTATCCTGAAAAGAAAGACATTCGCCTTAGTCTTTTCTTAGGATAATACATTATATTGGAAAAGAATTAGTAAATTGTAATTAGCACATCCTAAGTCAGCTCCCAGGAAAGAGAGGTGGGTCACAGAGGACACTCTTAAGTATCAAGTCTTTTCTAGCTAGAACTTTTCCCAGAGTTGTACTTCTTACTTTACTATCCCTTAACCAATAATAGTAAAATCCTAAGCATTAGTCTTCTTTGTGCGTTAGTCGTTGTCCTCAATCTACGCCTTTTCCTATCGTACTACTTATCCTACACTTCTGTTTTTCAACAGAAAATGTAAGAACACACAGCAAACAATAGTCAAGTGCATAACCTAAGGCTTAACAGGAAAGAACTGCTCTGATACCACTTAATATGACACCCACTATAATAAGACATACATCCATTTTATTTTATTATTTCTTAATTCGTTTGTTAGAACATCGGCTTGATTTAAAATTTATACATACTTATTTTTCACAAACGTTTAGTAATTCTAAGAGACATTATATAAAGAACCATGATCATGAAATAAACGTCAAGTCTTACATACAAAATAAGAGTACATATATAAGGAATACATCAGCAAATACAACAAAAGTACATCCTAGATACCCACCCGTAACTGTACAACAAAATGACCTATGTCAAAGCAGTATAAGTCTAGACTAGGCCACCCCATCCTATAAAATCTACATAAGTCACACGTATAGTCGCCATCATTAAAGTCTCAGAGCCCATCTACTCGTACCACAAACATATATGAAAAGAAACAGAAAAGAAAAGGGTGAGGTTTTTATAAAAGCCTCATTCGTTTCTTAATAGGCTACAAATAATAAATTAAACAACCAATTAGGGAAATCCTAAGGTCTAACCTATGTTATTACGACTCAATCTCAACCTTTACTAGACTATATGGATCCATACCTATCTCTGATGATTTACTTTAACCATCAGGAATCATTAGGAAGCGATTGAAAGTTCGTATAATCTCTCACAAGGTATAGTCATCTATGTCGTAACCATCATCCTCGAGGAAAGGGTCACATGCCCATCAGAGATATACACTCCACTAATCATGGTGATGCTGAGCAGGCGTTAGGGTTACCAAGTCAGTTGACGTGATTTATCCCGACTCAGGGTGCTAACTTGACCATTGGGACGTTCACAACTCGATACCTTTACCCTCAAGACCCTAACAATGGTCTCTACCTTTCATCCTGCAATGTACTAACTGTTACTTTCCAAATACAAGAACTCATGTTTCTCAGCATGGTCCTAACTCAACTAGGGGTTACCTATGACTTTGTTTCTAAGTTTCTAGGCATACTTTCTGGGTAATCTAGTAGAGGTTTAGAATCACTCTTCACAAAGATATTCGTCCATCATTCATAATAACTTAGAAATAATTCAACTAGGAAATATAGCAAGAAAATGTCATCACTTAAAGTTGCATACAAAAATTCATTTTCACACATACATACTTTTAAAAATAAGTTTTCAATTTAATTTCTTTGATTTATCCTTATCCTTTTCTAATTTTTTTAATTTAAACTATTTTAAAGGAAAGGTTCTTAATCCATAACTATGGAGAAAATTTAAAAATTAAAGTTTGAGAGAATTGCTAATTAAAACGTGTGCTTTATTAACAATTGTAGGCATTTTATTTTATTGACAAAAACATTTATTAGAAAGGCTTAGTTGAACAAAATTTCCATTTCTTAGCCATATGTTAACAAAAGATTAGATGTCAAAACCACTTAATTCATAAAAGACTTTTATTTCTAAAAATTTTCACTAGTTGGGCTAGAAGCCCATTTTAATTCAATTGGCTCAAAACTTTGTTTCTTAAATTAGTTTCATAAAAGATAAAGGAAAAACTTTTCTTTAAATTTTTCTACTAATTCTAAGATTCATTTTTTTTAAGTTGAACCAAATTAAGTAATTGTCAAAATGCTTAAATTAATAAAGGAATTCATTTTCCTTAATCTTTTTAAAATGGGTCGCGAGCCTTTTATGTAAGACAACCAAAAACTTTTTCATTTTCTCCCTTTGAAATTCTAGGCATTTCATAAAAATCAAAATTTCAACTTTTGTAAAAATTTAATCCTTCTTCTACTATTTTCATTTTGTTTGTTTCCTCTCTCTGATGAAGTACCAACAAAATAAAGGCAACATATAAATAAATAACAATGGAACAATGAAATAAATAACAAGAGTTAAATGAACAAAAAGGAAATAGTAATAACTTAAATGGCAAAAATGTAAATGACAAGAAACTAAAATGGACAATAAGGTAAATAACATAAATATAAATGACAATGGAATGTAAAAAGCTAAGGATTTTGGGGGAAAACTACTCCAAAACCGTCTACATAAAAGCAATTAAATGAAAAGTAAAAAGCTAAGAGTTTTAGGAGAAAAATCCACTCCAAAACTATCTACATGAAAGCAATTAAATGAAAAGTAAAAAGCTAAGAGTTTTGGGAGAAGAATTCACTCCAAAACTATCTACATAAAAACAATTAAATGGAAAATAAAAAGCTAAGGGATTTGGGGGGGGGGGGGGGGTGGGAATCTACTCCAAAACCATCTACATAAATAAAAATAATACAAGAGCAAGAAAAGAAATAACATCAAATTTAAATATCATTAAAGTAAAGCAAGAAATTAAAATGAACAAGAAAGTAAATAATTACTTATATATATAGATAGTAGTGGGATTAATATAATAATATAGGTTTAAGGGATAACCCAACACACACACTCATTAAGAAAACAAAAATTAGAGGCTTAAACCTTACTCCCCTTTACCTCAAATAAGTAGCTTGTTAGTGAAATATAGATGAGGAAATGAGGTATTTTAAGTATAAGAACTAAACCTAAGCTTGGAATGCTTTAATGGTGGAAGAAAAAAAAAATTAAGACTTGGAAAGTGGAGAGAAGAGGTATTCTAGCAGAGTTTTAGAGAAAGAGGTTTGAAATTTGAAGAGAAAAGGTGTGAGAATGGTAATGTAGATGGAAGGGTATTTATAGGAGAAAAAAGTAGTATAGTTTTGATTTAATTTTTACATAAAACCCATTAAAAATAATTAAAAATTTACTCCCCCAACCACCAATTCAGAACAAATTTGAAAATGGAACCATAAGGCAAAAAATAAGAGTTGCAATTGTTGACTTTTAATTTAACATGTGTATGTAATGATAAAAGGTAATAAAATAATGATTTATGGTAAATAATTGGTTTGAATTCTTAGGTCAGTTTTAACCAAATCTGACCACACCATACACTCACACATATTTTTCTGAGTCTAAATTTTTTTTTCGTAATTTTTGCACATATATATTATTTATAATAAACTTTTCACTAAAAAGGGCATTTATTAAGCTAAAAAAAATCAAGTTTTTGTCAAATAATTATATTTTTTCAGTTTTTCACTATTTTTCCCTTAAAATAAATTTTTTATAATTAAAATATACTTAATATAAATTTTTCAAAATATTGTGAGGTTAAAAGGTCCCTGGTTTACTTTTGTAGTACATTAGGGTATTTTGGTTATTTTACAAAAATTATCTCAATAAATTTTTAAAATTATTATTAATCATTCTAAGCACATATATGACTTAAAAATTTTTTTAAAACATTTTTAATTATTTTTATCTATTTTCTCAATTATCTAGTCCTTCTAGGGGCAAAATGGTCATTTTACCCTCTTCTTAGGCTCCGGTTCCCAAAAATTATTAAAAATATAAACTAACTACTTTTTACTAATACGAACATAACCGTGGGATCATACTCATGAGGTTTCCATCCGGTTCTTCATAGATAATTATAAAATAATTAGAAAAAGCATATTAGTAAGTAAAAGTGAGGGTGTTACAGTATGCATTCTTATCCTTCTCTTATTTGTGCCATATCTTCGTAGTCACTACCAAAAAAGATATTGGTAATATTTTTAATTATATTAAATAAATTAAAACAAAAATATATATAACATAAATATTAAGAAAAATATTCAACCAAAATATGTTCAATTTGTACAACTTTCAAAAATAAAACTCTGGAAATCTAGAATCCAATAAAAATATGTTTCTAGAACATATTATAAACAAGCTTTTGGATTAAAGTTTCTGAAATGTTTGTAAATGCATTTCGAAATTAAAATTCTAGAATTCATATTAGAATGACTATAAAACAATCTAAAATTTCAAATTTGGCAATACATTTACAAACATTCTCAAAACTTAAGTCCAAAAACTTAAGCCCTATTTAGGGTGGTTTATGGTTTTAAGTTTTTAAATTTATAAAAACCAAAACTAGTTTTTAGTTTTTAATTTGTTGTCTTCAATTTTAAAAAGTTGTTGCCAAATCCTATAGTTCTAATCTTGAAGGACTTACTACAATGACGTTGTTTTGTCCTTGAGAGAGGGAGTTATTCCTCTCAAAAGAGACCATATAGACGGGCAAGCTAGCTTACTTGGATAAGCATGTTGAGAACTACACAACGACTAGAACCTTGAAGACAAAACAGAATAATCCAACGATGATTCTTCTACACTAAAAGAAAAACTTGGATGACATAGAGGCAATTGAGATGGTCAGAGTGGAATATCCAATAATAACAATATACCCTTTGTTGGTATATGCACTTGATATTTAATATTGAGGCCTATTATAAAGAGAATCTATAGGGTCGCACACTTAAGACAAGCCTACTAGGAATAGAAACTGGTTGGACCAAAATTATTTTAATGGACAAATTCAGTTGAAATTGAGCCCATTATGTGAGACGCTCCATAACCCTAATTACCTCCTACTAATACACGATGTAGGAGGTATGGCTATTGTTGTAAAAAACACGGAGACGGATATTAGGGTTAGCCGTCACTTCCTTTTGATTGGGGCTAGCACAACAAACGAGAGGAACCCTAGTGTGAGCGTGGAGACGCGTGCTTGTCTATGTGCACACCTGTGGAGATGATTGCTCACTTGCATCGTTCAATGGAAGAGGTAACTCTTGTTTTAATTCTATTTTAGTAACCTTGATTTGTGCCGTTCGTTTGAACAATAAGGGGACAATATTTTAGTTCTGTTGCGTTGTCCCACGTCTCAATCCAACACCTTTTGCTTCTTTAACTATATAGCAAAGAGGGATAACACAATCAGAATTGAAAATTGATTGATTTCCTTATTAGATAAGTAGCCTCCCTCAATCATGATGAGAAGAACACATTGCCTTATATATATTACTACATAAAATTGAAACCATCCTCACCAATTGCAATTTCAAATACCTTCTTCTTCATGCTATCTTATATCCCACTACATACTATGCTTTGCCCAGTTAGCCTTTGGTTAATCTCTTTTGTCATTTTCTTCTCTCCTTTAACCCACCTTTCAATTCAATCATTGTTTTTCTTCTTTCAATTAGTGGAGATGGAGGACAATGATGAAAGCTTGAGTGCAACAATGGTGGTTGTGATAGCATCGCAGAAGAGGAAATGGGGGACGGTGGTGCAAAGCATGAGTGCCATTTTGGGTCATTAGAGGTGGAGATGAGTGTCGCGATACAGATAACACTTTCGCCCTAGGAGCGAAGAGGTGTTCTAAGAAACTTAAAACTTAAAATAGGAAACCTTTTTTTTTTTTCAAAACTAACCTAAAAGTGTTTTCAAATTGGGTTAAAAATCATTTTAACTCCACTTTTATCAAACAAGTTTTGTTTTGAAAATAACATTTTAAAACCAAAAACAAAAAACTCATAACCACCCCAAGTAGGCTCTTAGGATCTGTTTATGATGATTTTTAGTTGAGTTTTAAAATTTTCAAAAACTACAACCAATTTTTAATTTTTAAAGATTAGTTCTCAGTTTTTTTTTTCTAATTTTTGGTTTCAAAATAAACTTACTTTGAAATATATTATTCTATTAAAATTTGTTCAAGCATATGTTTGTGTGGTTGCGACAGTGGTGATGGTAAGGACAATAATGACAGTGGTGATTGTGGCAGTGCTGGTGTCGGTGGTGGTGGTGGTAGCAATGCCTGTGGTGGGGTAGTGGTGGCAAGGGGCTATTGCCAAATGTAGTGATGTGTGTTTTTTAAAAAACTAAAAACCAAATTCACAAATTGTAACATCTCAGGCGCTAACAAGGGCGGGGAGTGATCGCCGGTGCAAAATAGATGAGGCATGGACAAGGAGTAGCTCTTAGCAAGCTTGCAGCGGGAGGGGTACATGAATGAATCGAAGACACACCCGAATGAGAGGGATCTAAAGGCTATGTAGGTATGAGACTGTACAGTTGAGGATAGCTTAAAGGAATTAATAAGTGCTACCTATACCAACAAAATGCATATACTTTTTGGTAACCTATCACTTAAGAGCTCCATAGTTAAGCGTGCTTTGACTTGGAGTAATTTTGGGATGGGTGACCTCCTGGGAAGTTTCCTAGGAAGCGTGTGAGTGAGGACAAAGCACGCTGAGAAGTCTTGTGTTAGTTTGTGAGGACAATCTTTGATCCTGAAAGCTGTCAGGCGTTACACAAATCATCTGTTTTTGGTTTTGAAAATAAATGCAAAAGTGTTTTGAAATTGAGTTAAAAACTATTATAGTTCCATTTTACCAAAACGTGTTTTGTTTTGAAAATTGCATTTGAAAACCAAAAACTAAAAACTCGCAACCACCCTAAAGAAGCCCTTACTTACAATATGTTTTGAAAACTTATTTCCGAAAGCATTTTTATTAAATTTTGGAATATTTTAAGAGAAAATAAGGTGTGCATTCACCGTGTAAACACAATTTTACATTGTCATCCACTCACAAACTACCTTATATGGTAAGTTTATTAACTTTTACAATAATTATCTTAAAAATCATATCAATGGTGATTTCTGAGTGTAAAAGCTTTTACACTAACAGTGCATACCCATTAAACTCTATTTGTAAATGTGTCTCGAAATAATATTTGAATATCTACAAATATTTTGAATTTTGAATTCTAAAATGCAATTACAAAAACATTAGGTTTGCAGATTTTGGGATGCTTTGTAGACATTTAAATATGAATCCTAGTATTTTGATGCTGAAATGCATTTACAAATATTCCTGAGACTTGATTCCAGAATGTTTTATAAATGCATTCTGGAAATAAATTCTAAAAGCTACCAAAATTTATCTACTGAGGTGAAATAGAAAACGACAACATAATCCTTACTTGCAATGGAGTCGCTACTAATGTGGATGAAGTTGGAGGAGACGACAAGATGCAATGGAGTCATCGATGACGGAGTTTTTGAAATCGAAGAGAACAATAGAGAAGGAAGTTTATGAGAGAAAAAAAGAGTTAAAAAAAAAAGTGTTTCAAGATAGAGGGAGAGAAACAAAAGGTTAAAGGAAATAATAAGATTCTTTAAGGGTAATTTTGGAAGATCATTAAAAAAAATTTGGAAAAAAAATAGTGTGAATAATGAAAAAGGATGATGTTAAAACTAATCACCCTTCTTTTAAGATGTTTCATCAATGTTTCTTAAATTAAATTTCCATTTAACAAATTATCCATATTGAAAAGATTATGAAATAAACTCATGAAAAAAAAAATCATTTGACAAATTAAATTTTATACGAGCCAATTTTACTTATGTATAGAATTTGACAACTTACTGAAAATACTTTCTTTATTCACGATTAAGCCAACATACAAGCAAAAAGTTAATTCCAAAGAGTTTACCAACTGCCTTTTTTTTTTTTTTTCAGATTGAGAATAAAAGGAAGAAATTTTCAGTAAACTTTTGGTTTTTACTAATGAGAAAAGTGACAAACTACACTTAGGGACGGATCTAAAATACTATCAAAGGGGGGTTGGAAATTTTTTTTCTTTTTTTCCAATTATTTAAATATTTAACTTCTAACAAATAAATATTTAACAAATAATGACTTACACAAAAAAATTTACTAGTTTTACATATAAACTAAAATTGTTTTTTATTTCAAACAATAAAAAGAAGAAAACGTAATAAAAATTTCCATCACCTGCTCTAGGGCTCGAACGAATGAATTTTACTTTGGTTTTCCTTGAAAAAGTTAAAAAAATTTCTTGTTTTTAGGTACTCGACCCAAGTTCTATATTTACCTTGATGCTTTAACTTAATACTACTAATATTGAAGCTTTATGGTTAGGAGAACAACAAACGATGTAGTGGATTTATGCAAGTGTGGTATAATGATCTATTAAAGTCGCCAGAGAATGGGATTCACAGCCCACACCTACCTCCTTGGATCGGTCCTTAAATACATTCATTTTAACATATTCTCTATTATTTATTAAAATTTATGTGAGTTTTACTAATTTAAAAATGAGATCTAGTAAATAAAAAAAGGACCCACATATTTAATAGAATTCATACGAATTTTATAAAAGATGTGTCAGAAAGGATTATGTTACTAGCATTTCTATTAAGAAAAAAAAAAAGAAGCGCTTGGCAATTGAGAAGCCCACAGATTCTTATTTTAGGGTTATGTCAACAATGGGCCCTTTGGGCCCTCTCCGTTTCACGGATTTCATTAATTTCATTATCTAAACCATCAAAACCTGGACCCAAAAAAAAACTTCCAATAAAAGCAAAGGAAGCAACGCGTATACTAAGAACATCTCCGACTGAGTAACTCTCATGAGTTACTAAAAATAATTTTATATAATTTTTCTTGTTTCTCCACAATATCACATCATTTTCATTACTTTAAGTAATTCAATCGATTTTTTATTTTAACCCAACAATTATGATTTTTTTTTAAATGGATTCCACAACCTACCTAACATTTTAATATTTTTGTTATTTCAATCATTTAATGTGTGACATTTGTCACAAAAAATATTAAAAAAATCACTGGGAATCATTTAAACTGAAAAAGAGAGTTGATTATAAGAGCAATCAGAGCTCTCACGTGGTCAACTCGAGTTGCTCTCCAAGAGTTCCTGATTGCTCTCAAGATTGCTGCTATATGAGTTACTTTTCAAAGAGAAATCAGCATTGTAAATGGCCAAAGAAAACTTGAAGAAATGTTGTGGGCTTCACTTCATTGTTATTAAATAAAATTTATGTGGATCTCATTACATGGTATGAATCTCATTCTCCATTTAATGTTCCTTATTTAATAGGATTTATATGAAGTTTATCCAGTTACAAAGAGTATTGGAAAAAAAAGAGTGTTGAAGAAGTATACTACTAGCATTTCTCCGTAACGTATTAAACATCATGGTTGGCGGCTGGTGAAAGATGCACAAAGATAAAATGATCAGAAAGGCACAGGTAACAAACTTATGGACCCAAAGGTAGGATTTATATGAAGTTTATCCAATAACAGAGTATCGGAAGATAAAAATGTGTCGAAGAAGTATACTACTAGCATCTCCTGAACATATTAACATCATGGTTGGCGGCTGATGAAGGATATATAAAGATAAAATGAGAAAGGCAGGGGTATGGACCCAAAGAACAGAAATTTCTACTCAAGAAAATGGACAAATGAGAAGAATATTTGGTGTGTGCAAACCATTTTAGTTGTGTCACCAATCCAATTCCATATGATTCCTATAAAAAGAAAGTCCTTAACTGCTGAACAGTCTGTCTTTCATTCCCTTTCTCATTTCATTTTGATTAGAAAGCCACTTTCAATTTTATATAATTTTTCTTCTCTTCTGTCTAATCTTATATCGTATTTAAAAGAAACGAATATGTGTTAAGACCACAAACTCAGCATCCAGAAAACCCTCGTTATATATATATGATTGTCCCATCATTTGCCGTAAGGTGGCGTCATGATATGGTTGAAAAATAAGAAGACTTAAAATTAAAGCATAAATTTGTCCATGCCTTTGCTAACAGAAGGGAATAATCTTATATCCGGCGTTGGATTTGGTTTACACTTGTTTAATGGATATCCTTTTCTCTTGGACCATGTGCTTAATTCATTGCATAGACGTAGCCTCCAAGACTAGAGAGGAAAGGTCCACTCAGCGCAAGGTTGCTTAACAAAGTTATGGGTAAGTGAGCAGGATCATAACCTAATAATTTGACCCTTTATGAGTTGACAATGGCGGCTAGTGATACTGCCATGCATGAACTCTACCATCTACAAATGAACTTATTGCCTATTGGCCGTCATATTCTCTATTAAAGGTCCCTCCACCAAATTTTATGTTAATTTGTGGATGTGATGTGAAGCAAGAAAGAATAAGTGGTCAAAGAATAAATCACGTGGTTAAAGAAGTGGGTGAATACAGAAATATTTAGTGTTGCAGAACATAATATGTTTTACTATGCTTATGTCAAAGTGCTCGAGGCCACAAATTCTATTATTCCCTTTGCAATTGACTGATTGAGCGTTGTGGTGTGGATGAACGGTTCGTGTCCCAAGGGCCAACCAACGCAATATTGACTTGGTGATTCATGTAACTCTCCCTATTGCTCAAGCAACAATAAAGTTTATTTGGACAGGTCACTTTTGAATCAGGGTAAAGAATTATATTGTTTAAACAATTTATTTCTGCAACACTTTCTTATAATTATTTTTTTCTTTTTTTTTGTGTCTATCACAATAATCACCTTATCTTATATTACTTTTTTTCTTTTCTTCCTATCTCATTTTTTAGGTACAAAAAAGTATACAACCATAACGTACAATACAATTTCTCAAAGTTAAATGTGTGGATGAACAACAAAAAGTGATGTGAGGTCTTGATTTGGTGAATGAAAAGGATAAAAGAGAGATAGATAGAAAATAAATAATGTTTAAATTTTTATGAGTTTTGTAAGAAAAACGTTTTGTATACCATTTAAAAAAACTTTTGAATATGTTGTAAAAGCTTTTGAAAACATCATGATCAAGAGGCCACAATACTTCACGTACAAGACTATGGCCTCCACACACTTGGGTTTTTGTAAGAAAATGTTTCGAATACCATTTAACAAAAACCTTTCAAATATGTTGTTAAAGCTTTCGAAAATGTCACAATCAAGAGACTATAATGATTTGCGAACAACACTACAATCCTTATGAAAAAAAAGGGTGCTTCACAACTTTGGGTTAGTTGATCTAACTGAGCCTTCATAGTTGCAAAGGCCCACTGAATTGTCTTCTAATTGATGGCATTGAGGATGACGGTGTCAATTCTATGAATAAGAAAAGATAGGGGTACTTGTAAAGATATTCAACACTCAAGTTAGTATTTTAACCAACAGAGTACGTAGCGGTAAATGACAAGAGAATTTACTTCATGGTGTAAGAGGTGTCTCGTTTATAGGGTAAGTCATAACCTTAATACAAGACCACACCCACGAGTTAAATCTAACAAGACAATAACTCTTTAATTACTAAATATTCTATAAGCTTTTATTGAGGTGTAAGGAGTACCATAAGATGTAGGTTAGGTGGTTTAGTGGGTCTCAAATGGCTCCTCGACCTGGTAAAGGACTTGGATATGAGGAGCCATATTGAGTTGGAGTTTATTAGATTGGGTCTATCCATGTAGACTTAGAATAAAGTCTAAAGTGCTTGGTTTGTCAAACCATCACAAATACCAAATCACACAATCACATTGATTGGAGCCGTTAGATGAAGATCAAAAAGCTCATGTTAAGTGTGTATTTTAGTCCAATTTGTCAAGAATGAAATCCAAACTACTAAATTTTCATACATGAATGCATGATTTCTTGATTGTAAAAATTCGAATTAGTTTTTCATCTATGTTCAACAATGTGCATAGGCAAGGAGGAATTAAGGTAAAGTAAATTCCTCACATTAGTCTCTAAAATTAAAGGTATCATTGACTTTTGTTTTCATCCTTTTTAAATATTTATATAGCCCCTAACTTTGAAAAAAATTTACAAAAATTAATTTTTACAAAATTAGAGATTAGATGAATATTTAAAATAATTAAGGACTAAAGTGATCAATATTTATATATCTAGAAATATATTTGAATTTATCCAAATAACTTGTAATTCTTATAAACTTTTTAATGTTTATTTCTATTTTTTTGGAGAAATTTGTTACAATAAATTCTTTTTAGTTTATTTTAATAAATTTTATAATTAAATTTATGACATAAATTTATTAAATAAATGTTTAATTTTATTATTTATCCAAAGTCCAAACACCTCTTAAGTAGGTTCCTTCTGACCTAACTCTGGTTTTGTAACTATACTTTTGCCTAGTTGACCTTAGATAGGTTGTCCTAGCTAGGATTGTTTTGACTTGACATTATCAACCAGTGCTCATTTTCACTTCACTTATTGTATGATTTAACAAAGTGTCGATCTTCCAGCTCCATTCTTTTCTCTGCTCATAGCCTTGTGGTTTTGGATTAATTTCCTTACCACGTGTGATTCTATTAGGCTTTCTATAAGCATACAAAGAGCAGAGGATTTTATTAAGGGGCCTCTATACTACACCTCCCTAATTAAGTGAATATATGTACGAAGATTCTGTATTTAAGTTCATGAGTCAAATCCATTTTCGCTTTTATTGGGTTGTGGATGGCACAAAACAATGATAATTTTCTCTCTCAAGTTGTCTGTGGCTTAATTATAAAGGATATAGCACTAGCTCTACAATTTGTTGCTATCCAATTTTTCTTCTAATGGTCACTTGTATCCTTATTCGATTTAATGAGAAATTTCAATTATTGGATGGTTTTGGGTGTAGCTAGCATCTGTCCTCAAGGGAAGGCATATCATGCTTGGGGATTCAGATGTTACAACTCACTTGTGGTTCTTAAGACTTAAGAACCACTTCTTAGTTTTCATCAAGATAGAAATTCTCACACATTAACCTAGTAGATATAGTAGGTTTCCAAACTTGCTCCAATTTTTGCAAAATGTCCGAATCCTCATGATACTCAGTATATGGATTGGGGAGATAGGGAGCCATGCCCACATTACCATATAGTGTTTTCCTTAAGTATGTTTAATTAGATCAATGACAAATGAATAAATCTAATCCATGAAATGAATGAAATGACATTAGTTATTGTTTAAATTATCTAAAACAAATGAGACATAACGAAATTTATTTTACTTTCTTTCACTTCTTACCTTCAATTTTCTTCCTTTATATTGGCTGATATTGAATAGAGTTGATTGAAACTGTCTTATTATTTACTTACTCTTAGACATGTATTTCTCAAATAATATAATTGAAACCCTGACTTCTTTATATTATAAAATATTTAAAAAATAACATTTATTGCATTTCATCTCATCTCAACTTTTTTCCATTTAATGACTCTCATCCTTATATATTCAAACATAACATTACTAATAAGGTAATTGCTATGCTTCATCAACACTGAAGGATGATTGCTCTGCTCCAAGATTGCAGTTTGCGTATATGTTGTATTCCTTTGACAACATGCTCCTGCCCATTTTCCATTTTTTCCATGATGTTTTATCTTTTGAACAAATGATATATCTAAGGGTCAGAACAAAAGTTCGATAACTTAAGTGTATTTAATATTGTTTTTTAATCAAAATTAAAATTTTATCTTAATAACCTGTATAATAAAAATTAATATTAAATATCGGTATTAATTATTAAAGTGAAATTTCAATTTTGATTGAAAAATACCACCAAATACACATAAGGTATAACATTTAAGTTTTGTCCTATATCTAACATGTAAATTCTGTTCATCACGTGAACATTCACTTGTCCTAGCTCGTTGAGACATATTCTCTTCAACATCACCTGCACATTCACTTGTCCTCGTTGGAAACTGACTTATGGTACATAATTCTTTTGAACATGTTTATTCCTTTCTCAGAAACTACATAATCTACAAGAAAAATGGTTGAAAGAAGGAACCAAAGAGTTAAAAATCTTTTAATCGAATTAAAAAGGGATTCATTATCTCAATTTTCACCATTATTTTATACCAATTATAGCCATAGATTTAAGAAGTCGAAAACTGAAAACCAAGCACAAGTTGTACAAAACAAGGATAAGAAAAGCTTATTATTTGGAATCTTGAGAGATAAATCGAGAGAACTTTGGGGACAAACAAAATTGCGTAAACTGCCCACGGAAAAATAATAATCATGGATTGAAGAGGTGCACGCCAACAACTTACATTGTCATTACATTAGGCATGTCAATTAATTGTAGCCAATACAAGCGGCTATGAAGTGGATCTGAAAAGTAGTTTGGCCACTTAGAAGGATAAGATGGAAAACAGAGGCCAATCAATTTGTTCACAAAATCACAAAACATACTAATCATGATACTATCATCTTTAAGTAAGATACAACTCTTATCCTACCCACAGAAAAGGATGTATAACTCCCGAATTTAGTGTCGTGAGTCGATTAATCTAAAAGAAATTAGTAATATGATATTATGTGGCGCTGCATGCGAGGTAATGAAAATTTAGGGAGTTATAAAAATATATTAATTTTATTTTCTATTTTAAAAATTTTATTGAGAAAATAGTTAAGACAATACTAATATTTTATTTCCCTCTATTACTTATTTTAGTTTCCCCCTTTTTTACCACAGAAAAAAAAAAATTCCCCCTTTTTTGGTTGATGCCGTGATGCACAGCAGAATAGCAACATTTAAACAAGGTTAATGATATTTAATCATGTTCAACAATGAAACAATACTTCAATTCAACCTTTTTGACCTCTAACAAGATCCCTCTCAACTGTAACCCGTCAAGTGTCTGTTAAATAATAAAGCAGAACAAAATCGAGGCCTTTAGCATGACGTCCATTTATTATAAACTAAAGCACTAACTATTTTTGCATTTTTTAGTCAATTACAGTTGAAGGGTGATAAAAAATTAAATATTATTTTCCTTGATTTATTGGGTCAATTGCGATGTCTCTAATATTCAATTGAAAAACATACTGTTGTAAATTTTAGCATTACATGGCTAGACATTAATCAAACATTTTAAGATACACCATTAGCTTGATTAACTTCATGATTATATGGTCCGACTTTAAGAAAAGTAGAAATAACCAATATTGCCCATTCAAGTCAGTTTAGTTAAATAAGTTTCGAGATCTGAATTATTAGTGAGCACATTTGATCTCATATACGTTTTGCCTCTTTCTCATCCCTATCTCATGTATTTTGTAATATTGATATTATTTATTTTAAAATATATATTATAAAATATATCTTAATTTTTTTATACTTTTTTAATACTATGACTTAACCATATACATATATAACATTAAAATTTATATTTTATGTGTGTAATTAAATTGGCTGGATTGACCTGTTTCTATCTCATATATCATGAGATCGAATTTAAATTTAATAAATTTAAATAAGATAGATACTATACTAAACTCATCCCAACCGTACAACGTGTCCATACAATTCCATACTACCGTGTTTCGCCTTATTATATGATAAATGCAATATAACATCTTCTAAACCGGTCTATCCTGTGTAAGAAGAAAATATCCTGTTTTAGGCATGAGTGTTTATTGTTGCCTTTTAAACGCAAGGCAAGGGCACCGCATGAAGAAAAGATGCTCTCTTATTAATTATAAGCAATATCGCTTTGCTCGTTAAAATTGGAAATATTCTCTTCGCTTTTGTTCAATGAAAGGGAAAACTAGGCTTAATATTTATTTTGTAATGTGGTCATTCTTTTTAAATATAGCCCCTCATTATTTCTAGTCTTCACCTGTTTGTAAGTGGGACAACTAGTTCGGTGAAAAGGTTATACTGATTGGCCTGAGTTCAGGAGGTTGGCCTCCATCTCTTGATAGTGTTCCAAACTGTAAAGTACCCATCCTTTGGCATTTCCTTGTCTACAACAGTATTGATAAAACAAATGGTGGTAAAAAAGAGAGTCCACTTTATTGATTATCATCTAAATGATTACCTGCTTAGAGATTAATTGGCTGCTAGCCAGAAGCTCTATTCACAATTAGTTCTTGATTATTCGAGGAAGATTTACTGATTTAGCATTCTATCATGTGGGATATATATACGATGTAGGATCTCATATGAATGGCAGTACCTAATTTTTAAATGCTGAAGTGCAGCTGGTGCCACCAATATATAGTAATTTAGTTTGACACAAGGATCTTCTCCAATAAAGACATAACTAGAGAGATGGAAAAATCCAAAATGGGTCGTTTCCCGAAGCAAATATATAGCAAATAAAAGTTATATAATGTGATCTAGCTAGCTTTCATGTGTAATCTGTTGGTTGATATAAGGAATATCCGAATATGTCACTAGCTAGGTGAAACTATTTCTTCTTGAAAGCATTCTAGAGGTGAAGTCTTTTTTTTTTAATATCATGTACTTACAATAAATATCAATATTATTATTTTTTAGGGTAAATTAGGCTTTCTTCCTTTGAAAAGTCTTACGTACTATCTTACGACTTGAAAATGGAAGTCATGAATTTATATCTTGAAGGCAATTTTTGTGTTTGGGAAACATTTTTTTTTTTTAAGACCTCACTTAATGGGAGCCTCGTGTACTAGTTAGGTTGTCATTTTTAGTTTTCTTTCCTTGAAAAATATTTAAATTAGACTATTATTTCTTTTAATTTTAAAAAATTATACTCTCTTTTTCCAATAAATGAAATATATTATATTTTAATTAATTTTAATTAAAAAGTCTTTTAGTTGTGGTGAATAATTATGAATGTAAGGAATTTTTTATTTCCACAACTTTTATACTAATAGATAATTTTAAACACTTTATTATCGATTTTAAGACTTTAATAGATGAATTAACTTTTTATGTACCCCTACTTTTTTTACTTTAGGACTTCATCCGAAATCTTTATTTCATTTCTAAAGTCTCAAAAGCTAATAATAAAGGTTAAAAATTAACGATTATTGATTTTTTTTTCCTAAGGAACGGTTATTGATGTTGAGAGTTACATAAAGAAAAATAAATCTTTAAGATCTTTCGCAACAAAATAAGTTAAAGTATGATATATTAATAATCTCCCTCAATAAAAGTGTAATATTGTAAAATAAAGGGAAAGCTATATAATTTAAACATTTATCAATAGAAGATAATGTGATCTATCCTATTATTTTGTACAAATTCACAATACAAAAAAGCCCATTTATCTATTAATTTTTATTTTTATTATTTAGAAGCATAGAGATGATATCTTAATAGAGTTGATCAACATTTTATATGTGTGTGTATGTATTGGTTTAGGGTGTGTTTGGTAGAGAGGAAAGAAATAAAGGGAAAGGAAGAGAAGAGAAATGGGTGAGAGATAGATGGAAATTAAGGTTGTTTGGTTAAAGAAAAATAGAAGAGAAATGGGAGGAAAGTTAGTTTTTTAAGTTTATTTTTATTTAAAATAATATTATTATTATTCATTTTTATTATTAATAATATAATAATAATATTTTTTGATTAATAATATTTTTATTTATTTATTTATTATTAATATTATTATTATTAACCGGGGCGGGGCGGGGGGGGGCGGGGGGGTATTAACCGAGAGGAAGCAAAATTTCCCAAACTGATTTTCTACTTTGCAATCAGATGGAAGAGCCTGTGTTGGTGTACGATTTTCACTACAATCTTCCCATTTTAGTGAAGAAATTTTTTCATGCGGGGCCCACGTTTCTTTTGTTAAAAAACCCTCAAACAAGGCCTTAGAGAGCGAGATAACTTCCAAAAGTGCTTACCTCATGTAACTTTTCTTATTTTAATTATAACATGTGTTTTAAGTTTGTATATCAATTAAATTAATATTTTTAAATAAAGTATATGTTAAAATAATTCCAACTTTTTTAAATTTATTTAATCAATACTCAAATTTTTATAATTAACATTAAACATAATAAAATATTTACAACTTATTAGAAAAACAAATTTTTATCAAGTAAATTAAATTCATGAAAATTCTTATTTAAACACCTATCTTTTTACTATGAATAAAATAATATATTCTATTAATTAGATTTAATGCCAGGGGCCGTGTAGGTTCTTCGGTTGCTCCTATTGCTCCTCGCGAGAGGACAACCGTACGTGGTAGTGAAGTTGAGGAGTGTGAGGAGGAGAGATGAGAACTCATTGACGGCCAACCCTAAAGAATCACCTCCACCAGAAATCACCATATGCCCAGACGTTCTTGATATGTGCTGAAGTCACCTAAAGTCGGTAGGAATGCTGTACGGTCTCGACAAGGTCTAGAGTACGCTAGGGCTTGGGTACAATTTCCTGATTTGATGAGGATTCCATCTAGTCTAGCAAGCACGTTCGGGATGGCTACGTCGGTCGGAAGAGGCGTTGAAGTTCCATTTGACCAGGTTACTGAGCCGACAGCATCTGACCATTCTTCCGGTGTTTTTGACAGGGAGATGAGGAAGACCGTAAGAAACGTCGAGACCACTCTAGAGGCATACTATGAGGCAGCAAATCTCGATGTGGATTGGGTGGATAGGGAGGTTGTTGGAACTCGATCCTGCTTCAACCAAGAGGCATTAGATGCATTGGCTGGTTGTCTGGAGTTAAGCCAAGATGATGGTGGTATGGTTTTCGATATAGTAGCACTGGGGAATGATGGCAGGATATGTTCTCAAGGACCCTAAGGAAAATATGGGGACTCCCTTGGATGAGATTGTGGCCACAAAACCTAGTTATTTATACCCTAACTTTTTACCTATGTATCTAACATTCTTCAAACACCTCGGGGTTAGGCTTCCTTTCACAACTCCACCCAAGTTTGAATTTTCTCAACGTCGCTCCTTCACAACTCCACCCAAGTTTATAGGCCTTCATTATAGCTTTTGAAAATTTGTGTAATAGAGAGGGGGTTGTTTGTACCCGTAATCTATTCCTCTACTATTTTAGGTCGATTCGCCAGTCCTATGAGAAGAAATATTCTTCTATTTCATTTCGCGGCGTCAGCGAGCGGGTGCTATTAAGGCCTTTTCAAGATTCTTACAAAGATTACACAGACAAGTTCTTCTTTCTTCACCTCCAGGTTGAGAGTTAGGAGGCTTTGTTCATTGTTTGTGGGATTGGGAAGAGTATGAATGAACATCAGTTTCTCTTGTGCTAGTCTTATGGCCATTATTGCCTGGAGTCGAGTCGATTCATGGTTGGGGAGAAAGATCTTACCTCGGATGAGCTTAGAGCTCGGGATCATTTTTCTGACTTGGTTAAAAATCTCCAGGGTTGAATTCCTTGTAAATGCCTCATCGAGTCCACTCTTGCCGAGTACCGAGGTAATTTTAGCTAATATGTTTGTTTATGCATCATTCATCGTCATCATTTCATATTTTATTTTTATTATTTTTTGATGAACCTTTCTTTTTCCTTTGCAGAGATGGTGAAGTAAAAAATGGTTGATTTTGCTCTGGCCCTTCAACAAGACAAGGCAGCAAAGCCGAAAGAGCCATGAAGGGCCAAGGGCAAGCAAAAGGCCACTGTTCTAGAGAAAACAAAGGTCCCCATTTCTCCTATTCCTTTTCCAGGTAAAGAGATAATGATATAGGAGGGCAACATTAGGCCTACGTCGGAACCTACCGAGGTATCTCCATTCAAACGGGTTGTGGAAGTTGGAGTTTCTCATGCTGTTCTGGCTCTTGCTAATAAGCAATGGGGTTGCCCATTCCACCCTTACTGCTGTTGAAGAAGCTGATAGACAAATCCTAGTCGGTCTTTCCTCTATCATTGAGGCAACTGTGCTAGGTGAAATAAAGGATATGCAGGGTGGGTTAGGCAGATTGGCCTCCCTCTTCAAACATATATTTTTGGTCTACTCATAATACGTCTTAATAAAAGAAATTTTTGGTGACAAGAACCCGCTTGATGTGCTAGTTGAGAAAGATGTCGTGATAAATCAGGTTGAAGCAAGCGAAGGAAGGTGCCCGCCGAGCTAAGGAGGATACTGGGAGGAAATTAGCCGAGCTTGAGGAGTAGCTTGCGGCGAAGCAGTTGGAAAAGAAACGGCTAAAGAGGGTTGAAGCCGATTTACAAGCAAAATTGACCGCTGCTAACGCTAAATATGCGAAATTGGAGTTGAACTTGTCTTCCCAAGTCAAGATGTCTGAAGTTAAGGTCGAAGAGGTTGAAGGCAAGGTGAAGGAGCTTGAGGCCGGCGTGGCATACTCCTAGGAGGAATATCAATAAATGCATCAATGTTGGATAGAGTCAATTCAGCTTTCATTTGAAAATACTATGGAATAAGTCCATTATCTTCTCTAACGAAATTTGAATATTGAATGCAGCTCGGGCGGACTATGAGGTCATAGATGGCGTTTGGCATGCGAACGTTGATGGTGAGATGGTCCCGGTAGACCCACTGTTGCCGACGCTGGTTCCAATTCGGAGGAAAATGCTGATGAAGAAGCCGGAGCCAACCTAGAGCAACCAAGGGCTAGGGTCGATTCTGATACAAATGTTGAGAGATAAAATGCTGAAAGGTAACTTGCAAACAACTTTATATCGACCCCACAGGTGACGCTGACAATCCCTCCTCCAGTCGAGGTTATGGTTTTAGGCAATCATCTTGATGTCAGGATCGTTGATACCCCTCACGTCGGAGCTGCCAATGTTGATGCTACCAATGCTAAACATTGAAGGGCTAGAATGCCAGTTTTATTTGTATCCCATCATAGCTTATGACTTGTCTTTGACCAATTTGACCAATTTATATTTTTGAATGGCTTGAACAGTTTATATGTTTTTGAGTGATTTGAACAATTTTAACAGTGTATATATTTCCAAATTACTTAATTAGTATATCCCTTTTGATTTATACCTTCGTGAATATTGTAGACATCTGGTGGTTTATCATACTTTGTTGTGAATACTTGTGATTTTGGTGTTGCGTTCTTTCCGTTCGCCATGGCTTTGAGTTTGATTTCTTCGTTCATTTTATCATTTTTGATGAGTTTCATACATGTTCGAGCTTTCTTTGTTTTCTTGCTTTTGCTTATTGCCTTTTTTATTTCAGTGGGCTTTTGCTTTACTGCTTTCGTCATCTTAGTGAACTTTTGCTTGTTCATCTCAAACCATGGTTAGATTAAATCCACATACACTGAGGTGATGACCCTCCCACGTTATTTTTGTCATCTCGATGAACTTTTGCTTGTTCATCTCAAACCCCAGCTGGATCATATCCACGTGCACGGAGTGATGACCTTCCTGCCTTATTTTTGTCGTCTTGATGAACTTTTGTTTGTTCATCCTAAACCTTGGCTAGATTAAATTCACGTACACAGGGTGACGACCTTCCTGCCTTATTATCATCTCGATGAACTTTTGCTTGTTCATCTCAAATCCCAATTGGATTAAATCCACGTACAAGAGGTGACTGATCTTTTTGCCTTATTTTTTTCATCTTGATGAACTTTTGCTTGTTCATCTCAAATCCCGACTAGATTAAATCCACGTATACGGGGTGACGACCTTACTATATTACTTGATCGCCTTTATTTTGCTTTCTTCTTTGCTTTAATATTCTTTGACCTACGCTTTGCTTTTTAGGCCAAAAAAACTCTCATTTTATTAATCATGTGGGACAAAAAATAGTACAAGAGCTACGAATTATAATACGCAACTTGACCCACTGACACTATGCTAAACAAAAGCTACTTTACACTAAATGATAAAAGTTACTTAATCTTCATTATCAAAATGCCTTAGCTATAATACCGTCTGAGGTTGCTCGCATTCCATGTCCGTGAGATGGTAGTCCTAGGTAGAGTCTCAAGCATGTACGCTCTTGTGTCGGTCTTCGAGGCAATTCGATAAGGGCCTTCCCATTTTTCAGTGAGCTTTCCCTGTTTGGCATTCTTCCCTCCAATGTCAACTTGCCTCAACACTAAGTCGCTAGGCTCAAATGTGCGAGGGACAACCTTCTTGTTGTATCTTGCTGCGACCTGTCTTTTCAGGGTGGCTTCTCTTATTATGGCAATCTCTCTTCTTTCCTTAGCAACATCCCACTCAGTTCGGAGTGGTCCATCATTATCCTCTATTCTCAGGTTAGCCACTCTCCATGTCGGCTCTCCAATTTCTGCCAAGATCATTGCCTCTATGCCATAGGTAAGGCGGAAAGAAGACTCCTTAGTGGTAGAATGGAGGGTTGTGCAATACACCCAGAAGACATGTGGTAGTTGCTCAATTCAACACCCTTTTGCTTCATCCAAGCACCTTCTGAGTTCGTGAAGAATGATTGGGTTGGCAGCCTCTGCCTGCCCATTTGTCTAGGGTATTCAATTGAAGTAAAGTGTTGCTTTATCTTCAACCTAGCTAAGAACTCTTGAAAACTTCTGTCTGTGAATTATGTGCCATTATCTGACACCACAACATTTGGTATCTGAACCTGCAAATAATTTGTCAGAATACAAAGTTTTCCATATTCTTAGCTGTGATGGTGGCCAATGCCTTTGCTTCAATCCACTTAATGAAATAATCGATTATCACAACTAGATATTTCACCTAATCGGGTGCCTTTGGGAAATGGCCAAGTATGTCGATCCCCCACCAAATAAATGGCCAGGAGAAAGTAAGCATGCTTAGATCTTCAGGGGGAGCGAGATGAATGTCGGAGCATTTTTGGCATCTATCACATTTTTTAGTAAACTCCATAGCATTGTTCTCTAACGTTAGCCAACAGTAACCCATTCTGAGTATTTTCTTAGCTAAGGCCCTGCCTCCTAAGTGCTATCCACAACATCCCTTATGTATTTCTGCCATTACATACTCGGATTCTGACTTTCTCAAGCATCTGAGTAAAGGTTGGGAAAAGCCATGTCGATAGAGCCTGCCATTGACGATGCAAAAATGTGCAGCCGACCCTTCTAACCTCCTTACTTCTTTTTATCCTTCGAGATGATATGTTCCTTTAAGTAGTTAATAATAGGGTCATCCACCTTGGCTCCGACTCTACCGTCATGATGAGATTAGGGTCGTGGATTGTTTGTTGGATGACCGACCTATTATTGCTGGAAGATTTTATACTTGCCAGCTTGGACAAGATGTCAGCTCTCACATTCTTTTCATAGGGTATATAGACAAAATCTATCTTGTCAAAACTCGTGATAAGAGTCTTGACTTTTGCTAGATATTTCTGCAACATTGGCTCTTTAGCTTGGTATGTTCCATTAATATGCGAAATCATTAATTGTGAATCATTACACATACGCAGCGAGGTTGCGCCTATGTCAGATGCCATCACTAACCCAGCTATACATGCCTCATACTTTGCCTGGTTGTTGGAGGTAGGAAATGTGAAAGTTAAAGACTGCTCTAAAACAACTCCACTCGCGGATTCCAGCAACATACCAGCTCCACTACCTTTTTTGTTGGATGACCCATCAACAAAAAGAGTCTAGGTCAAAGCTTTGAAAGCAGGATCTGTTGGAGTTAGCTCGAAAATGAAGCAGGCCAATGCCTGGGCTTTTAACGCCTATCTTAGTTCATATTGAATCCCGTGCTCAGATAATTCTATGGCCTAAGCTGTCATTCTACCAGCTAGCTTAGGTTTGTGTAAAATATGTCAGATGGGTTGATCCGTCCTCACCATAATCTAATGTGATTGAAAATACGATCTGAGTTGCCTCACTACCATAACAAGTGCGAACACAACCTTCTCCATCTTCAGGTATCTCAGTTTAGCACCTTGGAAGGCCCTGCTTACAAAATAGACCGATTATTGTCTTTCTGGTGCCTCCCTTATTAGTGCGACACTCACGGCTTCACGACAATAGCCAAATATAAGTATAACACTTCACCCGACTTGGGCTTAGTGTGTAAAGGAGGGGACGACAAGTTTCTTTTAGCCTTCTAAATGCAACCTCACACTCCTCAGTCCATTCAAACGGTTTCCCCTTCCTCAAAAGCCAAAAGAAAGGAAGAGCATTCTACTCCAATTTAGCTATAAACCTCTTCAGTACGACTAAACGTTCGGTCAACTTCTGGACCTCCTTTACATTTTGAGGGCTTTTCATCTCTAGTATAGCCTGACATTTTTCTGGGTTTAGCTCAATACCCCTTTCAGATAACATGTACCAGAAGAATTTTTTTGCCTGAGACTCCAAACGTGCATTTATTGGGGTTTAACCTCATGTTGTACTTCATTAATTGGGCGAAAGTCTTTTTTAAATCTTGAAGGTGCACTTTAGGAGTAGCACTCTTCACGATCATATCGTCAACATGTACTTCTAAATTTTTCCCTATCTGCTCCTCAAACACCTTGTTCATCATCTGTAGCCCTGACGTTCTTCAACCCAAACGACATAACTTTATAACAATAATTGGCCTTCTTAATCATGAAGCAATCTTCTCCTGATCCTCTGAGTGTAGCAAAATTTGGTTATATCCAGAGTATGCATCAATGAAGGATAGGTAACGATATTCGAAGGAACCATCCACTAGTCTGTCAATGTCGGTGAGAGGATACAAATGCTATGGGCAATGCTTGTTAAGATCGGTGTAGTGAACACACATTCTCCATTTACCATTCTGATTCTTAACAAGGACCACATTGGCAAGCCAAGTTGTGTATTTCACTTCCCAGATGAATCCAACATCCAATAGCTCGTCGATCTGCCTCTCAATTTCCTGTAAGTGTTGCAGGGCTATCTTCTTTCTTCATTGGCAAACCGGCTTTACTGAGGGATCTACCTCTAGTCGGTGGCAGAAAAAGTTGGGATCTATCCCGAGTATATCTTCTGGTTTCCAGGCAAACAAGCCGTCATCATTCTTCATAAGGGTTGGTAGATCCGTCTTCATCTTATCGTCGAGGTCGGCGCCAATTTTCACGACTGATTGGCTTCCTTCCCAATCTGGACTGGGATGCATTCTCCTTTTGGTTTTGGACAAGGTATCCAAAAATCCCTTTTTATCTCATCCCGACAATCTAGCTCCATAAATAATACTTCACCGTTTCTGACGTTGGGTTTATATTCTAATTCAGATCTGAGGTCGACTTTAAGAGACTCCTTATAGCATTCCCTCGCCTTTTTCTGGTCACCTTGCAAAGTGACTACCTCCATGTTGTTGCCCACAAACTTCATTGCCATATGCAATATTGAGATAACGGCCCCTAATGCATTCAACGTTGGTTTCCCCAGGATGTCGTGGTAGGAAGATTTAGCATCTATCATAATGAACTGAGTTGTCACAGTTTTGTGGAAGGCGACTTTCCAAAGGTCATGTGCAACTTTATATACCCAACTGGTGTAATGTGGTGCCCCGAGAATCTGATCAAATCTTCATTATATGGCATAAACTCAGATTCTGGAATTTTTAGCTTTTTAAAAAGCTCATAAAACATGACATCGGCAGAGCTTCCAATATCCATTACGAGCCTATGAACCTCTTTATTCGCCATGAGGGCATTTACCATAAAAGGATCATTGTGGTTTGGTACAATGTCAACATAGTCAAAGTTGTCAAAAGTTAATGGCGGTGCTCTCTTCTTAGCAGGATTACCAGCAGCATGAATCCCCGAAAGAGGTTGTCAATACTTCTCTGGCATGTCTCTTTCTTGCATTGTTTGATGGGCCCCCACTAGAGAATCCACCCGCTATGACGTAATGATCTCATGACTTCGCGTAGGGGAATGAGTGGGAGATCTAGTAGGTCGTCGGAATAACGATCACCGTGGTGATTTTCGTTGTATAAGTTGAACCTCAGCGTCATCTCGTGATGGCCGAGGTGGGGAATGACTTCTCGAAGGACTATGTCTACGTGGTGATCTCTTCCTCCTTAGAGGGAACGCCCCCTTCTTGGACTCCTAGTTCTCTGCCTCTTCGGGGAATGTTAGAATCTACCCCAGTTATCTCCACCTTGTTTCACACAGCGGCTAAGTCTTCCCCGCCTTATGAATACTTCGATGGCGTCCTTCAGGTAGTAGCATTGGTCAGTATCATGCCCCGGCGCCCTATGACATTGGCAAAACTTAGATTGATCCCCACCTTCTTTATGTCTTAGCGGCTTTGGAGGTTTTATCCCTTCTTCTACAAATTCCACGCTGAATACCTCGTTCAAGATCCTTCCCCTAGAAGTATTCAATGGCTTGTATTCTTTAAACCTCGGTCCTCCTTTGTACAAAACCTTGATCATCATGAAGCGGTGGTTTGTCGGCTTTTGATATCGGATTCTTTTCTGTGTTACAGTCTCGGCCGTTTTGACCTTCTCGACCTCAAGCACGTTCTCATAGTTAATATATTTCTCCTCCTTCTTCAAGAACTCCTTCATTGATGTCGAAGGCGTTTTAGCAATTGATGTAAAGAAAGGTAGACCTTCCTTCACTCCATCCTTTGTTAGCATCAAGACTACTCCCGCTTGTAAATTCTTAGTCACCCTTACTTCTTGATTGAATCTGCTAATGTAATCCCTCAGTGGCTCATCTGCACCTTAGCAATTACTCCTCAGGTTTGCCTTAGTTTTAGGTCTGGCTTTGCTAATCAGCAAAAGCAGTCATAAACTTCTCCTTTAGTATCATCCATGAGTTAATGGATCTTGGCTCTAAAGACTGAAACCATTTCAACGTCGTTCCTTTCATCAAGAGCGGGAACTCTTTATATGTCAATGAAGCAGAAGCTCCTTTGTACGACATTGTCGATTCGAACACCGAGAGGTGATCATTGGGATCAGTAGATCCATCATACAACTCCAAGGAAGGTAGCTGTTGTAACTGCTTCATAACCTGCAAATTCAGAATTCTTAAAGAAAAAAAAAGGTTGAACGAAATCATCTCATCATCTTTGTTCACCTCAACAGCCATGTGTGCATCATGCACCTCCTCTCAACATGACTTGGACACAGAGCTAATGCTGCTGATCTCTCAGTGTGATCATAACTATTCTCCATGACTTTCTTATTCTCTCTCTCAGCTTGAAGTTCTGCAATGATCCTTTCATGCTCTTTCAATGTCTTTCTCTACTGCTGTAGCAACACAACAAGGTCAGCCATAGTGACTGACAGTGCAGGACCACTGTTCACCACAGTGACTGCCTCAGGAGTGACGGAGGCTGCTTTGCTATCCCTGGGCAGTGGTGGCGGAAGCTTCGATGGCGATGGTGCCACAACAGACTTACGATTTCTTGTGCTAACCATCACGAACAAATCTCCAAACAACCGAGAATGAAAAGAGAATCAGAAAACAATTTCCATAGACAGCGCTAATGTTGTGTGATGGATATGAGGAAAGATCTTCGGTGAGCTCCCACGGTGGTCGCAAACATCTCTGGTGATGACACCTGGAAGGACTCTGATGCTTAAGTCAGTAAAGACGTAAGAGTGAGTGAGAACGAGAGAGAGCGTGTGTACCTGATGGGTGTGGAGCCCTTTATATAGAGTGTTTTGGAGGAAAATACTGTTAAGGTTGGGTGCCACGTGGCGAAGTGTGATTGGGTGCCTTATTAAGCGTTTTTCTTACCGTTAGGCATTTTCCATGCTGCTGGGGTAAGCATGAAACTCTGACCGGGATGAGCAAGGCAATACCGTCGGGGATACATGTGGCTACGTTAACTGAGATAGGCAGTGGAGTAGATCAACTTAGGAGGTTAACGTTTGGGCAACCCACAAAAACAATAAATATAATATCCTTAATAAGTTTTTTTTTTGTTTTAGACAAATATTCTTTATAGAAGATAATATCTTGCTAGAGCTATGATTAAATATTAAATTAGTGTTTGAAAGATCGAGTTTATTTAAACTATAAAAGTGACCTATAATCTTTGTATAAGTTCATCCTATTTAATAAATTTTATGAAAAATTTTATTAAAATAAATTTTTTAAAATTTATTTTAATAAATTTAGAGTTGAATAAACTTTTACTTTTTTGGTAGGAAACTTTTATTTGATAATATCTTATTGAATAATTGTTTAATTAAATTATGAGAAAACAGGCTATGCATTGACAGTGTAAAGTAGTTTTACACCGTCATCCAATCACAAACCACCATTTATTGTAAGTTTGTTGACTTTTATAATAAATACTTTAAAAGTTATATCAATGATGATTTCTGATTGGTTGACAGTGTAAAACTTTTTACGCTGACAATGCATGACTATTAAACTCTTAAATTATTTGTCAAAACATAGCTTAAAACTGGGGTCTCTCCCTGTAAAAATTTGAGGAATTAACATCAATTAAATTAACCCAACACTCGTAAGTTACTTAATAAAAACTTTTAATCAAATTTAAATTAATAAAATTCAATGTCTTGAAAAAATATTAAAGAAAATAAGTTTAGGAACAAGTAGATCAATGCTATTAGGGATGATAAAATAGGTTATAACACAATCTAGCGTGCTCTTAATTGGTTAAAAAATGGGTTAGGATATGTTGAATATGCTTTAAGAATGAGTTGAAAATCTTATCTCAACATAATTCTAAGTGGATTGTAAGTTAGGTTGAGTTGAGTTGACCAATTACAATTGTTTAAAAAATAAAAAATTAATTATAAAAGATGGTCCATGAATTGACCTACCAAATAAATTAAAAATAAAAAAGTCATCCAAACACAACCATGACAATTATTCATTAGTCAATCAAAACATTCAAATACTCAAAACATCAAATACACTCACCAATGGCCTTAAAAGGTCAAAACTACAAAGATTAATATTTTAGTTTTGTTAGGTTGTTAGGAGTGATCATGGGTTGAGTTAGTTCAGAATTAGGGTAAAATCAAATCTAAACCAAATTAATCTAATGAAGATCTAGTTAATTTGGTTAAGGTCAGCAAATTATGATTTCAAATTTTTATCTTCACTTATTGTCCATTTTATATAAATTTTTAATTTTACATGAATGCTAGGTAAAAATATTATTTATTCTTTAATGATGAATTGTTTATTTTATTTAATATTTAATTTTTCTATACGTATCATTTTACGTATCTCAATAATTTATTTACCCAAAATATGATAAAAAAAATTGCACAATAAACATGGTTAAATTAATATACTTGGTAATACTAAATAAGATCATAAGAAAATCAAAATGAATGAAAAAGAAAGAAAAATAAAAGTAGAAGAAAAAATTTAAGCACAAAAGTCCAAAATGCGTTAATTTAAAAGTTAAAATATAAATTTTGTTGTTACCATATTATAAGTATAAAGTATCTATCGACTTTGCTGATAACTAATTTTCGTCAAAAAACCTCGCTGACCACCTTTAGTGAGGTTTTCCCTCCCAACTATGTTTTTTTTTTCATGCACAAGATTCAAACTTGAGGCCTTGCTTAAGCGATCCAAGCCCAATTTCACCTGGCCTAACACAATGTTGGTAAGTTAAAATATAGTTGATTATTAGATTGGTTCGGAAGGGAAAGTAATAAATCATAGATCAAAACCAATTATAATTAGTTTAGTTTGAATTTGAAGTAAAAATAACTAATAAATCAAATTGATTTATACTAATTTAATTGATTTAGTTTGGATTGTTAGGTTCATTGAGTTAATTTGATTCAATGAACACCCTTATAGGTTACAATAAATAAAAAATTAAAAAAAATTCAACTAATCTAGTTACTTAACCGAACATGCTTTTAACCTGCCTAAAATTAGGTTAGGTTAAGTTGAAATAATTTTGAGAATGAGTGATTGTCATCCTAAATGGATTAACCCAATGGGTTGAACTCATTTTATAGTCATCCTAAATAATGTTATGGCAATTTCTAAACGTAATCCCTTTATTTTTAAATGTACCATCTTATTTTTTTTGTATTTTTTAATTATGCAAAATGCTTTTTCAATTGCTAAATGTACCGTCAATTGTAAAGTAGGAATATTCATCCTCGCAACAAATTATTCTAATGCCCCCCTCCCATTATGTGTAATCTTTCTCAGTGCAGTGGTTACATTGTTGTCACTAGTTGTGATATTCAAGATTAAAGAACATATGGTAAGACATATATGGGACTTGTTTCTACTTTGAGCACTTACGAACTTTTCTACAATGCATGTATATGTGCATCACCATACCCTAGAGCATACGCAACAAAACAACTCAGAAAAAAATTTAGGTAGGACAAGAGGTGTATGTTGTTGAGGTAATAAGAAAATTTTCAAAATGAAAAAATTCTTTTGTGTATATTTTGTTAATTAAAAGTAATAAAAATTATTTTTGTGGAGGAAGAACATCGCTAAAAAAGGAAGAGCTGAAAGATAAAAGGAAATGAGAATAGAAAACGAAGAGTGTCAACCAAAAGTAAGGAAAGAAAGAAGAGGTAAAAGTTAAGAGAAATGAAAGAAAGAAAAAACGTAAAGTCATTTAAATGGATGAAAAAAGAGAAAAATATTCAAATAAAGTTATTAAAAAAAAGAGGATACATTTAACAATAAAAAAAAATACTTTTAGCAATTCACTAATATTATATATTTTTGTGTTTGTGCGTGTCACATCAATCCGCCTCTGTATTTATATTGACGTTAACCAAAAATAGTTTCTCTGTATATATTTAGACTGATAATGACTTTATATGGCAAGAATATCTGTTTCAAATCACGATCGAAAAAAAAAAAGAAAAAAGAAAATAAGTTTTGTACTGCTGTTACCCATTCTATGATTTATAATAAATTTGTTGACTTCTATAATAGAGTTTAATTGTCATATATTATTAGTATAAAAAATTTTATATTGTCAACCAATCAAAAATCAGCTTTAGTGTAATTTTTCGAATAGTTATTATCAAATTCAATATAGTGATTGTGATTGAATAACAGTGTAAAACTATTTTACATTGTCAGTATATAGTATATTTTCTCTTTATAATAACTACCTTAAAAGTTATACCAACAGTGATTTTTGGTTAGTTGATAGTATAATTTTTTTGCACTAACAATATATAGCTACTAAACTATAAATAAATAAAAAAATCGCACATGCAAGTGTTTTAACGAAGGTAATTTTTAAATTATTGTTTTCCTTGGGTTGAGCTAGTCTCTGATTATTAATACTGTAACATATAATATATTTTTTTATACTTTAATTAAAATATATTGATAATGTAAATATTTTTTTACATTGCTATTCAATCATAAATTAATATATAATTGCAAATTGTATCACTGAACGCGTGGATCAACTAGTGCATGATTGTTTTAGCTTAATCAGTAGTTTTGAGTTTGAGTTTTGTGTATGCAGTTGTGTTAAATACTTGAAGGGATCAACTTTGTCCTTCATAACAGTCCTACTTGACTTAAAACAAAAATACTTCCCATATAGAATACTTGTGATTTATATAAAAAATAATAATTAAAAATTGATGACTTTTATAGTAATTATTTTAAAAGTTACATTGTCAGAGTTTGGGAGAGCAATCAAAAGAGTTACTGAACTAATAACTGGGAATATTAAGAGAATTAAAAATTAAATTTTCATCCAAAAGGCATTAGGCTTCTAAGTCACATCTTTTATATATTATTCATTGAGTTATTTTCCAACCAATATGATATTAATCACTCATACTTAAATTTTTAACAATCTTCTCTCGAGTATAAGTATCTCCACATTACTATGCTCCTTTAATACTATTATTTATCAACGAAATACGTTACCTAACCAACCTTATCATTTGAAAGACTTTGAATAAGATTCCTAATTCTACCCCCTTTTAAGTAGTGCATTAAAATTAAACTTTTCTTTTCATACAACTAAGAAAGTAAAAACATCCAATCGATAGAGACCAAATATCATTTACTTTTAAGTCAATAATTTCTCAAGGTAGCTATATTTTGATTAAACACAATCTCATTTCAGGTGTATAATTGCTTGGTTGAAGAGGAAGGAAAAGAAGCCAAGAAAAATAATATGGTTTGTCTTTTTTTTTTTTTCCAAAGTATTTTAAAGAGAGAAAATGATAATAATTTCTTTTATAAATTCTCCAAACCCTTTTCTTTTTTATACTATTTTTGAGTTTTCTCAAATTGAAAGGTTTTAGGAAGACATAATATATTAAGTTAATTGTCTTATTTAAAAAAAATGATCAATTCTAAGGAGTTAGTCAAATATAATAAGACAGGATCTCACATTTAAAAGTTGTAAGTTTGAGTCTTTATTTGTTTTTTTGAAGTGAGATAAATGTAAATACTTCTATAAGTGTCCTTTAAATCAAAAGACTTTCCTTACCTTGGACTAAGATGTTATCTCCTTCCCCTAAATTTTAGTAAAAAAAAAAAAATTGTCTCATGTCATTATATTAATAATTTCTTTAACTAATTCCTTAGTTTTTTCTTTTAAATGATAGTTACATCCAAATCAAGATAAGGATTACTTTTATTTCCTTTCTTTTCTTACCACTCCTTCTCTATTTGATCTTTCTTTTTTAACTCCCAATTAAACTTAAAAGAAAGGGAAATGATTTTTAAACACAAATTTGAGGCAATAAAATGCTGTCTTTTTAATTTTTGAGTGTATTTTTATATGCATCTGTACTAAAAAATAAAAGACCGAGATAATTAGTATCTCAGTCCGTCATTACACATGATAAATGTTTTTTTTATATAATTAAAATTTAAAATAATTTTTTAATATAAAAATTAAATTATAATTAAAATTCATAATAAGTAAATATATACGAATATATAAATTATATTTTAGATTTATAATAAATAATTTAAATTGTAGATATAAGATTATTTTTAATTATTGATATTTTTTAAAAACTATTAAATTTAATTTAAAAATAAAGATAAAAAATAGTAGATTAAAAGAGATAGTTGGTTAAGAAAATTGAGTATACAAATAAGGATAAAAGGAAGTTACTTAGTTTGAAATGGTTGAGAAGTAGCGTGTGAAATACACATCGAAAAGAAAGAAGAAAAAAATATATTAGGAGTGTCTAACGGAGAGAATAGATAAAGTGAGACTCTCATTTTCCAATACATTTTGGGATAGAAATAAACTAGGTCCCTAGGCTTTCGTAAGCCTGAGCCTGACCTTCATTAAAATATAAAGTCTGAGCCTGACCTATTTATCGGTCATAGGTCTTTTTTGAAGGCTTAAGCCTGGTTTGTATAAAAGTTTGACCTGACCTTTAAGCTTACTTAAAAGCCTGCTTTCTTGTAAGGCTTATAAAAATACCGATAAGCCTATTGGCCTAAGTAAGCCTGTTAGTCTAAAAAGACCTATTAAAAATTATATATTTTTATATTATTATATGCAATATATGTATTAATATAATTGTATATATATAATATTACAATATTTCGGCCTATTAGGTTTAATAGGCTTTTTAAAAAGCTTAAATCTAGCCTTTTTAATAAATGAGTCAGGTCAAGCCAGGCCTTATATAAGACAGGCCATAGACCTCTCACAGGCGGCCTGATCTATTTCTACCCCTAAATACATTCTAATTTATACTATATGTAAGAGATAGGCCCATAAGTTAGGTTCTGTTATCTTTCAAGTAAAACACCAATTATAAGTGGAATATTACATATGATATCAATTTTTAGATATATCTAAATATATATATAAGGTTATATTAGGTGAAGTGACACATCAAAACCCTACCCTAAGCTATTGTTCCTATACACTAATCCGTTGTGGAATTTTTGCTATGCCAAAATCTACTGGAGTTATATTATCTGCACCGGTTCAATTTATATTATAAACTAGTAATATAATATTCCCAATTTAAATGTAAATGACTTTAATTTGACTAGATTAATAAAATTAAAGTGCACAATACCACTCTACAAAAAAACAAGTGATATTATCAGCTGCAAAATGGCCTGTCCACTAGACATTGGTTAATTATATATAGCAATAAAAACCCTAGTATTTCTTCCAAAATCTGCAAATTTTGTCGGCAAGGAAAAAGACGAACCAAATGTACAATATTAAGGGATCATGCTTGAAAGCCAACACCTCACATCTGAGTATAGTGGCGACCATATGGGTTGCCATCTCTACACTAGCTTTTTCTTTTTCTCTTTTGCCACTTTATTAATTTTTCTTGAGTTTGATGGACAAGCCATGACCCCTCCATGTGGTTTAGGGAAAGCTTTTAAATAAATTATGCAGATTTTTCAAATGCTTGTCCTTTTCTTTACCTCGGCTTTTGTTGTACTCACATGGAGCAGACCACATGAAAAGCAATTTATATTGTAAAAGTAAAGAGAATAGAATAAGTAGGAGGGTTGATTTGCTCACATGGCAAAGAGAAGAGGCTAGCAACATGGTTATGGTGTTGGAGTGTGTTTTAACACAGCACATGTAAACTATGATTTTTCAACGTGTGCACCCCGTTATTCTCATAATTCATAGCCAAATAAATAAATAAATAAATATATATATATATATATATATATATATATATATATATATATATATATTACCTGCTGAAAGAGGCTTCAGGGAAACAAAAGGGGGAACCAAAGAAGGACCAGAGGAGGGGGAGGGAACAGAAGATGACCTTGTATTACCTTGAAAGTGTGTGGCATCATCATCGTGTTTTTTGGTACAACCATTGGTGTTGAGGTAAAACTAAAGAATAGTACAGTGAAAATAATATATTTTTTGGTGTAAAATGGTCGAACTAAGATTTAAACCTGTAATCTCATGCTTACTATTCCAACTTCCTATCAATAGGCCAACCCTAATAGGTTAAATAGTCAGTGAAAGAAATATAAAGCTCTAGAAGAGAAAATTTTGTATGATTTACTCTTCGATTGATGTATATACACTAACAGTTCAAATTTATTTTGATATTTAACGGTCTGGATTTTTATGATTGTGTTTAACGAGGTAAAAAAAAAAAAAGAAAGAACGCACGTGTTTCTAAAATGAAAAATTATATGATTCGTTAATTTTATCCTTAAATTAAATATAAAAATACTATCATATATTAAATAGATTATCATTAAAACACTTTTTTGTAGTGTATTTACTAACAGAATAATAATACCAATCGTTCGTGTAAATTATAGGATACAGTTTTAAATTTTTTATTTTATTTGTTCATATTATTTTCATCAGTTATTTCATTAATTTACTTTGAATCTCTCATTTCACTCGAGTTATTTCAGAATGAGAGAGACTTAAAATCAGAAAAATTTTCTTCTTTTCCACTCATCTTTGTTGTCGATTTTATTTTATTTTTCATCTTGTGATGTATTTTTAAAACAAAACAATTTCATCATCATCTCCTATTTACTATTATTCCTCTTTACACGTGCTCTTTCGTATCTTACTGGATTATATATTCTTTTTGGTAGAACATCCGATGGTATATATTCAAGTCACAGAAGAAATGATCAAAAGTAGAAATATCAAAGCAATCAAGAACCTTAATGCTTCAGTTACCGGGGACAAAGATTTCTCATCCTCATCACTACCACGTTACCCACCTAAAATTTACAGACATGATAAAAAAAATAAACCAAAATGGTTACGCAATCTAATCTTTAATCTATGTTCTTAAAGCTGCTCTAACTTACCTTTAACATATAGTTAGTGTAGTCATAAAGCACAAACTGATAGCTACTTATTTTAAGTAACGACAATTGCTTTGAGGCACCGTTGTATGCCACAAGCTAAGCACTAATAATTTGATGGTTTGTGGAGGCCGGTATATTCCTATTTAATTATCATTATGTTCCGAAGAGTTAGTGCTGCAAGTTTGGCTCGGCACTTTAGTCTTCAAAATTTCAAAATCAAGTTCTAATTGCGGAATAATTAATAGTACGTGGCTGTCATGAATGACAATTTGCAAGTTTCAACAATATATTTATCACTTTTCATTTAATTAATGAAAAATATAAAGAGAGAGGTACTCAAATATCTAGGCATCCTTTATTTAATCAATTGCCTCCTTTAAAGGTCAAATGATATTATTCTTTTTAGATTTATTTGGTAGTCAAAATATAATAAGAATAGACAGAACAATGAAATAAGATAAGAGTAGAAAAGCATATAATTATAGTAAGCTTTTATCTTATGACACATTAATAATAAAGATTGCATATAAAAGACAAAATTTCTCTTATAAAAAGTTGTGTAGTGATATTGATAGGAATGGATGCTGGTAATAGGGGCAATGGTTATTGTTCTGACCTCAAGTCTGTTGGTATCACTAGGGGTCACCACATTCAAGGTATTGTCTACTTCAGTGCTTGTGGGTTTCACGGTTTTGTCCTTAAAATGTTTCTTAGTGGGTTAAAAAAGGAGGGTGTTTATAAACTATTCTTGGTCTCGACTCCTAAGCGATGTGGGGCTTTTTGGTGTACTAGAATAGTTACAATGGTGGTAGCAATAGTAATGATAGCGATTACGGTAGTGATGGTGATAATGACATTGATCGCAATAATGGTCGTAGTAGTAACAATAGTGATAATGATGGTAGTGGTGGCATAAACAGTAGTGGCAACAATGATGATAATAATTGCAACAGTGACAACATTGGTTGCAACAACAAGGATGGTGATAGTAGTGTAATGATGGTAATGGCAAAGTAAGTAGAGATTGCAGCAATGGTGATAACAATGGTTGTAACGACGATGATGATAGTGATTGTAGTAGTAACAGTGGCAATGATTGTGGTGTGTATACATGCAGTTGTGGCAACGATGACGTTAACAGTAATAAAGTAGTTGATAGTGGTGATTGTAGCAATAATAGTAACGACAGAGGTTATGGGATTAGTAGCAACAACAACCACAATTGTGGTAATATTGGTGTGGTGATGAAATAAAGAAATTGTGAAGTGTGAAGTTAAGATGTGTGGGGAAATTTTTTCATATCCTACCTAATTTGTTCTTAACTCAACTTTGATCCTTTAGGATAACTTTTGAATTAATGAATACGATGGAATAAGCAATTAGGAAAATAAAGTTACCACATTATATCAACTTACCAAATAATAAATTAAAGTAGAATAAAATAATTAATCGTACCTTATCTTTTATATCTTCACTAACAAACAAGCCTTTATAGTAATGTTTTTGTACTTGACATTAATAATTAATCTTTTTCGTTCATAAACTTTTAGTAAATTTCATTTTTAGTCCCTAAACTAAAAATTGACCAATCTTAATCCTTATACTTTCATTTCGTTAATATTTTTGGTCTTTGTCGTCAAATATCACTGTTAAGTGATGATGTGGCAATCAAGTCGGTAGCCATATGAGTTATCACATCATCAATTAGTCTAGCATGGTAGCCACGTGTAATTTATTTTGGTAAATTATGTTTTTAGTCTCCCATCTTTCCACGAAATTCACTTTTAGTCCCATAACAATATTTTGACTTGTCTTAGTCTGTCATCTTTTTACAAAATTTACTTTTAGTCCTTCAATAACTTTTCGACCAATCTTAGTCCTTCAACTATTATTCGTCATTATTTTTAGTCTCTCCCATCAAGTATCACCATTAAGCGATATGTTGGCAATTATATGACTTGCCATTAGGGGTGGAAATAGGTCAGGTCAGGCTCTGATAGGCCTGAGCCTAGCCTTGGCCTATTTACCTATCATTGGCCTTTTTTAAAGGCTTAGGCATGGCCTGCATAAAAGCATGACTTGGCTTGTAAGCCTGTTTAAAAACCTATTTTCTTGTAAGGATTATAAAAAGATTGGTAGGCCTATTAGCCTAAGTAAGCCTGTTGGTCTAAAAAGGCCCATTGACCTAAAAAGACTTGTTAAGAATTACACATTCTTTTATATTATTATATGTAATATATGTATTATATATAATACTATATATAATATAACACAAGACATAATATAATAATATCTTATTATATATGTATATAAATGGCTGGCCTATTAGGCTTAATAGGTTTTTCTTAAGGCCTATGGCCTAGCCTTTCTACCAAAATAGACTTTTTAAAAAGCCTAAGCCTAGCTTTTTTAATAAACGAGTTAGGCCAGGCCATAGGCCCCTGACAGGTGGTATGGCCTATTTCTACCTCTACTTGCCATGTGGACTACTAGTTTGATATGACAATCACGAAGTAAAATGTTGTTAGTTTAAGACATTTTCTAACTGTTCTAAGGCGTTACAAATTTTTTGGCAATGTAAAACTTCTAGAAATAAGGTTTGAAAATTTGAAAAAAAAAATAGATAAAGAGATGTAGTAAGCAAAATCAGCGATCCTTAATACACAAATCAACAACCCACAATAAGCAAAATTAGCAAGAATAAATAAAAACACAAATCACTAAACTTATAAATCAAAACCCCAAGCACCAAAACCCTAAACACCAAAACCAAAGAACCCCTAATCTTTAAACCTTTCTGAACCTCAATCCTCAATCCCACTTTTCAAACAAACGCTAAGCCGTTTCATTTCAATCTCGCTCCCACAAACCCTTTTGTTCCACGGGTAACACCATGCACTGAGGGAGGACACGAGGTGGCAATGGTGGCAAAAGAGCGAGGTGATGACGACGGGTTTCGATGTTGCAAGAATTTTCAAGTGTGTTGGTGATTTATGTATTTTGATTTGTTGATTATGCTTACTACTTCTCCTTCTTCTTCTTTTTTCCAAAATTTTCAAATCCCTTTTCTAATAGTTTTATGCTACCAAAAAATTTGCAATGCCTTAGAACTGCTAGAAAATGTCTTAAACCAACATTTTACCACATGACTATTACATCAAATTGGTAGTCCACATGGCAAGTCACGTGACTGCTAATGTGGCTGCCATATCATTGCATAACGATGATACTTGATGGGAGGGACTAAAAACAATGGTGAACAATAGTTGAGGGATTAAGATTGGTCAAAAAATGATTGAAGGACTAAAAGTAAATTTTGTGAAAAGATGAAGGACTAAGATCGGTCAAAAAATTGTTATGGGACTAAAAGTGAATTTCATGAAAAGGTTAGGGACTAAAAATATAGTTAACCAAAAAAATTACACATGGCTACCACATCGAACTAATTGATGACATGACAACTCATATGGGGTGATTAGCGGTTGGGTTCGAGCCCAAAAAGCCCAAATCGCAACAAACTAATGCTATAAAAATTAGACCTATTTTCGCCTAAATAAGCCTTCGGTTTGGGTTGGTTTTGAGTTGGGTGGGTTTGGGAGTGGGCATGTAGGTTCAATTAGATATAGGCCTAATTGAGCCTCATTCAATTTTTTGGCCAAAATCAATTTTTTTACCTATTTTTTTAATTTGTTTTCTTTTTGATTTTTTTTTTCAATTTTAAATCCTCTTTACAATAGGCTAATATGGACCTATCGAATAATTTTTGTTAAGGCCCAAATTGCAAAAAAGGGATAAAAGCAAATAAAGTTTATATAATTAAACTACTGTAATTATCTAAAAAATTGGTAAAAAGATAAACACCAAAAAGGCATCCATCATAGCTACTAATTAACAAATGTCTCCTCCAAATTCCAATATATCAATCAGTTACAAATAAAAAACAAATTACAAAATAACAATAATACACTAATCCATTAATCCTAAATAACCCAACATCTCCTTTAGCGAGAGAATAGCTTTGGTAATCACAAGCAACTTGACTTTAAACTATTAGCGAGAGTAGCTCTAGTTCCCTTGGAAAGAACATCTACATCTCCACTTGTTTAGGCTTGATGTATCTGAAGTTTCATGTACAAAGAACAATGGCAAACATTTAAAAAAAAAAAAAGATATTTGGCTCATTTAAATTTTCTTTATCACTAAGCCGAAACATGTAAAACACAAAATAGAGGAACTCAAAAAACTCAATTTTAAAAGAACATAAAACTAAAACTAAATAAGAGTTATCTCATGTTGCGGGAATAAAGTGAAAGAGTGGCCATTATTGATGCCATTCTCATCCATATGCCCAATTTTAATCTTAACAATCACATGGTCCTTCGTGGTTATCAATTTATTTGTAGCATAGCTGCACCATATTTACAAATTGATTCAAATTCCAAAACCTAACAAATAAACAACCATTGAACCAAATCTCTCACAAAACTAGAAATTGAATAAAATAGATAGCAAAATTAAAATGTCCACTTCCTAGGAATGTAAAGCTCAATGACCTATCCTTCCTCATTTTGCATTTTAAGTGGAGTGTTATAAACCTCCTTTACAATAAACTGTAAAACCAAATTAGATTACCAAAGGGTAGTCATAAGCATTATATTGCATCTTAAATGGATTAGTAAAGAACACATTGTGAGAGAAAGCACACCAGAGGAGACGATGAAAGAAAATGGCATGCAAAAAATATCACCTTTGATGAGACCAAATGCACCAATGGTCAGACCATGAAGCAGAGGGCAAATGGAGAGAGATTGAAGGACCGCATCGAATGAGAGGTCCGAGATTAAAGAACCAAATCAAACAAGAGGGTTGAGATTGAGGAACCAAAGTGAGAGATGGTAGAAAAAAGTGAACAAACAAAAAAATTAGGAACAAAAGGGTGGAGATTGAAGAATTGAAGTGAGAGATGGAAGAAAAAAAGTGAACAAACATAAAGAATAGGAGTGAAACGAGAAGGATGAAAAGAAAATGTAGATTTGATTGGAATGAGTGGGATTAACAAAGCATAACACATCTGCAATGCTAGGGTTTAAGCATGAGTGAATGACTTAAGAATTGTATGTAAGGTTTTCATTCGGTCAGGTCCAGGCACCTTATGTCAAATTTTTTTAACTTAAGCTCAACTGCTATTAATCGTTTGAAACTTGTTTTTGAAATTTGAAAACCCTGACTACTTGTAATTACTCATTCGCTGCTCCTTTTTTGCCTCAGACACCTTCGGGTCCGGGGTGGGTTTAGATATTTTGCTCACCCCTAGCTGTCACATCATCACTTTACAATGATACTTAATGGTAGGTGATAAATCTACATAAAATGTAGATTTATAGAGCAAGCTCACATGATTTTTGCATCAACTTATAGGAAATTTGTGAGAAAATAGACTATTAATGAAGGATTTCATGTGGTGTGTGTTTTTAAGTTTTCTATTTAAAATTGCATGAATTGCCTTGATTTTGTGAATGGTTGTTAGATGAGCAAAAAAGGAAATACAGTCCACAAGCACAAAGGAGTATTATGCTAATCAAAAAGAGGACTTAAAAGAAGTAAAAATCAAAGTGAGGACTACAAAAAAGGCTCATAAGCACAAGAATGGGCCAAAAAAGAGATTAAAAGTGCAAAATAGAGTGCACAAAGTTGCACCAGCCCAGCAGGTCTCACCCTGGTGGTACCCCGCCTAGTGGGTTGTGTATCCTGCCTAGAGGGTTAGCAAGCCTAGTGCCAATACGGAGCATAATTTTTTCAAAAAAAAGTTGCCTAACAGGTTTCCAACCTAATCAAATAGGTCTGAAGTTCGAATTCTAATTTTATTTCAACTCTTAATGGGCCTAGGTTGTGCGAAACGGACCTGGTTAAGCCTCTTGCTCTAGAATTCTAAAATTGGATTACAAATAGAAAGGAGCAAGCCATAGTGAATCATCTTATCTCTTTTCTATCTTTATCTCTCCATCTTTCCTTTTTGTCTTTAGCTTTTGGAGAAGGATTCTTGGGGGGCAATAGGATACTCAAAGTCTAAGACCAAAGAAACCTCTTTTCCTATAAAAAATTTCTTCTTCTCTTTTTTTTTTTTCCTTGATGTATTACTCTAGAATTATGATTTCTGTTTTTACCATGAGTAGCTAAACTTCTTATTGGGGTTGTGGTGTACTTTGTGTTTAGAACCCTTGAATGTTTAATTTTAATTGAATTCTTATTTTATTCAGTCAATTAAATTGACCTATTGTTCTATTTATTACTTGGAATTGCTCATCTTTTGTATGCTTTAAATCGATTAATTGAATGGTAGTCGTACCGCAATTAATTGGTAGATGTGTAGGATAATCAAATTAGGTTTTGTTATGTGATCAACCTTCATTTCTAATTTTCAATTGAATTAAATAATTAATTAATCCTCCCCTTTGTTCTTCATGCCTTCCAAAGGTTTTAATCTCTCATATGATCAATTGGGAAGTTAACTTAAAAAGGACTATTGCAATTCATGATCAATAATTGACAATAAAATTTTCAAGGAAACATTGGTAGTTAAGACATATTATGAGGTTTAGTTAGAATTAGATGTAAAGAAATTTAAGAGCACAAAGGAATCCACAACCTTGAGTCTATCTTCCTTTGATTTTTTTCCACTTGCCACTGCTTGTTTGCAATTTTTGTTGCATGTTTATCATTATTGAATCAATTCACTATCAATTTAATTTCACCTAAACAATATGGAGTCTCTAGAAACTGGTAATAACCATTTAGTCCTTTGGGTTCGATATCGAGACTCGTATCCTTTAGTTACTATTGTGATAAGGGTACACTTGTCTTTAAGCGTATTTTTAGCGCCTAAGCAAGGACCAAAAATGTTAAAGTGTAAAGACTAAGACTGACTAATATTTTGCTTATGGGCTAAAAGTGAAATTTGAAAAAAGTTTAGGGATCAAAAACATATTTAACCCTTAATAATTATAGTAAGATTTTTTTTAGATAACCATGTTATAGGTTCAAGATATCCATTAACTTTACCGATGATTAATCTCTATTAAGAAACCTAGTTGGCCACCTATTATTACATATAGCAAATATTTGGTGGTGTTTTTTGTTTTTTGTTTTTTTTTGAACTATAATTTTATTTGCTATACATATGAAAGAGTTTTGCATTATTAAAAAAAATCTAATGAATGATTTATAGATACTAAAGTATAAATAGATACAATTAATGTTTTTTATTAAAAATATATATAAATATATATTGATAATATTAAACATTATTTTTTTTCATAAAAAAATTCTAATAATGATCTAAGGATATTAGATATCATTCTAAAACAAAAAGAACCTATATTTTAGGTATGAAAAGATTTTTGCAACATTAGTTCAGTTGTACAAAGATTAATAACATTGATTTTGGTTAAAAGTAAAAGGAAATAAGGGAAATGAGAGAGAAAGAGTAGAAAGTTAGATGATTTTGTAGGTTGTTTGGCAAGAAAATGAAAGTATACAAAGTTAAAACTTTTCTTTCCTCTTATTTAATTGTGTAGAATGTAAAAAGAAAAAAAATATACATATACATACATACACACACACACACATATAACATAAATATCCCTAATAAAAGAGAGAAGTATGCAAAAATAACAATAATTTAGTCTTTTTATAATATAAACCACCTTTCTCTCTCCTTTTCATCCAAAATCGGATAGTAAACATGTGTGAGTCCCACATTTTTTTTACTCCATTTTTTAAGAGATTCCAAACTGTGAAAGGAACGAAAGGCTATTGTATTCTTATCCTTCCTCTTTCTTTCTTTCATCTCAAACAAACTGAAAAAGTGTGTTATTTTCTTAATAAATGTGCACACTCAATAATGGTATGTGATGAGACTATTTGATGGTAGAGAAATGCTAGGAACACACTTTCTAATATACTCTTGAACACATACTCTTTATTATTGGTTGAAATTTATTAGAAATTACAAAATTTTGTGGATCTCACATCCTATTTAACAAATTTCTCTCATGATTTTGCAGTTATGGAGTGCTAGCAACACAGTCTCTAATACACTCATCCTAATACACTCTATTATTGGCTGAAATTTATTGAAAACTACAAAATAATGAGAGAGGGTCATTAAATAAAATGTGAAACCCACAAATTTTTGTAATTTTCAAGAAATTTCAACCAATAGTAGAGAGTAAGTTAGAGAATGTGTTACTAGCATTTCTCTTTTATAGTTTTCAATAAATTTTAACCAATAAGAGAATGTGTGTTAGAGGGCGTGTTACCAACACTCCTTTAATATATATGTTTCACGTTTTCTATTAAAATGTGTCATTAAATGGTAGTCCCTCCGGTTTCGAATATAAGCAAAAATAACTAATTTCACACTGTTTAAGAAAGTTAGTTAACACCATTTAATTTTACTAATCTCATTTAAGAAATAAAGCTTTTTCCTAAATTGCCCTTCATTGGAACTTGATATCAAGTATAAAAAAATATCATTAGAAATACAATCCTAATTAAATGAAGGGTATTTTAGGAATAACTTCATTAAATAGGATGAAATTAGTTGAGATTTACTTATATTTAAGACCAGCATGCATAATTTTTTTTATAATTCAAAACTGAAAAGAGTAATATAGTTGACTTAGTGTCATGTAGTGCTCAACTAATCCTACATGGTGTGTCACACAACCTTCTCCCTGTATTGTCTTTACTCTAAATTTCATCTATCTCACCACCTATAGAATTAGGTAGCTGTCACTCAAGCAAATTATGTTGTAATATTGTTATTGAGAATTTACGATGACAATGAAGCTTGTTTAGAGTGGTACATAGGAATTCATCGAATGCATGTACTATTAAAGCAAAGAACAAATTAACAAAATGACAATAGTGATGACATTTCTATAATAATAAATTTTGGGGAAAAAATTTAATTCTTTAATCAAAATTGCAAATTTTTGTTTCTTGCATTTTAATTGAAGAGGTCTTTTTTACTAGTTAAAATATCTGTATCTTTTATTACCCTATTTGAACGTTAAAAAGACAACTCTTTCTTAGCAGTCTGAACTTAACCACTAAAGAAAGAATCTTTTTTTTTTTCTTTCACAGTTTAGTTTTTAAACCACTAAAGAAAGAATCCTTTCGAGTATTTCTCATAACTGCTACGAAAGTTATAATTTAATTCTTTTCAAAAATTTTGAATTGAAAAATATATCCTTTTTCTGTTAGAAATGCTATCTTTTTTCGTAGTTTTTTTAAAATATTCTTTCCATTCTTTTATTTGCACAAAATCACAACAATATTATATACAATATTGATAATATATTTCCAAATAATATAGCACCATAATTCATAATTTATACAGAAAAATTTAACTAATATTTAATCCATCAAATACACACAACTTCAAATAATTTCTAGAATTTAACACACTTATATATAACATACATGAATACATATATATCCAAAATTATTATAAGGTCTAAATTTTTTTTTTGGTGCGATTATAAGGTCTAATCTAAATATATAAAAAAAGTTAAAATCTAACGAAAACAGTTTTTGAGCATGTAGTGTGTCCATTCTTCATTGATTTCATTTAACTAATCAAAAGTGTAGTATTTAGAAAAGTATTATATCACAAAAACAAAATAAATTTATAACTACTTCAAATGGTGAAATATAAAGATGATAAAAATTATGTTAAGAACTAATTAAATGATATACCGTCTTTGGGATTGTACATTTTTCATTTGTAATAATCTCTCTCATGTATTTGAAGATGTAATAGCCACGAGTTATGGTCCCAAATTAGTGAGACATTATAAAACTAATAAAATTAAAAGTTAATTGATTTATTTTTATATTAATAAATAAATTAATGAATTTTTGTAAAATACCTATCTCCATATGCATTTGAAGTTGTTAAATTTAGATTTTGATATAGCAAGTTCAACTTTGATGTAGAACAATGTTAAACCTCAAAATAAATAAGAAAAAGTTATATAAATAAGCTACAAGATATGCAAACAGCCACAAATGAGACCAAACTTTCAAAGATAAAATCAAAATGCAAATTAGAAAATAAAATAAAAAGGAAAACTTCAATGTACTTATATAATCTTTGGACTTAGATAACTTTGTTTCTATATTCTATCGAAATTTTGATAGATTTTTTTTTTCTATTTTAATAGCTTTCTCAAATTATCAACCACTTACCAAAATTTCATTTTACCAACCAAGAGTCAAGGAAATCAAATACTTAAAAAAATGAGAAAATTTAGGTCTTGGAATTGTTTTTTCCTTTATTCTATCAAAATGCCAAAATTTATTTTTCTATCCAGAAATAAAGGAATACAAAGGGGTACCTATAATTGGATAAAAATATAAAAATTTAAGCTTATTGAACTCAAAATTTGATTCAATATTATTATAAACATGTTAGGAACATATATGTATTTTTTTTTTAAGTTGTTATTGGTTAACTCTTTGAATCTTTTAAAGTAACGAAGTTTATAAACCTAATGTTCTTACTTAATTTATAAACTTTAAATGCAAGAAAGCTTTTTCATTTTGATGTTTTAGCATCATTTTGATGAATGTTTTGATTGCTTGTTCTTGTGCAATGATATGATAATATTCATAAGGCAAAGAAAGGCTTGAAACCATAAAATACATCACCACGTCTTTGCATTTGATCATTACAGAACAACTTTTTACTTAAAAGGGGACTATTAAATATGACCATAGTGTGCACAATAGAGAAAACTAACATAGCTCATTTGAATGTGATAAATCATAATAGTTTAAGCAAAAACTCGCGTTCCATCATTGGATCTTTTGGAAACATAACCAATAAATTTTCCAGAGTGTAACCCTTATGATCAATAAACCAGTCAACCTAAGTTATTTTTGAAAGCATAAAAACCATTAAGGTGAAGATAAAATAAAGGTTTTGGCAATATATTAACTCACAAGAGTCACACACATATTAAGGTGTTCAACAGAATCAATCATGCCAACAAATAAAATGAAGCTATGCAATGTGGGGCTATGCGTCGCAATATGGGACGCAATGTGATAAAGAGAAATAGCAAATAGTGAAACCAACACATATAATTTGATGGCAAAGAGAAAGAGAGAGTAACAAAAAACAGAGAATGGCAAATGTGAGTGACTCACTTGTTATTGGTATGAGGGCAATAGATCTTCAACTAAAAGATTGAGTGACCGGGAGAGTGAGAGAATAAGATAATAAGAGAGAGATGAAACAACAAAATGAAAGATAATAAAGAGCTAGGCACAATAATTTATTTTCAAGGATGGTTTTATGATGTAAAAGATAAAGAGCCTTTCTTAGCAATTCTAATATGGAATAGCTAAGAAAGGATCACTCTTTCTTAGTGATTACCATGTCTCAATATTAAACAAGAATATTTCAACCTTTTTTGTTAAAAAAATATATATCTTTCTTAGTGGCTTTCTTTTAAAACCATTAAGAAAAGTCTACCCTTTCTTATCAATTATTACTTGAAATCGTTAAGAAAGAGTTCATTTTTTTTTATATAAAAAATATAATGTAGTTTTTCTTAGTGGTTTTCTTTTAGAACTGCTATAGAAAATTCTACCGTTCTTTGGTAGTTGTTGAATTGATCACTGAGAAAGACCTTCGGGACTAGTACATTAGCACTTTTGTGTATAACCACTAATAAAGGTACACTAAGAAAACTTATTTCTATTGTAATCTTGTGTGTAATCACTTTTGACAATTTTCCTTTCTTCTCCCATTTATCATTTAAAAAAAAAAAAAAAGCTTAATCCTCCTTACTTAATTAAAATCATTATTAGAGGATTTATATCTTGGATGTGGGTTGCGGGGGATAATTAGAATCATTAATACTATATAGTAGGTATTTAGTTTACCGTGTTAGGTATCGACACTACGACTTTTAATTTAAATGCTTTCAATTTCAAACAACTTGTAGTTGATATCCAAAGTCGTGTAATTAATATTTGGACTAATATTATTAACCTAGCTAACCTTAGTATGGAAGTAACACAAGAACGTAATGTTCATAACTAGACTTGTTTGGGCAAACACTTATAGATCATATAAGTACTTGTATACAATTTACTTTTATAATCAAAGAAGAACTAGTGTTAAACTATTTTCATGTAAGTTGTAAGCTATTTTCATATGTTATCTTGGACAACTTATAAAAATAAGTAGAAAACAACTTATGAACATATCATAAGTTATTTTCATAAGCTTCATACAAGTATTAATGTTATAAGATAAATTCAAGCAAGTTGTAAATAAACTTTTTCAAACAAACCTTATTAATTAGCGTGCATAAAATGATTTACCTAACTTCATATAAGATTAGAAAAGCATCACATGAAAGTGAATTTGTGACATCACTATTTAACAACACACTTTAAAAAGGAAGCAACAAATCAGCCACTATCCAATAATCTTTTATAACATTTGGATTAACATAATGTCAGAAATTATTATTAAAGAGTTTCACTGAAGAAACATCCACATTTAGTAAACAGCTATGTCTGGAGATTATTTATGAAAGATACATATACATGCACAAACAAAAAGAATTAGACTAATGTCACACTAACCTTTCAAAGATTATAATAAAGGTTCACTCAATTGTTAATAAAACAATGAGCAAATTACACTACCTCTCCTTAAGATTTTTTGAAATTGCAAACAGTCTCTCTACTTTTTTAACGTTTACATCAACTTTCATATGGTATATGGTATAAAAGATGTCAATGTAATGTTTTTTAAACAATTAAGAAGAATTAGTATAGAAATAATAAAAAAAAGGATATCGGGAGAAATTTGACAAAAACTCAAAAGGAATTAGTGTAATTTACTATAAAACAATATGGTATAATCTATTTAAAAAATTTAATACACCACAATTATGTAAGACTTTTTTATTTACTGGTATTGTAAACTTACATTCATAGTGAATTTGATTTAAACTAAAATTTTAATTTAAAAATATATGAAAGCTAATGAAAGGATATAAGAAAATGGATCAATTGTAAGTATAGAGGCTCATTAAAATCCAAACTCCACATAGTGTTTAATTTCTTAAGAAAATGATGAAATCAAATTATAAGGTCATTTTCAATATCTAGTATTAATTCAGGCAATAATTTATGAGTTAGATTACTTCCGCATAATTTTCTTTTATATAACTAATGTGACACCAATCATGATGTCCGTTCCTTTCTTCCGTCCCTCTCGCCATCTTTTTCATCAAAAACAATTATTCATCACATGTAAAATTATGTGAAGCAAAATTAAATGAAGCCAACATTTCCCAATATTATATGGTGTTAACTGTATAACTTACCCGTTAAAGACAGTTTGTTGAAACTTGAAACCAATATTGCTTAATGAGGTTTCTTACCTCTTTAACAAATATTTTTCGGTGGCATCAGACAAATTGGAATCAAGCTTCTTTTCAGTACTATTATAACAATCCAACATCCCTTGTCCTTTTCCTTTACAGCGTTATCATACGAAACCATTTGATTAAAGTTTGAAAAGCGATAGCCGTAGAATTCGTAGTTAGAGAACTGGGGGGAATTAAGTATTGGTTCAGTCTTGGGTAAATTAATCGAGAATATCTTTGTCAGTAGAAACATTTTTGGGAGAAACACATGAACAAAGGAGAGGACAACAGAAAGGGAATAAAATTGTAAATTTCTTATTCTCTTTTCCCTTTCTTGAATCTGTTTTTGCTGTGATGGTAACATTTGTGTTAGGATTTCGTGACGGGTTTCGTTAAGCAAATGCTACATTGACCAATGACCATTGTCACTTGTTTGAAAATAGTCATGCTTTTAATATATGGTGCTGGATGTGGACAGATACAACCAAGGCCCTCTATTTTATATTCCTAATTCTATTGCTTTTATAGTTTTTTCTTTTTTTTTTATCAAAATCCCATTTGGTCCTCTTTTTGCATCTTTTTTGGGGATTGTCAGAATCCTCAATTGGGTGACCGTGGCATGATGTAAAGAGAAGGATTCAATGGCCACATGGGAGGTATTGAATTCTGGTCACTGATTACTGAAAAAATTGAAATAAATATGTGCAACCATCACGTGATAAAATTTAAAGGCACGTACCAGCAAATGTTAAAGCTTTTGGTTTTAGTTGGTCCTCTTGTTCAATAATTAATTGCCTTTGGTGCTAAATTAACCCATCCCCTCCTTTTCTAAGCCATTTTTCTTCACGAATCATGATCCTGTAATGGGGTCTAGATGGAAGAGGCACAACTATTGATAGCGATGAAACTCGGGCACTCGTGTGCTCTGCTCTCTGCCACCGAAAGTGAGAGGCAGTTTTTGGTCTGAGTCTGAAAAGAGCGTGGACACGTGTCGACTTATTAGTGGTTCAGGCCATTTGCCCCATGTGGGAGAGCATGTGAACTATTTAGGCTCAGCCTCACAGATACGCCCAAATTCAGTTTATGTTTTTTTTCTTTAGTTTTTAATGATTAATTATTAATTTTTTGGGGTCTGTTTTGTGATGGAGGCTTTTGGGGCCTCGGCTGGTAGAGGTTGGAGGAGGATGTACTGTCAGTGGGGTTATACAAGAGCAGAAGAAGAGAGAGGGTGATGTCAAAATGTCAGCAGTGTCGTACGAGGTGGGGGCGACAAGCCACATGGGACCATAGCAATGTGTCGAATAAGCATGTTTTTGGCACTTTCGGCAAAACTTTATTTAGAGAAGTGGAGTGGAGTAAGCTATGCAAATTTCAATGACATACTCGCACACAAACATGCTTCCCCCAACAGTACCCTAACCGGGTAACCTTATCCTGCTCTATGCTCACTGGGATAAACACCAATAAATTCCCAGCATTCAGCGCCTTGCCAGTTCAAAACTCTTTCTCGAAATTCAGCATCACAAAACCAGACCAATTAAGAAAAAGCTGTCGTGCCCCATTTGAGTTTCACTTTCAAGACGACTTAGAGCAATAGAGGTGCTAAAAAACACACACACGACCTAGCAAAAGCCCTACCTATTTGAAGAACCCTATGACCAATTGTGACCCACTCACTAAGGTTTTAAAAAACGGTATTTAACCGTAATTTTGCCACAATATTAAGATTTTTGGACTCTTTATGCCTGACTACAATTGCATTTGTCTGCAATTTCTGCACAGGTATTAAAGATCGCGATAAAACCGCGACTGCAATTTAAAATCTTGCTACCCACAGTGCAAGCCAGGAATTCCTTACCTTAACAACAACAGATAAATTTATTAGTTATTACCTCCATAGTGGGATAGTTCCGTTAGCAAGCTTCTTAACTGACCACCTACTTCATCATCACATTATCACATACTATAGTTTCTTCTTTAATCAATCTACCACTTAATTTGGACAAGAAATGAATGCTGAAACTTTCTTTTTTAACTTCTTTCCAGAATCAAAACAGATCCACAAGCTAGATTCACATGACCGAACCACCCACCCCCCCCCAAAATTAGAGAACATAAATTCCTGCTAGATGGCACAAAGGCTTATAATTGATGTTACATTACATTAAATCATCCTTGTTTGACGAAGTTAAAATTAAAAGGCGATATTAATTCTCATAAAAGTCCCAAGCTAAGTATGAGAGATTGAATTACTTGAAAGTTGAAAGGTAAAATTAAGATATATGTATGTAATTAACAATTAACATAAGCCGAGTCGAAAGAGGGTGAAAACGAGGCAAATAATAACAAAAATCAAGTAGAAAAAAAAATATACATATGACACGAGGCGTAGATGCCGGAAAGTGAGATTAACTCGGCGGCGCGGCGGCGGAGCTGGATGCGGCGGCGGCGGCGGAGGAAGAGCCCAAGAGTAAGTCAGCGAGAGCCGCCATGGCTCGAACCTGCATCTCAAGCGCGGGTATGTAATCGATTGCCTCTTCGAGAATCACCGGAAGCGGTTCTTTTCTGCAACCGGGTACCAACCGGCCCAGGACCCTAACTTTTCGCTGGACCGCGGGGAGGGTTTTCCCCTTGAGCCGGAGCACGCTGAACCGGGGCTTCCTGGGCCGGGCCGGCCCAACCACTTTCTGCCTCTTGTGCTGCTGCTTCCTGAACTTCAGCTTGAGCCGGCTCGTGAGGATGGCGCGGCTCCACCGCGTCCTCCCCCTGGCGGCGACGGCGAGCACCCTGTCGGCGGCCTCCCGGACCGCCCTGCCCCGCCGCGGGGCGTCGCCGGAGATGTTGACCCTGGCAGCGCCTGGTGGAGCTTCGAGGAGTACAGCTGCTGCTGCGCGTGGGTTTTCCACTTCGCGTGGCTCTGCTCCTGCTGCGGGGCGTGCTTCGCGGGGGATTTCCTCTTCTTCTTCGCCCGGTGCGAGTCACGTGACCGATCCGTGATCGCGGTCGGGTTCGCGATCAGAGATGACGACGGCATGTTAAAGGGTTCTGCGGTTTCTATTTGTGGGATTCACGTGGATACAGATTCGGATAAAAGAGAGAAATTAAGGTTAGATTCCAGACGTGAGGGAGTGGGGTTTGAAGGGATATATTTGTGTGTGTATATATATATTGAAAATTTGAGGCGGTTGTGAGAGCGAGAGAGAGAATGAATGATTTATGAATGAAAGAATGAATGGTGTTTGCTTTGGGTGTTGCGAACGGAACGGGGAAGGAGAAAGGAGTGGGTGAGGTGTCCCTTCACTCGGAGGTTTAGTTGAAGGGAGAGAGAAAGGGTGGAGGTGGCTTATATAAAGGAATCGCGACGCACCACGCGTCCTTTTCCTTTTCCTTTTCTTCTTAACCTAATTAATTGATTATTAGTGACTAATAAGCAGCATAAGCTCCATCTCTTAATCGTGCTTTTCTTTTTTTTATATTTTGGGTTTGGAATGGAGGCTTGCACGTTCGGATGTTGGGCCTTGGAATTCGGTTTGGTTGCTTCAGTTTGGCAGTTCAGCAGCTCCTTTTTTTTTTTCTGCACGAGCCCGTGTTACAACTTGTAAACCGGTTTCGTTGTTAGAATAAATTTGCGTGATGCTTGTCTCGTCTCGTGTGAGGTAAAAATTTGTTGATCGAACAATGTGTAAAAAAATTGGTTATGTTTTCAGTTCAATCACGCATTATGTTATCCAATATACTCTTAAACTTAGAGTATAAGTTTATGGCCCGTTTATTACAACTTATTTTTATAAAAAATCACCCTTTTTTTTTTTATAATTTTTATGTGTTTGTTTAAGCCTTTCAAAATAATGAAGTTGAAAAGAATTTAAAATCTTACTAAAATTTGAAACCATTTTAAATAGTTTCCCATAAAATTATTTAAAAAAAAAAAGTGATTATTATTATTGTAAGTGAATATAAATGAGCTTTTGTATTTTTTAAAAACTCTAAAAAATAATCACTGGATTATTTTACATGAGTATTTTCACCACAAAATTTATTGAAATAAATTAAAAAAAATTATAATAACTTGGTTTTACGAATTTAACTAAACGGTTTTAATTTCCAATTTAAGATTTTATATAATTAAACTTTGTAAAAACCTTTCCTAGCCTTCTTATTTGATTTTGTCATGATTAAAAAAAAAATACCTATTTCATTATCTATTTTTTTTATTTAGACAACAGGTATTTTTTATGATAAACAAATTTATTTGAGTGTAGAACATCGAAAACATGATGAAGTCAGTTTTCTCAACAGGAATTTTTATTTATATATAAGATTCAAACTCAATACCATACTTAATTAAGGATGTACTACTTGAACCAACTTCTCATTAATTTTTTCATTATCTATTTCATTTATAGAGCACTGATATTGTCTTTCCTAGCGAATATATTTTGCAATTTATTGACATTTCTTATAAATTTTTTATTGGCACTTTAAACATGATTAATTATATTACATTCTTATGTAATTTTTTTTTTTACGTCAATTTGCTTTGATTAAAAAGACGAGATTTTTTTTCCTATCTTCTTTTAGAGATAATTTTGTTCGACACATAGTCAGATATTAAATATAGACGTTCCTTTTAACAAAAATTTGAATCTTGATTCACCATTATGGTAAATATATAAATAAATGGACACCTCAGACTTATTTTTTAAAGAGAAAATAGGTCATGCACTGATAGTATAAAGTAGTTTTATACTATCATCTAATTATAAACTACCATTTATTGTAAGTTTATTGACTTTTATAATAAATACTTTAAAAACTATATCAATGGTGATTTCTGATTGGTTAACAGTGTAAAACTTTTTACATTGTTACTGCATGACTATTAAACTCTTTTTTAAATGCAAAGTCTACTTTTGTCTTATTTATTTTATATGCTTTTTCTAAAATAAAGTCTAATTTGACCTAATTTTTATAAAAGTCTAGCAAGCGTTGAAAATTTATTTAAAGTTTTACTTTATAATACAAACTTATCTCTAAAAAAATTACCAAGCTTAACCTTTAAAATAAAACTAAATATCATACATGATTTTAAAAATTAAAAAAAAATATTTAATACAGTATTACTATTAAAGTAATTGATATATAATAAATTATTTAAATATGTTTTTAATCATTATAAAATGGGTGAGTTTTGATTTTGCTCTTTGTAAAAAAAATTCTTGGTTTTTCATCCCTCTAAAAATTTAAATCATTAGTTTTTGGTCCTTATAAAATGAGTGAATTTTAATTTTTGTCCTATAAAATATATTTTCTTTGATTTTCATCCTGCAAAAATCTAAAATCACTATTTTTGGTTTCTAACATCCATTTTAAGATAGATAAATAACATTCATTGTAGAAATCTAGATAACACAATATTTTTAAAATTGGACCGATCATTAAACTGGTCAAGAAACTGGTTTAAGGGTCAATAGTTGAACCGTGGTCAAACCGGTATTAATAAAACAATAATAATATATAATACAATATTAAATAAATACAATATCATAATTTTATAACACTAAAAATTAAAATAAAACATCATTTTATACCTATTTATATTCCTTACTAAATATGTGTTTTATTTATCTTAAAAATATTTTAGATTAAATTTAAAAAAATAAAAAAATAAAAAATAAAAATTTTGAAAAGCACCTGTTCAAACCAATTTTTTGCACCGATTTTCAACATTTTTCCCCAGTTCTTGACTGGTTCGCATCAGTTTTGAAATGGTTCAACTTTTTTAAGTGAACGGACCAGTTGAACCGGCTGGTTCGGTCCGATTTTCAAAACTATGAGAAAACATTATAAAAGTGTCACGTGCTGACATATTACCATAGACACTAGTAGATGTCACCTAGGATGGTTACTTGACTTTTTTTAAAACATTTAAGCTGTTAATAAGTATCATATGACAATAGGAACCAAAAACAATAATTTTATATTTTCGAGAGATTAAAACCAAAGAAATTTTTTTATAAAGACTAAAATCAAAAACTCATCCATTTTATAGGGATTAAAAATATAATTAAGCCTATAATAATTTAAGATAAATTCTTTAGCCTTTAAAATTTAAGTAATTTTGATTTTATAATTTTTTCATTTGATTTTTTATTTTATTGAGATACATGTTTTAGTGCTTTCTATTAGCTTTGTTTCATTAAATAAATGATGAAATGGGATAATCATATTATGTCATGCGTCAGCGTCAATGGTTTGTTTGTTATACATCTTTATTTAACGGAACAATTATAATGAAAAAAAATTAAATTTTTAGAGACCAAATTCAAAATGGATTAATTATTTAGAGACAAAAATATATTTAACCCATAAACTAAATTATTTTCCATGGGACTTATTTTAAAATTAATTTTAAAATTCATCATCAGTATATCATTATAACACCCTCTCTATATATAAATTAAGATAACCATTTTGAACAAGAGCGTTTTTAGAGACTATTTTTTAATGAAAGTGTTTTTAGTTGATTTTTTTCAACAAGAGCATTTTTATAAATTTTTTTCAACCTCTTATCTCTTTCAATTTATCCTTTTTATTTTTAGTTCTAAATTAAATTTCAATATTTTTTTAAAAAAATTGTCAATAATTAAAAATAACTTTGTTTGACAATATAAATTGTTTATCATAAATCTAAAACATAATTTATATGCCCAAAAACATTTATTTATTATAAATTTTTAATTATAATATAATTTATATATTAAAAAATATTTATTTTTTTATAAATTGTACCTATATAAAATAAACATTTATTCAAGACATTGCACAGGCTAAAATAAAATTTAGTGTGAACTACCCTTTTGGTTCGTGAAAAATAAGAATTAACATCAATCTAATCTTTTAACGATAATCAAGATTAATTTATCATTTGAGGCACGAAAAAGTGACATCACCTTGATTCTTTTTTTTTATATTGTTATGGTGTTGTCTAATAAAGAATTACAACTCATTAAGTGCTCTAGTTGTAATAGATTATTGCCACTTCTGCCCTCACGTTGCCTTGTCTGTACTTACCTTTTCTTCGTTTCCAATCTCAATTTCCCTTCCTTCCTATCTCCAAATTTAGAGCTTTTAAAATCTCTTTAGAAATCGTTTGGTGGTCAACATAGGATAAGATAAGATCAGATATGAGAACAGGATAAGAACAAGATAGGATAAGAGCAAAATAAGCTATAATCTTATCTAATGTTTGGTGCACACCAGATAACGATAGGATAAAATATAAATTATATTTAAATGACAAAATTACTGTTTCATAAAATTACTTATAATTTTCTAAAAGTAACTTTTAATTTAATTTTTTATTATTTTACAAAAAAAATTACAATTTTAACTAAACTATACAATATTATTTTTTATTTATGTAATTACTTTTCTAAAAATTATAAAAAAATTATATAAGATTTTAAAAATTTTAATTATTATTCAAATAATTTTGTTTAAAAAATATTTGAATGGTAATTATTTAGTTTTAATATTCTAATTAATAATATACTGTAAATTTACATGTAAAAATTATTATTATTATCATACCCTACTAGTCAAGCAAATAATAGATTATAACAAGATAGGATAGTTATCCTAGCCACCAAATGGACCTTTAGTGGAGTTGTTTACCATACCCAAGCAATTTTTGTTTTTTTTTTTGGATAACAACTCAAGAAATTTGATTTGCTAAATATTCCTAAAACTATATTTAAATATTTTTTTAATTGATAAAATACCCCCCCCCCCCCCCCTCTTAGGTCCCATTTTTTTTCCAAATAAATTTCTTTATAAACAATTATAGGGAAAAAAAATAAGAAAATAAAATAAATTAAAATTTTCATGTTAAAATCAACTTATATACTTGAGCTTAGAAAGAAGTTAAATAATAGAGTTTCTATAAAAGTTGAAGAGCATAAATTAATTTTAACTTATAGAATAAGTTTAATTCATTTCACCTTCTTGTTTTCATCTTCTATAAGAACTTATGAAAAAATTTAGGCTAAAATGCACTTGTGATCTCCCTATAATATTCAATTTGCAATTTTGCTCTCCTAGTTTTTAGTTTCGCAATTTTAGTCTTCTAATTTTGTAAAATTTGCAATTTTGGTCTAACCATTAAATGTTCATATGTTGATTGTTAAAATGTAACATTGATCATGACGTGGCAGTAAGTAGATTACGTGGCAATTGATATTTAATAATATTTAGGCTAAACTGTACTTTTGGTCCCCCTATGATATCCAATCCGAGAGATTGGTCCCCCAATTTTTTAATTACACCATTTTAGTCCCCAAAGAAATTTGTGATTTAAAAAATGATAAAATTAAATAATTGAAGGGGGGTTTGAACCCACCATCTTTACCTTCTCTTTCACCACCTAAATTATTAAGCCATATCTTATTTGAATTATAATGTAAACACTATATTATATATAACAATAATTTTTTTGAAATACTTACTCAATGTTAAATTTGGTTTAAAAATAATAAATATATATAATAAAAATGAATATAAATTTTTTTAATAAATAAATTATATAACTTATTATTTAATATATATTTTTCATATAATCAATTTTGTCTTCCATCTCCTTTTTTACCCCATTTTTTTCTTATCTTTTTCAACCACATCACTAATTGTTAAAAACATAATTGTAGCCTAAATTAAATAATATGATATTAGACACTTAGTAGAAAAAGATGAGAAAAAAATGGAATAAAAAAGGAGAGGAAAGACAAAAGTGATTGCATGTTTATATTTATTGTATGAAAAAATATTAAATAATAAATTATATAATTTATTTATTAAAAAATTATATTTTTACATAAATTTATTATTTATTATTATTAAACTACATTTAACATAAAATAAGTATTTTAAAAAAATTATATTTATTTTTATATATATAATATAAGAGAAAACAGGCCATGCATTGATAGTGTAAAGTAGTTTTACACTATCATTTAATCACAAATCACCATTTATTGTAAGTGTGTTGACTTTTTGTAATAAATACTTTAAAAGTCATATCAATGATGATTTTTGATTGGTTGACAATATAAAATTTTTTACAATGACAGTGGATGATCATTAAATTCATAATATAATGTTTGTATTATGACTTACATAAGTTAAATGGCTTAGTGATTTAGGTGGTAAAGAGAAGGGAAAGGTTATGGGTTCAAATCTCCTTTCAATTACTTTTACCATTTTCTAAATCATAAATTTCGTTAGGTGACTAAAATCACAAAATTAAAAAATTAAGAGACCAAAATCGCAAATTAGATATAATAAGGGGATCAAAAGTGCAATTTAATCTAAATATTATTAAATATTAATTGCCACATCATCTACAACGTTACAATTATAACAGTCAACAGATGAACATTTAACAGTTGGACAAAAATTGCAAATTTTACAAAGTTGGGGGACTAAAATTACAAAATTAAAATTGGAGAATCAAAATTGCAAATTAAATATTATAGGGAAGACTAAAAGTGTAATTTAGCCAAAAAAAAAATTATTCAAATAGGATGTTGTCATAATAATGCTCACCAAATCCATTCATCACTATGAATTTTTTATCTACTATCTCTTATTACAGGGTCATAATTCATGCTAAAGTGATTAAATTATTACTAGATGGGTTTGTCGATAATTAGATAGTAACATGTTTCTTTAACATGGGTTATACCATAAATGCACATAAAATGTTTGATAAAATGCTCAACAAGGATTACATCTCAACCTGACATTCATTTTCTCTATGCAGCCAAGTATAATTAACACTACTTTTTTTTTTTTTTTTAAATGTAGAGCACATGGGGTAAATAAAGGTTCGAGAGTAAATAAGGAAAAGAAACAATGGAGAGAAAGGGGATAAGTAAGGAGAGAACGAGAAGCAAACAAAAGAGATGGATAATGTTGTTTCTTTTCAAGTTTACAAATTTGGCTAAGGGTGACAATAGAATAGGGTAAACACAGGTAGTAATTTTCGTCACTCATTCCATTGAATACAAATTCATCTCATACTTGCATGAATACTTGTTAAGTGAGTATCTATTAATTTTATAAATATAAACAGATATCCATAAATATTTTTTAAAATATATATTTTTAAAGTAAATAATTAAAAAAATTAAAAATAAATAATTCTGAGATATAGATATATATATATATGGTTTAGGGTTTATATATATATTTAAAGAATGGGCAAGGTTATTCAAATTCAATCCAAATCACTATATAAACCAGTCCAAAAATAAAAACCAATTAAACCATTAATAAAAAACTGATTTTTCTATTAAGTTTGGATTGTTGTTTGGATCCCATTTTTAAAAATTGAACCACATCCCTAATAATAATATTATACTTTATTCTATCATGATTTTTATTACACCCAATTACCATCCTTATACTTTTCTGAAATACCATCCTTATACTTAATAAAAGTAACCATACGAATTACATTATGGTTAAAAGATGTTTAAAGCCTTTAAGTTATTAGATGCTAAAAGATAAAATTTCACTATTATTCAAAATAAGCAAATTCGGGTTTTTATAATCATCTGCTTTCATATAAAATAAATTGTTCATTAAAGTAGTTAGTTTTTTCTTGGAAAATATGAAAATAATTAAACTAAAGGAAAATGAAAAATAAAACATATAGGTGACATAGGTAGTATTTTGAATAACCTTAGTACAATAAAAAAATAAAAAAAAATGAAGAAATTGAATCATTCAATTTAATCCGAACCACTTTTGATGATATTGGATTGAGCCACATATGATATTATATTTAAACCTATTTAATTTGAATAAAAATTTAATTTAAGTATAATTTATATATACTATTAGTGTAAAATAATTGTACACAAAAATCAATAGGAATTTATCTTATTTCCACAACATGTTAATAGATAAGATGAAGTGGTAAAATGATCAAATCTTATTGAATGATTGTGTAAAATTATTTTACATTAATAATGTATATAAATTAAACTCATTTGTTTTTCTGTTTAGATCATATGATTTTTTATTTAAAAACATATTCATAAAAAATCATACTTAATTAAAACACACTAATAGTGTAAAAGGTTTTTACACTATTATTTAATTACAAACAAATTGTCATATATGATAAGTTTATTGGCTTTTATATTAAACCGTTTTCTTTTTATCTTTATATGTACACTTGATCTTCTTAATTAACCATTTATCTCTCCCAATTTACCCTATTTTATTTTCATTTTTAAATTGTATTTCAATAGTCTTTTTAAAATAAATTGTGAATAGTTAAAAATAACTTTATTTTACAATTTAAATTATTTATTATAAATCTAAAATATAATTTATATATTATAATATATTTTTTATTATGAATTTTAATTATAATATAATTTATATATTAAAAATATTTATTTATTATAATTTTTAATTATATAAAATAAATATTTATCTTGTACAGGTTAAAATACTAATATAATAAAAGTTAAATACATAATTTGATATAATAAAAACTTTGTTTTTTATTTTTTTAAATTCTCAACAAACTACTACTTTAAAACCGTTAATAAATAAATTTTGCCTTTCTAAAAATACGGGAGGAATAGAAGACCCATTTCTAAATATAGGTTGTTTAGATTTGAAGATGGCCACTTTAACTTCGCATAGAACATTCACGTGGCCTCCACAATGAATTAATTAACTTGCCACACAAGTGGTTAATGGATCGTTTAAGACTTTTAAAATGACATCTTATGTTTATATAACGGACTAAATCAATATCAACCTTTTTAAGAGACCAAATTAATATTACACTTTAATGTGAGCAAAATTATTGTATATTTTGAAATTTTGTGTAAGAAACTTCGTAACATGTGGGTAGGCATATATTTGAAGAACTTGATATGAAACCTACCATTTTTTTTTTCTTGTAACTTTCCTATGGTTTTGTTTGTTAAAGAAGAAGGAAATAGAGAGTGAAGAAATAGGTAGGTGAGAAAAGAAGAGAAATATGTGAGAAATATAGTGAAAATTAAGTGTGCTTGGTTTAAGAGAAATAATAGAAGATCAGTAATAGGAAAGAAAAAAATAAAAAACAACATAATCGATTATGTTGTAACATAATCTGTTATTTTTTTCTTTTGTAAACATAGTTGACTATGTTTTACAACATAATTGATTATGTTGCACATCCATGTTTTACTTGCGCGCAAATTGTTGTTATTCTGAGTGAAAATTTTTATCCGTGGATCCCACCTATTTTTTTGAATATTTCATTGCAATTTCATACTACCAAACAATTAACATTCTCCTATTTACACTCTATTTCTTTTCCTCCCCTTTCTTTGCGTCTATTTCATGGATAGTGTAAAAGGTACAGCAGCACAGATGCAAGTTCGACTTCCTGTAAATAGCTTTCGGCAGGCAGCTAGCAATAATGGGCCCAAGGGTATCCTCCAAATCACATCCACGGATATATATGTCTTCAGAAAGCTATTATGAAATTCTACTCACTCATCTTTGATAACTTGATTAGGTTCTAGAGAAAGACATACCAGTAGTACAAGGGCTACTAAATTACAAAAAAAGAATTGTGCAATAAATTTGTACAATTTTTGTATAACAATGAGAGTCATAAGAAAAAAGAAAAAGAAAATATAATAAAATAATTGATGGAGGATAGGAAGAAATAAAAAAATATGTTATAAAAAATATTACTCCTATATAAATAATATAATTCAATGCAAAAGCTATGCTATTTAAACTGTTTAATCAATGACATTCGTATATAGGGATGACAATGAGTAGGGTCTGGATAGGTTACTATAGTACTTATTTCCATATTTATGTTTGAAAAAAATTCCCATATCTAGTCCTATACCCGTGCGGATAACAACTTTAATCTCAATCTCTATACCCACTGAGTACCTATATACCCATACCTGCACTTGTTACCTGCACTTTACTTAAATGTAGAGCTGTGAAAAAAAATTGAGGTCTTAGGCAAAATTTATATTCAAAATTTAATTTAATATAGTTTGTCAAATCTCATTTTATTTTTTTATCAATTAGGAAATTATTGATCAAATTTTTATAATTAAGTTTTTCTAATATTTCACTTTTAATATATAAAGGCAAATTCATTTAATCTATCTTTTAACATAGTTAATATCAAATAAAATTTAAATAATTTTAATTTTAGAAAACCTACGTTCAACAATAACAATAAATAAGTATTGTCACTAATACTTTAGAAACAATGCATGCATTTGAAAAAAAATATAATCTTTTTATATAGTTTATTTTCAATGGAGTATAAATTATTTTTAGAATCTAGTTTATATATAATGACAGTGCAAAGTTTTTTTACACAAACATCTAATAAAATTTGATTATTTCATCATATCATCCTGTTCATTAATATAATGCAATAATATGGTAAATTCCTTGTATATATGTAAAAAGGTTTTACACTAGTAACACATAAATTAAACTCATATTTTGTTTGTATTTCTTGTAATATCTTTTTTTAAAAAAAATTAATCAAGATTTTTAAGATTGTAATACTCACTAGAATTATCTTTTTAATATATTATATGATATATATATATATATATATATATATATATATATATAGGTGCGTGTATGAAATGAGTTGAGTACTATAATACCCATATCGGCACCTATCCCTATTAAATTTTTTAAATAAATCTCCAGTCCCAACCCTATTCCTATTAAGTAGGTATTTATCCTACCCATTCTAAATATTTTTTATAAATACTCGTAAGAACTGGGTAGAGTTGTCATCCCATCCATATAGATCTTTGATTGTGTGTTCTGGAATTCGGTGGTTATTGTTGTCTATTTCAAATCTGTTACAGCGAAACTTGAGTTCAACTTTTTATGCATTTATGTTGTTGACAGCATCCGCTGAACAAAGCAATTTGTTTTTCTGCTTTGAAAAATGTTGTTAGCATTGCCTCGGAAATCGTGAATCATCCACCGAATTATAGTTTCAGAATCATGATTACAAAAACAGGCATTTCCACAATTGTGTCTCTTCTTGTGATTAAAAGCGTATTTTTCCACACTAGTGATGTTCTGTCTGAGTATTACAGTGTCCAGGATCTTCGTTGAATTAATTTGACTTGAGTTATATTGGCTCGATTAAAGGGGTGTAAAATTTTACCAATTCTCACTTTTTTATTTATAAAAATTAAATTCAAATTCTTATTTAATAAAAACCAAACTTCTTATTACTTGAATTAGAGACCGATGTCCTAAGGTTTAAAGGCCACAAAGACTTTGTTTGATTAGTGCTTTAAAAAATAGTTCCCTGTTTTCTAAAATATACCAATAAGGCTTGAGGAGACCCTTAGAAGATAATGCTGTTGATCAACCATCCTCCAAGCACTTGAATAAGAGTATTTGAAGAAAATAAAAGAAGGAAATAAACACCTCTCAGAAGTTTTAGTATTTTAGTTTTTAAAACACTTATTTTAGAAATAATTTTTAAAACTTAATAGATTTTGGATGACAAAGTGATTGCTAAGTAGTGTAGATTTAAAAAAAAAAAAACTGTTTTTAAAATAAAAAAATGAAAAGAGAATCAAACATTTTCTAAGACTCTTGTTTTAGCCTGCAAAATATAGTTAATCATTAATATTTTTTCTTCACAAAAATTTAAAAGAAAGATGTTTATTAATCCATTGATAGTATTAAGGGTAATGATTTTCTTTTTGAAAAAAGTACTTATCATCTTATTATGACTCATCCTCTTGTAGTTAATAATTATCTCATTAGTTGACCTGTATAACCTATTAATTAATCCATATATATATATATATGTGTGTGTGTGTGTGTGTGTGGGTGTGTATGTGTGTGCGCGCGCGCGTGCACATGTGTGATGTCTTTCATTATTAAATATTATTAATGTTAGAAGTTGGAATGGTAAAAAACATATTATATTATTTATTATGCTTTTCAAATATTATAAGCAATTTTTTACTTTCCAAATTTTAATATTTTCAAAATTGAAAGTTTTGAAAAAAAATTTATATGATTGAAAATGATGTATTAATTGACATATTAAAAAACTAAACTATTTTTCAAATACATATATTGTTTATACTACCAAAAAAATACATATATTTTTTATATAATAATATTACGATTCCAATTTCTAACAACTATTGCTTCAGTGAAAAGTGGTTTTTTAAAACAAAATTTAATAATATAGTACTTAAAATTTATAAGAGTTTAATTTCAATACAATGTGAATGTAAAAAGTTTTACACTATCAACTAATTAAAAATAATGATAGATATGACTTTTAATGTAATTAATGTAAAAGTTAACAAAATTACATACATGACGATTTGTGATAATGACAGTGTAAAATATATAAATAAATATTGAATAAGAGTAAATAGTCTATGCGATAACCATGTAAATAGTTTTTACATTGTCATTCAACAAACCGTTATGTATAATAAGTTTGTTGCTTTTATAATAATTACTTAAAAAGTTATACTAATGATGATTTTTGATTGATTGACAATGTAAATTTTTTTATACATGCATAAAAATTAAACAATATTAACTATGATAATTTAATATCTCAAAAATTAAAAACTTTAAATAAAATTATAATAAATTATTTTAATTAGTTTATAAAAAAATTTCTTTTTAAATTTTACTTTAAGTCTAAATATAAATATACATTGGACATCTCTTTTCCGAATCGTTGATGTGAAATAAACATAAGTATTTTTTTTCTTTTTGTATAATCCAATTATTTTGTAGGAAGATGATTGTGATTCTTTTCTATCTTAGTTTTATATGCTAAATATGATATCACGGATCATGATGACCATTTCATTTTACGATTCAATTAAAACTTAAAAAAACGAAAATCTCCTATCATTTCAATTTTAATTTCATCGGCATCAATATTATAATAAGTAAATATCGTTTAATTGATTACTTGACAAAAAGATATTATAGTTAAAAATTATTTGACGATGCCAATAATATTTCCCATCTTCTAAATTTGAATGTAAAGCTGATCCAAATGATTCTATACTGTCTAGTAACCTAGACAAAAAGAAAAAATTAACTTGAAAAATAATAACAAAATAAATGAAGTTACTGTTTACTGATTGCAGCACTTCGTAGCTTTTTTTTTTTTTTTTTAATCCATACTGTGACAAAATTAGCATATATCAGTTCAAGAGTTGTTTTCTTTAATTGTTTAATTGCTATAGTAGCATTCGATTAAACACCAGTGACTGAATCTTAGATAAGTTCCTTACTATCTTTGCTCCTTTTAAAATTTTTTTATGTCTTTTAAAAAACTGAAGACAATATCAATTATTATTTTTCAATAAAAACTTGTTAACATATTGGTAATTGCAAATCAATTATAAATAACTCACAAATAAAGTATAATTAACAGGAAATAAACCACTTTTCTCAGTCAATGCAGTTGAATTTTACTAAAACGCTTTATGTTCGGTGAATGAAACCAAAATTTGAGTTGTGCAATGTCCTGCATGACCGGTACATTCATTTAATCGTATGTCTTTATATCTCCCATCAAACTTCGCCCCAAAATCAAAAGCAACATAATGCCAATCAACACGAAAGCTCACCGAGATGAACTTTGACAAATTCTGACAATATTCGAGTTTCAGTGCCCCGGTGACTTTATGATGAGCATTGAGCAATTCCATCACCCATTTGGAATGGGGGGCATGCTGCATGCACTTGTCTTTCACCTATTCACTGAATGTATAGGCCCCGCAAATTATTTCTTTTCATTCCGTGCAATGATTATTGGGTTTGATGATCTGCTTACAGCAAAATAAACAAGAGGGAGATAGATCGATGCATGTGCTTTGTGGGTTGTTTTGTGGCACTCTTTTAGCCCCGGCATTGTTTTGTATTTTGGTTGGGGCTTTGGATTTTTACTCCTTTGAGGTTGCGGATTGTTATGCTTCACATGCAATTCCCGAAATGGACCCCAGTACAGTACCCTATGCAATAAATATTTTATCGACATAATCCTCAATTATTTCATAGTTAGCCCATTAGAACCAAGCAGCAGAAGCAAAATATGGTGTCTCGTTTTGCTTTTTTATTCTTATTTCAGAGCTTGCTTCCCACCAAGCTCCCTTTCGCACATTGTGCTAAAATAATGCTTGGTGCAAATTCATGGGTCCAATGCCCTGTCCCTACATTGGACGAAGCTCAGGATTCAAAAGACACCACTGCAGAAAGTAGAAAGCTACTCATTTGATAATATCAATACTAACCGAGGGTTTAAAAATATAAAATCGATTTTTTATCTAACAAGTGACGTGATATGATAAAAAAAAAAAGAAGAAAAAAAAGGTTGGGTGAGTCTAATAAGAAGTGTGGATCAATCACAGTTGTTAAAATTAAAGGGTAAGAGCTGCATAAAACATAAACATAAGTGCCAATATCATGGTGGATGATTTTGTAATTTTACTTCAGTTAGGAAAATGGTAGAATAGGCAGACACCTTCAATACTAATGGTAGCGATACCAATGGTATGTTGAAACTGTTACCAAAGGCTCACCCACTGCATTGGCCTAAATTGATCTCCAGAAGGTTGTTTACTAAGTAAGATTTGAGTAACTTAAAGAGAATCTATCCCGCATCTATAAAGAGCATGAAAGTTAACTCATCATCCATGACCACTTGTGCCAGCACTATTTTGTAATTTTTTTGTGTGTGTTTAATAGAGACAACCACAGTTATAGAAATTGTTCCGTAGGTTGCGGCATAGTATAAACATTTAAATTAATCATTGAAGTGTGTAAAAAAAATTAACAATAAAATGTACTTAAAAAAAATAATAATAATTAAGGCAACTCGTTATATAACTTTTCACATATTAACTGAGCTAAGATTTCTCACTCTCCATCCCCATGTCGTGATACCTATTACCATGCGTATGTCAAGAGAGAAATGACACAGGAAAACCTTAAAATATATTTAATGCTAAATCACTATTGGGCATTATGATGCGCCAGAGAGGTTGCCTCCCTTCGGTGAGACACAATAAAGATAAGAGAGGAGCATTAAATTAATGAACAAGAAAGTAAGATGTTACACATCAGTGTTGAAGGGCAATTATATCCCAGTCCAGTCAAATGATTCTAAATGAACCGGCACACTGGTAGTTGTGCATATAATGATTATACTTCACATGTTCTCGAGTCGAGAGTCAAGGTGTACATAGCAAAATTGTAAACTTTAGCACGAAGAAGACCAAGTCCAACTTAAGATATGTTCAGGAATTCGTAACTAACCAACTCAGCTAAACCAAATTAAGAACATGGCCCCAAAGTTATTGGTTGTTCTAATTGGTTCTATTTCAGTATTTCTAATCTGATCCCATCGACTTCGAGCGTTCCTCAAACGAGTAATACAAATATGTCGTACGAAATGAGAAAATCAGAAGGAAATCCAGAAATGTGACTAGTTAATTAAAACACCACGATTGTTGACTGCTTGGTATATGTGGACTCCAACGCTGACACACTTGCTGTTCTACCTAATTCTATAGTTCCACCTTAAAACGCGCTTAAGATGCTTTTGTGAATACGAAACCGTTGCTTACGCAGTTACAGTATTGGAGACGAGTGATGTGGCTTCCAAATGTGAGCAACCGTAACTCACGAAAGCAACTGGTTTCTTGTTAGAATTTTGGGGTCGATTTAGTGAGATATAAATGTTGATGAGGTGGATATAAAGACGTGAGGTAATTGAAGGGTTTATTTGATAAACTTTTTAGAGTTATACAGTTAGAGGGGGGAAAAAATCTTAAACTGTAGAAGATAAGAAGTCAAGTGTCATGGTGAAGTCTATTTAATAATTACTAAATAAAGAATTAAGCAACTTTGCTTAACAATATGGTTAGAGATGCTTATGCATCGGAACTTTTTCAGATCATGAAAGCATATGATCATTTTTGGGGTAGATTTATATGGTATTTCCACAACTTTGGTTACCCGAAAGAGAAATCTCCGTACAGGTACAGGGACGACACAAGAGTCATATAACTTCCATACAAAACTGAATCTCTACTATTTGAACTCGCGTTCTTATACCCATCTCTAGTCACTATGGGAGGCATGCGTGTGAACATAGAAACATGAATGTGCAATAAATTCGATGTAGTGCTAGCGAATCAAATTTGCTTTTCCTGCGTGATTATACTCCTAGCACGAGCTAGTGGTAAATAACAGCCAGTCGTCACCCCGAGTTTTGGTAAAGCAGAAACAGTTAAAGTAGATATAGACACACTCTCGATGTCCCACCGGCTCAAAAACTCAAACATAAGATAGTGTTTTAGTGCAAATTTTGCTGATGCCGATGCACCAAATCTTGCTTTAGGTAAAGTTAGTTGTGAATGTCTTACTCTCACATGCATTGGCTTAAAAAGTACATTCATGGATTACATCAAAACTTTCACTTTTTTTAATTACTAGTGGCTGGCCACAGGCTAACTCCAGTCTCCATGTTTGGTGATATCGCAATTATGTCACCAACAGAGTTCAAAGAACACAAGTAAATTAAAGTCGTTTTCCAATCAATGGTTTTTGGTGAATCTGTTATCAGTAAGAAATAGATCTAATTGGACTCACTTTAAAAAGAATAAGACATATATATTTGATTACTGTCACTATTCTATCAGCATTCTTTGTCATTTTCTCCCGTAGGTTTTTAACTACCTCCATGAAATAGCCTATTAGGTAACACCGTCTCCGTCGATAGTATATGAAACGAGATAAGCAGCAACTATATTTCATAAATTATAATGCCCTTATACCAGAATTTATGAGGTGATTAATGAGTGATGACCAACATCGTAAGCAATCCTTATCCTAAACTATCTTTATCAGAATCTTTCAGCTTCTTAATTGCGACTGGCATCACTCCTAGCTTCTTTTTTGCCCATACTTCGTAACAAATCCAGGCCAACAATTAAAACAGAGTTGTCTGAATTTATGTATGTGTCTTCTCTTTTTGAATGAGTGGCGCTATCCCCTAATAGAAGAACACAGAATGTTTCTGCTTTCGTGTCAAAATTCCAGCGATCAAATTAAGTATGAATTTCAAATAATGATCGCTAAAACAACCACCAGAGGTCCAGAACATTTACATTGATGAATTCGAGTTTCTGGGCAAAATATGTCCTGGTCTTACACATATAAAAGCAGATTTGGTATTTAAGAATGTTATGATTGTCATTCTTAAATAAATATTGGCATAACGATTTGTGTTATATATTGGTCTAAGTATCTATTTGATACACTTTCAAAATGACATAGGGTTGATGGTTAAAAATGGGATGCCAGCATGTTTGGTAAAAGCAATTCTGATTGAAAAATGCTAGCAACACACTTTTTGACATACTCTTTTAAACACACTTTTTTTTATTGATTAAAATTTCTTAGAAATTACAAAAAAATTGTATATCTCACATCTTATTTAATGACTCTCTTATTTGATTTTGTAGTTTCTAGTAAATTTCAACCAATAATAAAGTGTGTTAAGAGAAGTGTGTTAGAAAATATATTGTTAGCACTTCTCAATCTGGTTACCCTTCAAGTAGCACACCACCAACGCCCATCATATAACAAACCTATTATAATAAACATTTAAAATTGAAATGGTCACATTATATGGTTTGGATTCATTAATGGGCACACTCATTTACTAAATAAATGTTGAAATTATATATCCATAGTCGGAAATAGTTATAGGTGACACATCCTTTATTGTTGTGTATTTAGGGCACCAAGCTCTTCGTGGGTTGTACCCAAAAAAAGAAGAAACAGAAAGCAGTATAATAATTGACCAGAAGTCCAGAATAGATTAACAAATTGCAAGGAAAAATGGGTAGACATGCATATGCTGGTATTTTCCAGTAAAACGTTAACCGTTAAATTTATGCTTGTTTCTCAAGCTATGGGTCCTATTATTAAATTCAATGGTGTAAATTTTCATGGAACATGACAAAAATGTTATGCAAGGTTATTGTTAATGTGTAGCATATGACCTACATTAACGGGTCCTAGGGATAGGAAATGGCCTCGTGTGGTATTAAGAAACGGATTCCACTTCCATAAACCTGTCGAAGTTAAGGTGGGTAAGAAGCAAGAACAAGCCCAATTGACCAGCATATGAAATCCCATGAGTCTATGACCAAAGATAAGTACTTCTATATGAAGCTGAAATGGTTACCTACTCAAATTTAAATATATAACTGCCAATGATCTTATTGTTCTTCGTGAATTGAATTTTTTATACAAACTAACCAACAAAACCTTCATAATTATGCATCATTGCACCCCCAATCACAAGAATCTGTGACATATGCCCTAAGTTGCAGATACATGTCGGCAACGGGTAGTGAAGATTATAAATCATTGAAGTATCAACTCTGGGAAGAACGTGATTTGAAACGCCAATCTGCCCTTATATATATCAAGTTATCAACACAAACCCCACATACGCAATTAAGATTGCTTTATAAGGATCGCATGAGGTAACCTGGTACACATCTTCTACTAACAACAGTAATCAACCTCATCATACAACTATTCATACATCTATAACAACTTCAATGGCAGACAATGCAAGTTCAGGGAAATTCAAAGTACCTTTAGTGTAAGATCGAATTATATCAATTCCATAATTTCCAAGAATTTTCAGTTAAAGAGATATATTTACAAGCCACATAGTTGAAGATTACCTCTTCTCCCGTAGTCTAAAAGCATATTATCAACCTTCGTGGAATGGTTCAGGTTGGCATTGGTCCACTGTAAGGGCTACGAGTATCTGAGGTGAAGAAAAACACAACTGATACTCCAATTACCGAAATGAAGGTACACAGAAACAGTCGTTTTTTCATCGAAAGTGAATGAGCAATGTGATCTCTCTCCGCTGGCAGGTAATAGGTTTGGAGATCGTGTATGACATACTCAATTATTCCATCCATAAGCTTTCTACATTGGGGAGCATCATCGACCGAATTGAGGACCTCAGTTTTAACATTTTTGAGAAAATTCACAGCAATTTCAGCCTCCACAGAAGTGAACTTAGCACTATCCAATTCATCGGCACCAATACAATTAGTGGAGCTAATTTCCACTGTGTCGGTGATTTTTTTAGGAGTTAAATCAGATGGAACCCAAGTCAACGAGGAAGGTTCTTCCAACAAGAAGGTCTGAAACATATATAAAACATTTAAATCAGATGAAGCATCCACTATCCATTATCCAATCAATACAAAATGTTTACTAAATCCAATATCCAATTGATTTTGGCAATTGCAACCAGAATTGCATTGAAAAATCGAATACATATCAACAATAAATCAACGCATCTAAGAATCGTGTCTGTCGCATAAACAATAAAAAATTAAAAGACAATTCGCACACGGAAGATTTTCCTGTATGTTAAATTTGATAAACGATCAACACGATTTCCAAGCTGCGACGCATTTTCCGAAGCGTTTTAGTGTCTTGTCTCACATGAATGATATGAATTGAAGGCGGCAAAGAAACATCACAAAAAACATCACAAGAAACAAAACACTAAGATTCGAACTTACCGTTACATCTTCGTTGCGATTTGCATCTGAGATCTCAGAGATCGGTGATAAATCCACGAAATCTTCAGAAACGGATGCAAATGCGGCATTCAAGCTCTTGTCTGTGATCTGGCGAAAGAGAAGGCAGATCGAGTCTGAAAACGGAAAAGGAAAAAAATAAATAAAAAAAATCAGTGTTCATTAATTGTGGTGTGCCTTGTTAAACTTCTTGGATGGAAAATCCTTGAATCTGCCATTGCGATTCTCTGTGGAGCGCGGGAAGATTTTGTGTGGTGTTTGATGCTCTTTCATTGGCGGGAGTTGAATGGTGTTCCGCGGAATTTCAATTTTTAACTATATATACGTCGAAAATTCAAAATGGATAAGGATAATAAATCCTTATATATTTATTATTTCTCATTTAAATGGCTTTTTCCTATTTAAAATTTTTTTATTGAGAAATTTTTTTGTCATACTTTATTTTATTTTAACAAGTGAATAGTAAACCTCAAATAAAAAAAAGTGACCAGTAGTGTCTTTTTTATAATGGTTAAAGATCATTTTTTTTTATTAAAATTTGTTTTATTGTCAACTAAAAAAGTACTATTAGTGATGAAAATAAAATTGAAATTATGAACGAGAATAGGCAGGGTATTATAGTGTATATCTTTGTACCTACATTTGATAAACAAAACTACTCATATCTAAGGCTGATCATCGGTCAGATTTGGTCGGATTCGGGCCCAAAATGCTCAAGTTGACAAAACCGAGCATTGCTATTTTTAAATTGTTTCCGACCATAGAACTTATGGTTAGTTGTGTGGTGGGTCTGACAAGTGATGGGTGTAGCAGATGGGTTGAGGCCAGTCTATGTAGATGTAAGAAATAAACTTGAAGTTGGTGTCGAATAAGAAGTTTCTCATGTGTCACTGGTGTTTACAACTTCAACAACCTTGAATGCTTCGATAACAAAGCCACATCTCCAATAACAATTTTGAAGAAAATTGGCGTGATAATTGAAATATTTTAAAACGTGATAATTAAGATCTGTAAGAGATTTGATGATCATGTGAGGTTTTAATGAATAATTACGTAGGTCTTTTAACCTAGGCCTTCCATTTATCATTCTCATTTTCACCTAAGAAAGTCATTCGCATATGATACGTTCCTTATATATATGCAGTGTTTCTAAAGTAAAAACTCCTTCTTATTAAGAGGAATAAGAACTTCCAATAAAAATTGTTGTATGACAATTAAAAAAAAATAGATTAGATGAAAACTCAATTCACTAGGGCAAAAAATATATTATATGCTAGGATTTTACGTCGGTTATAGTATAACCAATATAAAAAACAAGATGGTGGCATTTTTATAAATAACTGGGAATGATTTTAGATCAGTTGTAATATGACAAATGTAGGGATGAAAATAGGTCAGGCCACTCAACAAAGGCCTATTGCCTAACCTATATCAGGCCTAGGCCAGGTCAGGTATTTTTAAAAAATAAATCAAATCAAAGCTTTTATTAAAGCTTATTTAGTTAAAATGGCTAGGCCTAGGCCATTCAAAAAGCCTTTAGGCCTAACAGGTCGGCCAATAAACATAAATAAATATCTATTGTTAATATTATTATTATTGTATTAAATTTGTTATAATGTATTAAAATTATACATTTATTTATCTTTTTAAATGATAAACATGTTGACCTACATAAAGAGTCAAGCTTATAAGTTTATTGAAAGATAAATTATATTCTATTTAGAGGTCTTAATACAAAATATGATTTTAAATAAATTATCATACTTCTATCATTGTGTTAAATCATCACAAAGTAGACCTTCAAACAGGCTTGTAGGCCAGCCAAGCTTTTATATAGTCCAGGTCAAGCCGTTAAAAAAAGCCTATGATAGGTAAATAGGTCAGGCTCAGGCCATAGATTTTTAACTAAGGCTAGGCTCATGCCCAGCAAAGCCTAGCCTGACCTAGCCTATTTCCACCCCTAGACAAATGTAAAAAAGGTTTTTTATATCTGCTATTTTAATAATCAATGTAAAATATGTTTTTTTACATCGGTTAAAAATTCAACCAATGTAAAAAAGCTTTTTATATTAGCACTTCTATAATTCGAGGTCTATTTTCCTTTCCTTTTGTAAAATGCTTTCGACTCGCTGAAGCAACTCCTCCAAACCCTTAAACCTCTATAACTCCTCCATCACCGTTGTCGACAATGAGGTTCTCCTTATTCTTCCCCAAATTGTGACCTTAACCTTAATGCGAAACACTCTTGCCCCTAAGTTGCGACCTGGCCATTGATGTGTGCTACATATTCGTCCCCAACCCTTACTGCCATTGACGCCACCACCAGAATTTGCTACCACCGTCAAAGGTAAGTCATTTTCTTCCCCAACTCCGTCATTACTGCTATTGTTGGTAAAAATCGAACATGTGGCTTGTTTTGGTTCTGACCAAAACTCGTGCCTTTTGTGATGGGTTTGAACAGACTGTGGGTTTCCTTTATTGGTGTTCAAGTTCGAATTTCATTGTAAAAGCCTCTGCGTGCTGGTTCTTGGTAATTTCGAACCTCCCAAAATGCCCATCAATTTAAATTTATTTGAATTATATGACCGTTGAAGATTGTGATTGTGATGTGTTTGCATGTTTGGCCACAAAGAGCCTAGTTGGGCCTTGTGTGATGTTCTTGGTTATCGATTGGATTATCGAATAGGTTAACATGTGGTATTGTGATTAATTGAATAGATGTAAATATGGAAAAATACTAAAAAATAGAGGAAACTCTGTTGAATTTCCTGTATAAATTTTGATTAGATTGTCTAATTTATTGGTTAATTCACAAAGAATGAGAATAGCCTTATAGAGCTTAGTTAGGCCTTGTATAATGTTCTCATATTGTTAATTTCAATTGTATGACTCTTGAGAATTGTGATGTATTTGCATGATTGGTTAACACCCTTCCCTGCAAACCATGCGTCCTGCAAGCAAAATGAATCCTTTGATACATTTCAAATAAGAAAGCACTTTTCTTATTTTTTCCAATCCTAACATTCTCTTCACTGAAACCTAAACCCTAAATATAATTTCTTTGCCTTGCAACAACGCTGAATTATTACTATGAAAGAGCAAAGAATGGATTTGTTTTACGCCAAGCTTTGCGACCTTGTATTCTCCGTTAATCACTCTGCTTGTTTGAACTAACATTTTATCCTTTTGTGTGAACATGTAGATATTTAACAATCCACATCAATCCTTCGACATTGACTTGGATGACATCCGCACAGGTTAGGCAAGCCATTTTTTTGAGTTGATCAACTTGTAAATTTTTACTTTTTTTAGCATGTTTAAATTCAGGATTTTAATGAAATGTTTATAGGATATTTGTGATGATTATAAAATATATGTGATGATTATAGGATGTTTTTGTATTATGAGATTTTTATATTAGATATTATGTTATTTATGATTATAGGATGCTAATGTGAGGTTTTCATGATAATTATAGAATGTTTTTATTATGATATTATGAGATTGAGGTTTTTATGATGATTATTAGATAATATGATATTTATGGCTGCTTCTAATCAACTTGTGATTTGGAAAAAATTTGCCTAGTTGTTTGTATGAATATTACAGGGAGGTAAATGCATAAATAAAAAAAAACCTACATTTTATGTCGATTATGGACATAATAATTGAATGTAGAAAGTCACTTTCTACATTGGTTATGTGTCATAATCGATGTAGAATACCTATCATTCTACATCAGTTCTTTTCTCAACCAATGTAAAAAAATATTTTTTACATTAGTTCACTATCTGATGGAAAAATACCTACATTCTATATCTCCTGTATCTATGATGGGTCTACAATTGACCTAAAAAGTCCATTTTAACCAACATAAAAAGTCCTATGTGCACTAGTGATTAAAACTATCACGTGTGACTACGTCTTTTACTGCCTATGTTGCCTTCTTGTTCATAGTATTTGTTCACGTCTTGGCGTTGACACTCTTTCTTCATTCACATTGCAAAACATGCTCCTCCTTTATATACATCGCAGCACCACACATGTTCTCATCCTTTATTTATGTCATAACACCATAATTATGCTTTACTAGTTTGTCACTTTTGCCTTGACACCTTATGCTTTGCCCCCTCTTATTTCATTCACATATTCTTGGCCTCATTTTTGTGCTTGTTCTACTTCTATTCATGTTCTTGGTCTCGTCCCTGTGCACATGTTCACTAGTAAGAAGGATTGCTCCCTCACCTGTTAATTTTCCTTCCCTTTCATTATATATTACTCTTTCAATTCTGGAAAATTTTCATTACAATGTGATTTTTGTTTTAAATTTACCATGACTGAAAGACACATTGTGTAATGTCTCGGCCATGTTGTCACATTTAACCAACTAATGATGAACGCAAAAATAATTTAATTTTAGAAAAAAGTTATTTAAATATATAATTACGAAAATATGTGTAACAATTTCGTGATGTAAGAAACATAATAACATACATAGTCGTGTAATCATAATAAAATAAAAACACAATAAAATTTCTAAATATGATACCTCTTACATAAATAAAATGAAAATATTGTATTGTGTCATACAATGCTACAAACTATAATCTAAATAAACAAAGTGATTACCAAAGTATTTCAAAATACCCAAGTACATGCCATGAATGAAATAGTAGGAAATGATATCAAAATACAACCAAAAGAGGAGGGATTATATCCTAAGTACATCAAAATGAATCCTTGCTTGCCATACTTTTACCTTAACAACTACTGTTGCATGGCCTCAAATGGTCCTCAAAGCTAGCGATATGAATAACTGAATGGTCTTCCTCCTCAAAGCTAACGATATAAACAATTGAATGGCATGAGGGTCTTTCGCAAGTTGAGGAAATCATAAAGCGATCCTTTGATATGTAGAGTGGCAGTAAAGCTCCACAAACATATGCATGGTGAAAGAGATCATTGGGACTGTAATGGGAATATAGGTGAACATAGCATCCCCTATAACGAAGCCTATTGACTATCAAAGTCAACTTGCCATGTCGTACGATTCCCCATTGTAGTATAAGCAAACTCAGTGTACATTATCCCCATGCGTTGACGTGGGCATGCCATCTACTCTCACAATGCAAACATCACAATCATCACTCACACATAAGCAAAAATGGTGAGCATGTAGAACAAATATAATATGGAAGTACATACATGTGCAATGACGTACTCCATGCATGCAAAAAAGGATAGAAGTATATGCCAACAATGAGAATAACATATGATACGCAACACATATGACAAACTCGACTCCATGGAAATTTCTATCATTTGAGTGATCAGTTGTTAATGTCTCCTAACATGGTAACATCATCAACAACGACCTTCAGGTCAACAACATAACATGTGCCAAAAACCATTCGGTGGACACACCAATGTTTGATCATTGGTGCGACAATGGCTTTGAGGATACCTATACAGGGGTGGCTAGTGGTTACCATGACACGCGGTTGCATCACCCTAGCCTCAGTGGAATCACGCGTCTATATATCCTCAAAGTTCTACCTAAACAACCTTCACTAGCCTTCCCACACCTGTCGAAGACAAAGTGCACATTCATTTTCTCAATAAAGACTCATGCTCATGAATGCTTAACAATTAAGGTATACATCATTACAAGATAATCATTCCAACATCATCACTTAGACCTTACATGAAAATAGAACAACAACACTGTACTTGAGCCATAAAGCATTAAGCTACAACCACAAATTAACTCCTCAAGCTTTTAACAACAACACTATACCATGTGTAGTCCTCCACAAGGTTCTAAAGCACTTTATCTAAAACAACCAAATTAAGGTTTGGAAAGATTGTTGATAAGTTACAATGTTTTTTGTAAATTTAAAACTTTACGAATTAAATCATCATTTACGCGTAATATGTGTATTATTAAGTTTTATGAGAAATCCCTTAAGATTCCACTTGGAAATCTTAAATAAATTTTAGTAAATTGAAATAAGTTCAAATATGTAATATTTCATTAATATTCATGAATTAATTATTTTTATTTTTCAAATTTTCCAAAATGCCCTTAAGTTCAATATTAATTACTTAACTTCAAGAATTTGTTTCAAGAGATTCTTAAGTCTTTTTAACTTGAAATTTTTATGAGAACTCCATTATATAACTATCTTACAGTAAATTATTTTTATAGAATTTTTTGGGCTTTTAATTGTAAAAATACAATTTTTCCCCTAAGTTCATATAACCTAGCTAGAATCTTCATAATTAACTCAAATTAAGTTTAAAATATATTTAATCTTAAAATCTGACTTGGATAAGTCATTTATGATTAAAATTAAATATTTTAATTATGAAATTATTTTAATTAGTGAAAATTATTGTTTCACCCCTAATTAAGTAAATTTTGACTAAAATACTTACAATTAACTTATTTTAATTCCAAAAATTTATATGTTCTTCAAATATGACCAAATAAATTTTATTACAGCTAAAATTAATTATTTTAATTGTAACACTAATTTATATTGGGTGAAATTATCGTTTTTCTCCTAGTTAACCTAATTACCAAATTAATTACTAAAAGTACTTTAGATTAGCTTCCTTAGCCTAATCTTTTTCCCAAGCTCATTAACTCTTAATTAATCACTTTTAATTATTAAAATTAAGTTTTTATCTCTACATTAAGGTTATAAAATATGATTATGTCACTGTTTTGTCCAAAGACACCATTTTTATAATAATTGTCTTCTAGGTTAACTTAAGTTCAACCATCTTAACTCTTGATTAAGGTTCTTGTGTTACATTTTCAACACTTATCTAGCAGCCATGGTCGCTCCATCCATGGATCAACGTCACAAAAGTGTAGTGAAGGTTCAAAATTTTATTTTCTCTTTTGTTGTCTTATGTAAAGGTTAAAGGTTTAATTTTTTTAACTCCAAATAATACAACCATCAAAATACATCAATAAAGCATGAAAATATAGTTCATATTCAGCCACATAACACCAAAAGTAGTGAGCAAATTTCATGTAACATAACATGCCCATAAGAGCAAAATATAGTTTGGTACATGAGGAAGCTAGTTATTTACTTCATATATATTCTTTTACATGCGATCCTCATCATTTAAACAACAGAACGCCTAAAAAGAATGACCCATGATCCATTTATCGTTAAATGTTTAGGAGAACTTATAAAAATAACTTATGATAAGTCCATAAGTTATTTTTAGATTATTTCAATAAACTCTTTAGGATAATTTATGAAAATAACTTACAACTTATATAAACTGTTCAACCCATACTTTTCTTTCAATTATAGAAACAACTTATATATAAGCTCTTACATGATAAGAATTTAATAAGTGCTCATTTAAACTGTTTTCCTAAACACACCCTACAACATAAATGATCTTAAGACCTTTAAATACTTCTTCATTTCAATTCACCAATGAAATGAAAGTCTTAAATAAATGGTATAAGAAATTCTATCTTAAAAAATACCTTGTAAAAAAATTTAGTCCTCACAAATTTCATTGCATGACAAAAACCTATTACTAGACTTTTTTTTTTTATCAATACATTAAGGGCTGGACAAGATGAAAATATATGAATATGTTTGGAAAAGTTAATTTTAAGGGAAATTAGTCTAAAAAACTTTTCTAACAAAGTGTAAAATGACTGCTTTATGACATGAAAGTCACAGGTTCAAATATTAGAAATAGCCTATCACCTTGGGGCGGGTGGGGGTCGTAAAAATGTATACATTAGGATAGTAGAGGTGTTTGTGAGATAGATTAAGACAAATTTATCTTTATTTCAACGCAATCTTAAATTTTGATAAGGTCATTTATTTGAATCTGAACTTGACTTGATTAAGGTTCGATAATATGTGCGACAAGATTGGATCAATCCAATTTGCTAAATTGTAGCATTAAAAAAAGTATAAAATTACAATTAAGGTAAATTTTACATTTATATTTCAAGATAAATAATGTTAAATAAATATAATATCATGCTATACAAAATATTATCTATTAATTAACTCAAGAAGTTTTATTATCATTAGATAATTATTAATAATATATATTTTTTAAAAGAATAAGACATCGAATTGGGTTGGAACAACCCACAGTATAACCTAAATCAATCCTAAAAACTCATTAGGTCTAATTTCTAAAATCTAAACCCATCAAACTTAATATTGAACTAGGATGAGTTAGTAGGACAAGACGAGTTATATATATCTTTACTAAAAAAAATGTAAAAAAGTATTTTTTAGCCTTTAAATTAATCTAGATGTGTCATAACTTTTTATGTTAATAATTGGTGGAGACAAGAGTATTTGAAGTTAGTGTTTAAATTACAATGATTGCCACTATGCCACATATATTTCCCCTCAAGTGTTGGATTTTAATTTATGCCTTTATGTTATATATATATATATATATATATATATATGTTTTTCATCCTACAACAAAAACCTTTAAGCGTATATTTGGTTGTGTGGTGGGTAATCAAAAATCACATAAAAACATGGAAAACTAGAAGCAACTTAGTGTTGCTTTACTTTCAACATGAAAAATTAATTGCTTTTACTTTACCGTGTCACTCCTCCAAACGTGCTGTAAATGTTCATTACTTAAAACTGCTTAATTGATTTTTTTTCTTTGGTAATAACTATTTAAAATGTTTTAAAGGGAGAATTCATCACATAGACGAGTCCTAAAAAAGGTTCATATAAGAAGATCTAGGGAAAGGAAACGAGACTCACTGAGTTTATAAATGATTTTAGTAAGAGTGATATTCACACACCTAAATCATAGAAAACGCGCCTTCAATGCAAACCATTGGACCATTTGTGTGTAACACGTGATAGTTAGAAATACCTTGGTTCCATTGATTGAGGAATGTGTCAAGTTATGTAGCACCTACAAGAGTTGTGTCTCGCATTTTGGAAGAGAAGGAAATAAGGTTGCATGAGTTGGCTTAGTGAAAATGTCCTAGCCCTTCTTGTTCCAATTCCAGCAGTGTTTGAACCGTGGAAGTCATATTAAGACTTTGGTTTTGTTTGGATAAGTTTTTCCATAAACAAATCAGTCTTATGCATAAGTTAAAAACCCAATCTTTGGAAAAGTTAACATGAGAGAGTTTTTACAAATTAGCTTATGCATAAACTAATTTTAGTGTTTAGTAAAGCTTATTTTATTTTTCTTTTTATTTTCTTCTCCAGTAAGTGCTTATAGAGAAATTTATTCAAATATGCCTATCTGGAATCTGGCCTCATTGGACATTTTGTGTCCTATATTATGAATTAATCATTTCCAACAAAAAAAAAGTGAGTAATATTCCTTGTAACAGTTAAAAGAATTTATAATTCATTATGACATACAATTCATTATCTAATTTCTAATTCTGCATAGGGATTTTTATTTTTGGTGTATATCGAAAATATTTTGGTGAGAAAAAGATAAAATTCATTTTGAAGACGTATTGAAAAAAAAAATAGTTGCAAATTGTCCAATTCCTTTCGCAGAAATTTAGGGCCTGTTTGTGGCCAAGATATGATATGATAGGATAAGATATCTTATCCTATCCTATTGCAATCCGTTGTTTGCTGTGTTAGTAGGATATGATAATGCTATCTTATCCCTTATCTTATCCTATTGCTTTAGTGTATTTCTTATCTTAAAGGAGGAGCTGAGTTAGAAAGCAACAGAATAGGATAAGTTCTTTATATATATATATATAAATTTATATATATAATAATAATAATAATAATTTTGACATGTAAATTTTGAAGTATATTCTTAATTAAAATATTAAAAATTAAATAATTACTATTCAAATATTTTTTAAATAAAATTATTTGAATAATAATTATAATTTTAAAAATCTTATATAAATTTTTTATAATTTTAAGAAAAGTAACTACATAAATAAAAAATAATATTCTATAGTTTAGTTAAAATTGTATTTTTCTGTAAAAAAAAAATTAAATTAAAAGTTACTTTTAGAAAATTATATGTAATTTTATGAAACAATAATTTTATCATTTGAACATAATTTATATTTTATCCTATTGTTATCTGGTGTACACCAAACATTATATAAGATTATAGTTTATCCTACTCTTATCATATCTTATTCTATCATGACCACTAAACGAGCCCTTAAAAAAAAACCTTTATCTTGTTTGTTCCATGTGGCAGAAAATTAGTGCACGTTGATTTAAGCAGTAAAAAACATATTTAAGTCTGAGTTAAAAGTTTTGCCAAAATACTGAATTGTGAACGACGAGTTAAAAGAGATATTACAACAATGAAACAAACAAGACAGACACTGTAGCTTGTGAAGTGTGATGAACCAACATAAATTTCTAGCAATTCCCACCATAAACCATAAAGCAGCGGAAGTGAACAAATCGCACGAACAATGCACGGTAAAATGATGGTCTGAGTATTATCTCTAGCCGAAGAAAATCATTTATATTTGAAAAGAGTTTTTATTATAAATCAGCAATATTATTTGATAAGAATGACTCTTTCATGAAAAGAGTTATTAATGACTTTTTAACCAATTAAGAGAGGAACAAGTACATGAATAGAGAAAAAAATTATTTTGAAAGAAAAAGAAATCATTTTCCTATGCTTCACACAACCTATTTTTGTACCATTCAATATTTTTCAATTTAAAATCACCAAATATTCTTACAAGCTCAGTTCATTTTAACCACCCACGTAACTAAACGTCTGTTTTACCATAATGGCATAATCTATGGAATATAATCATTTTTTCTTCAAAAATTATTATAAATTATAATAATTTTTTCTTCCAAATATTATAGTAATAAAAAGATCTTAAAATAAACTTATTCAAATACGCATCAATTGCCTTTCACCCTTTGACGGCAGGAAAGCCAGGAATCATGCGTGTGCTTCAAAATAATTTTTATTGTTAATCATGAGGGACTTTGAACTCTTATGCAAAACGTATGTATGCCAGTAGTCATAAACGTATGCGAAGGGTCAACGGCTGCTGTCACGAGTAAAAATCTACACTGCTTATCGTCATCGGATAGTAAAGTTTCAATCCATTTATATCAATTAGTATAAACACAATTGGTCGATTAAAAAGCAGAGGATGATAATATTTTAGATTAGATGCCGAGAAATTAGAATGTCATATATGTTGATGTGGATGTCATGACAAGGAGTGCCGGTAGCGAAACACGGACCGGAAATTTGAGGTAACAAAATGATATATATTGTTCAGCAACAGTCTAGAATGGGAGGAATATTCGAACAGAATGTTTTTTGTTTACACGAACCAAATTCTAATAGTGTACTTGTACGGTATATTTGCAATGACTCTAAGACTCGTATTTGCCGGAGACTAGGAGGGTAAGAATACAGAAGTTAGAGATTATACATGATGTCTTTAAGACCTATCTATTTTATTCTCTTATAGGTAATGGTAGTGATTTTTATGTGATGGAATGTGAAAAATGTCTTTGAGGTGAATTTGTGATTTAATGGACCTTGGTGTTAGATATTGTGTTTTGTGGCTGTATTTGGAGTTAGTGTAGGGCCATAAGATTCTCAATCCATTAGGTGCAATGTGTTTTATAGACCAACTATTGGGCTTAATGGTATTAGGCCACGTATTGACTTTTTCCCATAATGGGTTTGAGTTCTATTGGATGTTTGTGTAAAAATAAATTGCATTGATAGTGTATATAAATTAAACTCTAAAACTAACCCATATAAAAATTTATAGGTTTATTAGGAAAAAAAAAAACATTGAACATTGATTTGAGTTGGCCATGCAAAGACTCCAACATTCAAGTCTATAGATCAAGTAAAGCAACCATATGTATTAGAATTAAGGAGAAACCTAGGAGTGAGAGGAGTTCTGGTTAGGTGATGGAATGCTTGTTAAGGTACAAGGGCAATTATTAATCAGTTGTTGCATGTCAGCATGAAAAATGGGGAGCCCTTGGATACCTTCAAGCTTGAACTTGGATCGAGGGTTTGGGTTGATCTTGTCATTTCTCAAGGCACATGTTATACCAAAGAGCATAAAGATGTTGCAAATGATGTGCTATGTCGCTTTTGAGGGTATATGTACATTAGTCACTTACATAAGTGATTAAGCTAACCTCATAATAAATGTTCACATGGAAAGGGCCACCAAAGGAACCTTTAGTGGGCTAATGCATTTTTAGGTCATGGCAGAAGAACACATATGTGACAAATGTGTACATTAGCTAAATACATTTCGATGATATCAATAACTCACTATATTAAAATCATAATTTGTTGTTTTGGGGAGTCCCATCCTAATAAATGGGTCTCTATGAGAGCTTATCCCAAAACAAACAAATGCTAAATTTACCAAAGATGACTCTAGTATTTTAGTTAAATAAGTATATAAGCAAGTTAAATAAGATATAAACTAGTTCAAATCACTTGCTAAACAAACTATATTATGTATTGATTGGAAAAAAAAAATTAAACTTGATTATATAAGATTTTATAAAATAAAAAAAGTTTTTTTTTTTTTATAATATATACTTCATATTATTAAAAACCCAATATATTTTGTATATAGGGTCTCAACTCAAGTATCTTGAATCAGCCGTGTAAGGGTATAAAAGGTGCCGGTGTCATCACTATAGTACCCGAAGATATATATTCCAATTTTATTTATCATCCCAAAGTCAAGAATCTTATGTGTAGTATGGAATATGGAGGAACAAAACATAATGGCCCAATCCGCGGCTAAATCTAATGCTTTTATGCCAACCAGTCAAAATTAACATCTTCACAAGAGAGACTTTATCGATTGTAAATGTAATTTGTATAGTTCTATTGCGGGAAAAAAAAATAAAAACTGGGAGTCAGCTTCCCTCTCTCTTCATGATTTTCTGCAAGTGGAGTACCATTTTACCAAAGATTAATTTTTTATAGAGTTTAATGACTATATACTGTTATTGTAAAAAAATTTACACTATCACTTAATTAGAATTTATCATTAATATGACTTTTAAGGTAGTTATTATAAAAGTCAACAAACTTACTATACATGATAGTTTTTGATTGGATAATAGTGTAAAATTGCTTTACACTATCAATGTATAATTTATTTTCACTTATATATAATATATATATATATATATAAACCAAAAAATGGTAGGGATTTATGAACATGCATCCATTTTTTATTTTTTTAGAAGGAGTATGTTAGCAATCTAGATCTTATGTGTATTTTAAGAGAATTGATTTAGTTACAACTTACAAACATATTTCTTCTAAAAAATAAATAGGTATACATTAGCAAACTACATAAGGATTTGTTAATGTACACCCATTTGTTTTATTGACCATTCACGTATGGTTTTATGACTCAAATTTATAGTTATAATTTCTCATAATAAGAAAAGTTCTCATTTACTACATCCATATATAAATAAGGAGTGTTAACAACATATTCTCTAACACATTTCTTTTAACACATTATTTGTTATTAGTTAAAATTATTGAAAACTACCAACAGGAGTTGGGTATAGTGGGAGGGCTAACTTCTCACAATGTGGCAAACCAAGGTTTGAATCCTAGTTAGAAACGGTAACCACATATTTAATTAGTGTCTAATAGTACCTTGAACAGGATTGCCTCCAAAGAAGAATATCTGTAGGGAACCAAAAAAATTTATTGAAAACCATAGAATTATGAGTAAGATTCTAACTGGAGTGAGCTCTAATGGTCTATATATATGGCGCGTATCAAATGATTTTTTTTTTTATTGTGAGAAATGAGAATTATAAATTTGGGCTATACAATCATACGTTGTTGATCAAGCTTAAAAGTTAATTAATGGTCATATGATTAATTTAAAAAGTCGTGTGCATTTTTTCTTTTATTTTTTACCATTCAACTAAGATCTAACACTCTTAAAAAAATTAAGATCCAATGATCTATATTTGTAGGAGTGTATTAAATGAGAACTTTTTTCATTATGAGAAACGAGAATTATAAATATAGACCATTAGATCATGTTTAAGTGTTCAAAATTAAAAAAAAAAATGCACATGACTTTTTTAAATGGTCATGTGACCACTATCTAACTTTTGAAAATGGATCCTGTTCAGTAACATTACTAGTGGATGAGCTCTCAGCCTTTTAATAATTTTTTAATAATTTTATTAATATAATATATTTATATTGTAAAGTGAAAGTTTAAAAGAATTAATTGTGAGAATCTCAATTTTTTTCTACTTGAGAGAATCTCTTCTCCTAACTTTTAATTTTAACTATCTTTGTATGGTTATATGGCATAAATTTATAGTTTTTATTTCTCACAATGAGAAGAATTCTCACTCAATATATATATATGAGACAGAATCAATTTATGTCAAGTGTCAAACTTTTGTGCTTACACTATTTAATAACTTTTTTTGTATAATACGAAATTAACCAATTTAGTTGTTGAATCATTTGATATTATTTTCTAATTATGTATATCAAATTTCACATAAATTACACATAATGGATATTAAATTATATTTCAAATAATACATTATCCATAAAAAAATTAGTGTAATGAAGTATCAATTAATTTTTGATTTGCATAAAAGTTTATATACTTAATCTACATTATAATAATTTTGAATTCAATAATTAGATTGATTAACTTCATATATATAGATAGATAGATAGATAGGTAGTCAAAATTAAAAAAATTAGTTAATGATTATAAATATAACATCTGAAAAACGTTGTGTACATTAATTTTATAATATTAATTGCTTAAATAAAATCCAATGGTCTACATATTCTTTGTTCTTATTTCTTAAAATAATAACAAAATAATATTTAATTATATATATATATATATAATATGTATATATATATATATATATGTATATATATATATATGTATGTATATATATATATATGTATGTATATATATATATATATATATGTATGTATATATATATATATATATGTATGTATATATATATATATATGTATGTATATATATATATATATGTATATATATATATATATATATTCTTTGTGTGTAAAGGAGTGTTCATTGATATATAGAATTAATAAAGAAACTTCTTAAACTTTGAAGATATCCAAAACCAGGATCTAATCTAGATGAGTACCAACATCCTCTTCAATTCCACTTGTTGTTCATTGAAAATTGTGTCATTCCTATCAATCCATATAGACCAAATAGCAACCAACCAAATTATCATCCAATTCTGCTAAGAGTTTTCCCTTTTACTAAACCCAAATGATCAGTGAAGTGAGTTTTCCCCTTCGCTACAATTAATTTGACCAACCTGCACCGATAAATCACTTGAGAAAAAAATATAGGTCTTTAGATGACTCTTGAATATCATTGTGATATGGACAAAACATTGAGGAAGTATCCAGACCAATATTTCTTTTGGCTAAATTCATCTTAATAGGAATCTTATCCAGATCATCAGCAACCATGTGAAGGCTATATGACCCTGAGAGGTACCAAGAACCGTCAAAAGTCATTTAAAAGTAGAGTTTACCCATCCCATCAATCTTTTGTGTCCTTAAACAGTCCTCTTTCAGCGCTTACAAGCCTGTTGATATATATGTTGAATGCATGGTTAACATGTTATTATGTTTTCGTGGTTCACGTGGTAATTTAATTACACCAGTTTACGATTGCTATTAACGTGCGTTAGTAGCATGCTCGTTTAGCAACTACCTTTTTTTCCACCCAAAATTTCATAACTAAACCTTGTTACCGTATTGGATTATATTGTTCGTAAAAATTGCCAGTCAACTAGTCACAGTATCTGGAATAATTAAAATATAGCAAATTGTCTCCCATTATTAAATCACAAAGCGGAGATTTTGCCTTTAATGATTGAATAATTGAACATAAACCATGAAATTTCAATACTTAGCGATCATAATAATAATTTCACTTTTGGTGGCCTTACCGAGTGATAGAATGGCAGCGCATCATGAATATTAATTAGTGGCAACCCCACTCAAATTCTTTGCCATCTATAGTGCTACCTCTGGGACTACTCTAGCTATTCCAACAGTTCTGTCACATAATCGCCTCTATAAATTGCCACATTTTGCAGCACAATAGTCGTAGCTCTCAAACACTTAGCATATAACTTGGTAGTAGTAGTATATATGTCTAAATAATTAGATTGTCATTACATTTTTATGTTAGAAATTTAATTCAGTCTTTTTAATAAGTAGGTTATGATCCGCAATTAAGCTCTGATAACTCATCACACGGTTAACTACGTTAGGTTTTATCTGAACTATGGCTTTAATCTTACCATAAGCAACAAGTATTGTCAAAGATACATATAACTCACGCAGCTATAATTATATATCATCATTCATTATTTTTGTTGGCTTATTATATACTTATTCCTTCAACAGGTTGTGGCAAAATTGTCAAGCATGAGGACTTTATTACTTTTGTTTGCCTTCATTATGATGGTGACCATGCTGCATGCTGGTGCACTCAAGGAGGAGCATGAGCAAAGAACGAAGGCAAAACGCTATCTACTGAGCGAAAGTTCTCTTGGTCGAAAGGGCATCGGAAGCGACACAAATGACCACCCCATGAAGGGTTCTGCAACTGCAAATACCAACCCTGCTGATTCTAGCAATAATAACAAAGCCAAAAAGAGTGATGACAACAATAATGATGATGACACAAATGATAGCTATCAGAACTATGGCAATGGTTCAGGACCATCCCTTAATAGCCACCACTTTTTCAAAATTCGCACTCCACCCATTCACGGCTAGCTCTAGCTACTATCTGTAAGTGGGAGACGAAGCTTCTTGAATATGTGCATGGTGTTGCATGTATGAGCGCACCGGTTAAATAAAGTGCAACTAGCATGTGTCTATGTGTGTAAGTGTGCATCTTAGTTTCACTAAGATAATTAAAGCTATCAGTCTCCATGTCTTTCTTTTACTATGTATTAGTAATAATATGCGTCCCTAGGTTACTAGGGCAACTGCATGTATGTATGTTTTTCTCTTTTTGGCTGATTTTATAGGTAAAGAAGACTAATAAGTAACACCGGGAAGCAAGCTAGCTTAGTTCTTTAGTTTCATCTTTTCTTTACTTGCGTATACCTGATTGGTTTGTGTGTGTGTGTGTGTATATATATATATATATATATGAAAGCCTGAACGAAAAGTAACTAAAAACCAGGCCATAGATGATAGATCATTCAAAGTTCCCACAAATTCCCAAGTGTAATCTGTTTCTTATCGATCGGGTTAGATATTGAATTGTGTATTTTCAAACCCGATAAATCCTGACCTGATTTAACCATTTTTTTTTCATTCTATTTTAATTTGATTTTTTATTAATATTTTTGAAAAACTTAAAAAAAAAATAAAAAATTTGACAAACCTAACCTAGTTAAGCTTGATAAGTTTAGACTCTGTTTTTTTTATTAAATTCAACCCTTGTACATGTTATATTTTAATTTATATTTAACATTTTAAGTTTTTATAATTCAAATTAATTTTCATTATAGAAAACTAAAACTATTAATTTTATCCAATTTTATATTGTCCTTTGATATATCCATTGAGTAAATTAAAAAGTATCAATGGAATGAGATATAATTTAGTTCTCGAAAATTGAGACAATTTAATGATTTTCTTATTTTTAATTCAAATTTTTTAATTATTTTTAAAGTGATAGAGTAACACCTATCTCTCTAGTTCTTTTTAGGACGCCGTAGATGAGTTAGAAATATGGTCAAAATCATAAGACTCACAATTCTCTTTTAGCTTTTGGATATGTTGAGTTGTGCTCAATCCACTTCAAATACGTATTAGATACGTATCTGTCTTACAGTAAACTTTACATTCCAAATGTCTTCTCCCTTACAATATATAGCTGATGAATTAAGTTAGCCCCAATTTAATTCTAATACTATGCTAGATCTTTGGTAATCCATATAAATTTCACACTACTGCTCTAGGTTCAATCTGCAACATGTACACGCACTTGCTATAATGTGCTGGATCATGAGGTTTTTATTATTATTATTATTATTATTTTATTTTGGAGGGTGAAGGGGCTACATAATATCTAAGACCTCATATAGGAGAAGTACATAAAGACTAATGTGCAGACAAAAATTACTTGATTGAGACTTAATTTGTAGCAGTCTCCGAAAAACTGTGTCACTTGGGTAAAAGTTCGTAGGGAGGTTTATGTTTTTAAATTCCATCACTGTTAGCCTTATAGTTATAGCCTAATGTAAATCACCTTAATTAATTTATAAATGACTACCTGTACTATAGAACGATTTTAAATTTTATTTTATGACCTTGAATGTGAAATGAAACGCGAGACAAAATAGATCATTTGCTGCAGTGCTACCTCTGCAGTAAAAAAAAAAGAAAAGGAAATGGGTAGAGAAAATTAGAAATGAAGCAAAATGATAAAGAAATAAAGAAAAACTAAAGAGAGATAAAGAGACTGTAAAGAGATTGGCTGTAGAGGATCCAAGTCCCTGCTTTCTATCGGTCGTGTGATAGTGTAAAATTCAGTTTCTAGGATTTTGAGGCAAGATATAGGCATAGATTTTTTAACTCAATCATAATTATATATATATTTTGAACTCTTAAAATTTCAAACAAAATTATAGTATAAAATTAATAATTGATTGCTCATTATTTATTTCTTACTCAAGGTAATTTTACAATTAATTTAATAATTGATAATTTTATCAAATACACCACATGGGTAAGTTTATATAATATATGCACAATGGATAATTGTCCTCAATTAAGTTTGAATATAACTATATAAGTGCTTTTATTAATTAATAAAGACTTAAAAAGATCTCAAAAATAGAAAATAAAGTTGAAATAAAATATATATACAACGATAAAGCTAATAGGTAAATAAATTTGTTTATGAAAAAATAAACTATGCATTGATAGTGTAAAGTAATTTTACACTGTTTTCCAATCACAACTTACTATGCATGGTAATTGTTGACTTTGATAATAATCACCCTAAAAGTAAAACTAAAGTTAATTTTCAATTGATTGATAGTGTAAAAGTTATTACGCTGACAGTGTATAATAATTAAACTCTTTGTTTAAATATAATTAAGTAGGGACAATTATCTAATTTAATATAATGGATATTCACATGTACACATGCCATAATACCCATCACTCGACCCATTAATAATGAATAGAAAAAAGATTCATTTATTTTACGTGTGGATACTATGTAACTGCTGGTCAAATTTAGATTTTACTTGCAAGTATTTACAAGTACAGATAATTTAGTCATCTTATATTCATCTGCATGCAAGACTAGGGAAGGAAACACTAATTAATACTTGAGACTCTATGTTTGTCCTTTGTATTATACAGTAGCATCCAATTAGATGTTGGATACATATTGCATAAACAAATAAATCAGTTAGTACGAAAATATTTATACAAAATTAGACGAATAATTTTTTTGGACCAATTAAGGGAGGAATAACCATTCATAGTGCGGGTACGAGTGAAATTTGATTTCAATTAAACTATCTTCTTACAAAATCTGTGCTTTCATATTTGACTTATCTTCATCAGGATATTTTTCCAAATGATCAACCAATTCTCCAACCATAGCTCGGTGGCTGACTCGTCCTTAATTCCCTTCAGTAGCTCACCAAGGGAAGTTTTCAGATAATCTGCGGCATAAACTGAGACAATCTTCACAGATTTGACAGAAAATCCATAATAAACTAATAAGTTATTGTATGTATACTTGAAATGAAGCATGAATTACCTCTGTTTCAAGAATTTTACCATGTACAAAATCCTCACGTGCATGTATTCTGTTCCTCTGCCAACAAACAAAAAGCTAATTTGATTCGTGTAAGATGTATTAGATCATTATACAAATGATGACAACCAGTTGCGAAAACCCATTAACAACAGTTCTTTCATGTTCTTGATAAGCCTTTCATATGATACACTTAACTACAAGAAATTATTGTATGGTCTGGACCAAATGATCCCGATTAATCTCTACGTGACACATTAATAACTTTTTCTTGTAAATTGAAAATTGTAGTCATATGAAGATTGACCAAGGTAATTTATTTTTCAATAATTAATTTTTCCTTAGTTACACCACCCACAACTGAGGCAAGACCTGTCAATGTATGCCGTTGTCCCTAAGATAGAAGCGCATAGAAGCGCATGCCTTCTATGTGTTTCCGAAACATAGGTATCAACCAGCACATCAAAGAGAGACATAGATTTTTTGCAAAACAAATTAACAAACCATGGGAACCCCGATACTGTGGATGGGAGAAGAAATAAGAAAGAAAGAAAGCAAATGTGAAAAGAAATAAAAGAGAAGAAAAAATGTTTTAAAAAATAGAAATAGGTAGATTTATAGGTAGTTTAAATTAAGAAAAACCAGAAAAAAAATGATAAGAAAGAAAATTTAAGTTCTCTTTCCATTTTCTTGATGGTAGAGATTGAAAAGGAAGAAGAAAGAAAAGAAAATCACTACACGAAATTCGCATTTTTTTTATGTTTTTGCTGAAACTAAAATGAAAAGGCGGATGCTAAATCGATGTTAGCATTGGTTTTGAGCCTGTCAACTATTTGACGCTACATTGCTAGAAGCTAAGTAGTTGTATTCATGTTTTTGGCTGACGCTATTTAGCTTTGGCCAAAAAACATACGCTAAATTGGAAGCCAAACGAAAAACAAATGGTTGACACTACGTTTAACGTCTACATGGCAGAAGCAAAATCGACAGCCGACACTATAAGAGCCACCACTCAAACCACCAACCCAACTCAATTCAAATCATTGCCACAACTTGAATCTTGCCTTTGCTAACCATTCCCGAATTGTCGCCTTTAGAAGTCAAAAGACATGTGAATTAACAACTTAGTTCTGTGGTCGAAGAAAATGAAAAAGAGAAGAAAGTAATCAACCTCTGTGTCAATGCTAATTTTGGAGTTCATTAGAAAATACAAATCCTTGTAAATGCTTGCTAAAACAACAGGTGCAAGAGTTATTTAGTCTCTCTAGGTGGATGTACTATAATAGAGAAAATATTTTTCAAAGTGACTTTGTGTGATCTGACAAGAAAAATAAACCTTGACAACCATTTCGATAAGAACCCCTCATGCTCCACATGACTTTCATTCCTCATGAAATGCTTTATTCATGGAGTATGGTCTGGCTTTTTGGCCAAAGATTTGAAAAACAATCTAAATACTGCAATCAATTCTTATTCTATTTCTTTTTCCCTCATCATTGACAAGAAGGCTAGAAATAGGAACTCCTATAACATAATAACCCTAAACAAACCTTCATATCCTCCAACGTTATAATTACTTCCCCCAGTGAAAAAAATAAATAGTTGAAATTAATTAAAATAATATTTAACATGCAAAATTAACCCGTCTCATATCTGACATTATCCTTAGAAATATTTCCTATATTGATATTCCATATGATTGCATGATATCGCACGATACATTTAAGTTTTAAGTTGCTTTTGTTTTTGGTCTTTTCATGCTCAATCCACTATTTCTCTACTCTTGTGAGTGTATGCTATGTCACTTTACCCTTCAATGTGAAAGTTTTACTTTTCTAAAAAATAAAGGTTTAATACATCAGTAGATCCTTGAACTTTTTAGGAATATTTAATTAGGTCTCTAAACTAAAAAATTTATAATTGAATCCTTAATCTTCTAAATTTTTGTAATTAGGTCCCTAGAGTTAGTTCCTGGCAGTTTGGAACCGCAAAAAAATTTACAATTTGTGGCAGTTTTATTAACTCTAGAGATCTAATTACAAAAATTTAGAAGATCAAGGATTTAATTACAATTTTTTTTAGTTTAGAGACCTAATTAAAATTTTCTAAAAAGTTCAAGGGCCTATGGATATATTAAGTCAAAAATAAATTATTATTGATATATTAGTATTTTTCTACCATTTCATCTAGTGACTGTGTGTGTGCTTTTGAAGAGTTACCTAAATTATTACACTGTGAACTTAGTTACATACTTTGTCGTATACCATTTCATGAATAGGTTGTGTAGTGGGATCCACTGGATCAAGTGGCCAAGCTCCACCCAACCTATTCGTAGAATGGTATATGACAAAGTATGTAGTTGAGTTCACAACATAACAACTTATTTGTGATGGGGAAAAAGGATATAAAGGTTTGTTAAGGTTATTCTGTTATAAAAACTATTGTTTCTAGACATCAATGTCAGTGATGAGGAAAAGGAAATAGAACAACAATTGATTGTAGTGTTTAAATTGTTTTTCAAATCTTTGGCCAAAAAGATAGACCATACCCCATGGATGAAGTATTTAATGGGAAATAAAAGCCATGTGGAGCATGAGGCATTCTTGTTGCTGTGGTTGTCAAGGTTTGTTTTCCTCCTAGATCCACAAAGCCATTTTGAAAAATGTTTTTTCTATTGCCATACATTTATCTATAGCTACTAAAACAACTCTTACACCTTCTATTTTAGCAAGCATTTATAGTGACTTCGGTTTACTTAACAACAAAATTAGAACTACCATAAAGGTTGATTGCTTTATTCTCTTCTTTATTTTCTTCGACCACAGCTACACTGTTAACCTGCCACTTTTACTTCCAAAAGCTATAGTTCCAAAATGGTGAGCACGGATGGAGATTTAAGTTATGGTGGAGGATTTGGGTTAGGTTGGTGGTTTGAGTGGTGGAACATGTAGGATGCAACAATGTACATGACAATGGTGTTAAGGATGACGAAGAGGTAAAAAGGTTTGAAGCACAAGATGAAAAAGCTCCAAATGTTACTTAGGGAAGTTGGTGGCAACAATTAAAAGAGATAACTTGAGGCACTCCAAAGCACCAATGTGTAAGATCCTTGCTTAATTAGAAACCTCCCCAAAGTGATGTTTTAATTGGGAAGTAGAAAGTATTGGTTATTCACGTCAACATTTTCTCCTTTCTAATTGGCACAATTGGGAAGATAGATACCTTGCTAGTTTTCTCTTAATTCACACTCACACTCTGCAAGATTAATAATTTCTACAGTGTTTGAATATGAGCTTTTGTTTGATTAGAAAACTCCCCAAAAGGGAGGCTTAAATTGGGAAGAAAAAAATGTTGGTTATTCACTCAAACACTTTTCCTTTCCCAATTGAAACGATTCAAATAAATTTTTTTTAAAAATCATAACAATATTTAGGCAATAACAAGTCAACAAAATTCCAGCATTAAAATTTCATAATCAAAATTCCATCATCAAAATTCAACCAAGAATAATATCAAAATAAACTAAGAACAAAGAGCAAACTTAACTAAGAGCACAAAGCAAAATTTTAGGATCAAAATTCAACTAAGAACAATATCAAAATTCAACTAAGAACAATATCAAAATAAAATAAGAACACAAAGAGAATTCAACTAAGATAATAGAGCAAAATTCCATCATCAATAATCAAAGCAACAACAAACAACAAAATTCAACCAACAACACAAAGCACCTCAAACTCACAAAACCAAAATTACATAAAGCAAAAACAATAAAAGAGAAATAAATTAGAGGGTTACTTGTGATGGTGACACAATGATGCGACGGTGGCAACTTGGTGGTGTGAATTTGGAGAGAGGGGGAGAAAACGATGTTGGCATAGTGGTCATGTGAATGGGGCACGACGGAGATTCCAAGCAGGTGGGAAGTGCGACAACAACAGTGGAGATAACAAAATGCGCCATGGAAGGAAAAAACAAAGAAAGAAGGAGAATGAGGAAGAAGGGTCTGGGCATTGCATATATTTACATTTAGCGTCGGTCAAGCTGACACTAAACCGTCACAAACGCATTAATTACACATTAGAGTCGGCCAAGTTGACATTAATGCGTAATTAATGCACTTGACAATTTTGAATTAGCTGCATAAAATATTTGTTTTAGTGTTGGCCTTGTAGCTAATTCAAAATGGTCAAAAGGGCAACTGCATTAATTACCTATTAGCGTCAGTTAAACCGCCACTACCATTAATATCGTTTATAGTGTCGGCTCAGGCTGACGCAAAGGTGACGCTAATTTCAAATTAGCTAATGTCAATTTTGGCTTATGCCAATTATTTTCATATTAAAAAAGGAATTTGAAATGTTGCCTTCGCTCTGCATTTGTTTCGATGTTGATGTTGATCGATGCTACCTTGTGGAAGCTATTTCATGCATTTATTGTAGTGAATTATATTAAGTGACATTTAAATCTTTATAATATAATAAAATAAAAATAAAAGTCAAGATATTTTTTGTCATTTCACCATAAATATCCTTATTCTCCTATAGCTTTCTTAGCAAAACTAGTGAGAAAGCTTTCATATGTGACAACACAATTTCTTTCTTTACTATTCATTTTTGTCACTACTTTCACTTAATCTTAACCCATTGAATGCTAACTCGGTGATTTATTTTTTTCAAATTTTCAACCCACTCAGCACGTCCCAACTCGCCCATTGAGTCCAAGCTTCGTGTTTTAACATTCTTATCCCCTTTTATGGGCCTAACTTTGTTCTGTTATGGTCTAAAAAATCCAAACTCGCCATTTAAAGAGAGAAATTATATGTTTGGAGGCATTCTTTGACTAATCTTAAAACCAGAAGTGAGGAAGAGCTTGAAGACTCAATTCCAGCTTTGGATCTTGAAGAATTTGAGTTTGATTCTCAGGATTCATGACTTTCTCCTTTTTTTTTTTTCTTCTCTTTGTTTTTCTCTTAGTGACTCCATGAGTTTTTAAGCCCCTTTGGGTTAGGTTAGGATGAACCTTGGTTTGAATCTATTGTAATTGATTTCCTTTCTAAATCCTTTTTTGTTATGTTGAATTTATGTTTAATTAATGTCATGATTGACACCCATTAAGAATTGATATGTAATATAAGTCTTGCAATTGGAAAATTAGGGTTTAGACTATTCCAATTCAATAACCATACAATTCTTAAGCCTAGGGGTAAAGATAGATTGTATGCTTTCATGTGTATTTCCCTCTCTTAATGCTTATGACTAATTTTACTTGCTTAAAGGATTAGGTTTCATAATTTGGAATAAAGGATTTATCACCTAAGGAATTAGGGTTAAACTAAATTAAAAAAATTGAAGGTGAATTGCATAACAAGAAGGGACTTAGAAAGGAAAAAGATTACGTTAGGAGAAAATCAAGGGGATTTTGATACCTAATCGCTTCAATTCATTAAGTTTTCCAAAAATATTTTAATTACGTTCTTCGTTCTTTCAATTAAACCCAAAATACAAAAACATCAAAAATCAATTGTTTCTTTCTTATCAAATCAACAGGTGTAATTAATTAGTTGTTCAGTTATTAAACCACATTCTCATAGAGATGATACTCATACTTTCTCACTTTATTACTTGTACAAACGATACACTTACCATGATTTACATGCTACCTTTGTCCCTATGTAGAAGACTTTTTTAACTAATTCATAGGAATTAAGAAAGTTGATTAATTTAGTTAGTAATATCAAATTTGCTAACAATATTTATTATTTTTCTAAAATTACCTTGAGATTATTTGGACTTGTCATCTCACTCTTTTTATCTAATTACTTTCCACCTAATTAATTAATGTGTGGAGAGAGAGTAGTAGTTATGCAATTTATCTTATTGATATGTGGCTAATCATCTTTTCCAATCCTCATACGAGAGAGAAAGAGTTTATCTTATTATTTTATAGTATTTATTATTTATTGACTAAAAAATGAAAAATAATTAAGAGTATTTTGGTAAAAAAAAATTAATGCAAAAGACAATTTGAAAGAAATGTTATAAAGAAGATAAACAAATTTCTTTAAAAAAAAAAACATATATTTTAAGGATGGAGATAGTATTATCCTTAAAAAAAGGGGGATAGAAATATTGTGAGAGAGAAAGAACTAAGCCATGATTCTTTTTTTTATTTTTTTCGTTGCTAAAAGAAAAGAAAGCAAAACTACAATCACGGAAGGAAGTGTGCAATAGTATCACCTTATAGCTACATCTTAAGGACAACAAAAGGACAAACCAAGTGGTAGATGTTAAGTGGAGAGTTTGAGCTTAATGTTTCACATGAATTTCATTAATGTTTCACATGCAAAACAGTGACATCCCAGTTCCTCTAGACAAGAGTCTGTTGTCCGCGATGATTAGCCTGGTTGGAAAGCTCTGAACTTCACATTTCTGTTGATAAAAATGTGAACGTACGGTAAGGTGAGTATTTTGGTAATTTTATCCGATCATCAAAATTAATTTTGAGATGAGTATCATTAATTTTAAATAAATAAAAAATTTCAATGTTTTTGGTAAAATTAATCTCAAGTATAAATGCATAGGACTAACAAAATATATTTAAATTTATACTTTAAAAGTAATTTTACTTTACCATCTAAATAAAATTAAATCTTTAAAATTCATTTTTAAAATATTATTTCTAATTAAAATTTATTTTTTAGCTTCGAATCGTTTGAAATTATTTTTACTGAAATATAAAATGAACTGACCTGATACCGATTAGTGTATCAGTAATACTATACATCTATAAATGTTATTTTGATTTCAATTTTTATTTAAAATAAGTAATTAATTTTCGAGGTAATTTTACAATGTGCTAATCACTATGGCATCATTATTACATTATTAATTTTTTTTACAATACTGAATGCCCTGTTTTTCTGAATTTTCCACTATTTTTGAAAAAAAAAATGTAATTTAACTGTATATTATCGTTATTATATATAGACATTTGGTAACGTTCATCCATTTTTTTTAAATGAGTATTTTAGCCAGTTATAACTTCCATTTTCTTAAAATACATCTAAGGTACAACTTGCTAAAATACTCATTCTAAAAAATAAATAGATAAAGTTAGCGAACCCTGCAAGATTTTATTTTTTTTAATACATACCCTCTGTTTTTTAAATGAAATATTTTAGCAAGTAACAACTTCAATTTTCTAAAAATACACTCAAAATATAGCTTACTAAAATACTCTTTCTAAAAGTAAGTTTTTTTTTTTCTTTTGATTCACTCTTTCTAAAAGTAAGTGGGTGTAAGTAAGAAATCCCTATTATATAATTCTTTTTTTTATTAACACTCACAGCCTTTCTTAACTTCAGTATTTCATTTTTTATTTAAAAATAAACAGATGTTCAACAATGCTATTGAATGCCTATCGAAAAAAAACTGTACCAAAAAAATGCCTACTTCAACAACTTTACCACATAAAGATATAGATTATCAAGCAACAGCTTGGATCTGTTTATCTAAACTTCTAAATAATCCATAACCCAATTTAACGTTAAAAATTATTTGTAACAATGAGAAGCCTTTATTTTTAAATTTTTTGAACGATTGCAAATTAATTTTAAAAAAAAATCGTTTCTAAAAAGCATATTTTTCGTCCAAGGTAATAAATTTTCGAAGCATTAAAAACACGAAGTGGGAAGTGCTTCAACTTCACAATTTCTGAGAACGCACACTCAATTTTTAAAATTAATCATTAGACGTTTACACTAAACCCAACACATACATGTCATAAACCTCATTAATCATTAGATAGTCCATAAATTTTAACACAGCCGGTTAGTGTTGAAAAAGACAATACAATCATAAACCTCATTACATTACGATGCTTCATTACATACGAAAACTCTGATATTACTTCTGAATCTGATCAAATAATTGAATTCATTCAATCAACATGCTGACAGAGGATTATCCACGAACTCATACAACCTTGCTCGTCCACGAAATTTACACGGAGATTAGGTCAAGCACTTCTAATAACAGCATTATGTGAATCTTGACAAGGGATTTGGCGAATTGCTAATCAAAAGTTACATTCAGATTTTTAATTTTTTCCTTTTCATTTTCATGGATAAATTTCTAACAAGTGTTACAAGTTCGAGTGTCATCAATAAGTTGTCTCGGTATCAGTAACCATACGTGTGCCAGCACTATCAATGGTATATTCTAGCAACGTGCCAACGATGTATTTTCTGGTATTGGCACAGTTGCCAGAACACCCGTATAAGAGAAGCATGTTTACAATCATAAGAGTCAGTGATCGAGAGCACTTCGAATTGTGAGTGGCGGATTTAGAACTGCGCCTCTGGATATAAGGTCGTGGTTTAAGAATAAAACAATAACAGTTATATCGTCGTGAAAATGGCGACGAACCTTCTTGTCAATCTTATAAAGGTCTGAATATCGCATTTCACGTTTTCTTGCTGCTTCATGTAGGGCAGCCTTGACAAGTCTCTTGGCGCTACCCTGCATTGACACAATCTATAAGCCCCAACATTCATGATAGGCACGAGAATGGCATAACAGTGAAGAAAACAATAAAACAAAAACAAAATCAACAACCAGCTGATAAAATAAAATCACCCCCTCAATTTCCACTATTCTGGAAAATTAAAATGCAAATCCATATCATGAAGTTATATTTCTAGAACTTTATCCTACAAATGCTTCTCAAGTATTCTGCATCATACCCTTCCGGGACTAGCAATACACGTCATAAGTGTTTCACAACTCATTGATAAAGTTAAAAAGTATCAGCCGAGCAGCGGAGAAGTTGACAAATGTATAACTTGCCAAGCCCATGACACTGGTAATTACACATACTATTCCATTCACTGTAATATTGCAAAAGTAGTCGTCGTGCTCAGATGAAATGGGCAACGCTAGATGCAATGAATGTGTTTAATCAAGTTCAAAACAAAGAAAACCAAAGCATTCTGTAATCACATCAGAAGGTAGAAAAGAATCTTACCGCACGTGGACTGCTGTGAACAATATCCACTGCTTGATCATTACTCAGGTGCTCCCATAAACCATCTGATGCAAATATAAGGAAGGAATCATTTGGTTGGAGAGGATGAGAAATAATAGTTGGATTAGCAGACAAGTAAGGCATGTTCATTGGTTCGGGAAGTCGGAATTTTGCATTAATGGGTTCCCGGTTAAACTGCGCATGTTTCATATATACGTCACCTATAGATCTAGAAACCTGCACCAAATATCATGAAAGTGGTGATATGGATCACCATTAATTCGATAGTGGAAAGTAAAACTGAAAAATAAGATAATGGTTGCAGGAGTTACTTGGAATAACATGAACCATTAATGTCATAAATTGAATTAAAAAAAAAGCAGCAGAAGATTGAATTAGAAAACCATATTTACTGTTTGTGATTACTGATTCTAGACTGTTTGTGATTACTGATTCATAGAATTCATACTTGAAAACTAAGTTAACCAACAAACTTAATAGATACAAACAAAACAACAGCAAGTCGAGTAAAAGCAGAATTTTTTGAATTAAAAAAGTAGTATAGTTTTGTGAAGTACACCAATTATTTTACACTAGTAAACAATCAACTTAAAAAATTCCTTTTGCAGTCCCTGCACCCACCTCATCTTTTGTTTTCATATCACAATTGTCATAATAATAATAACTTTTCTGATAAAAAATTGTCTTTCACACTTTTTTAATCTTTTTAAAACATGATGAGGGACAACTAACCCCCTCATGCAAACTATAGGTGACAAGACACTGCTTCAATCAAACTTCTGGCCTATTAGTATTACCTAAACTTCCTTTCCTTTTCTCTGAAACACATCCTTTCTGATTCCTCAATCCTCATACTATCTTTCCCTATTCTCAGCCTGCCCCCTAATTCTCTTCTTTTTGTTCTTTTGCAATCTTTTCCCCAGAAGACTTGAGAGAATGATTAGAAAATAAACGAGACCTATAGTGCTACACCTGTATATGTGCACAAAATCACATTGTATGCATGTCCAGCCATATAAACTTTCAAGTTGCAAAACATAGTGGCATAAAGCCCCTACAATCTAGTCCATATAATAGAAGCAAAGATTGAGTTGGGTAATACAGTGTTTTAAAGCATGATGATAATCAAGATAAATTAACCCACCAATATAAATAAAAAACACAAGTTAAGCAACTTGCCTCAAACGTCTTATGGTTGGCAAACACCAATCAAAACATAACATAGGCATCATGAGCAGAATATATTTACGCACTAAAGTTAATTTGCAAACACACATATTCTGAATCATCAGAATAAGAATAGGAACAAAAAGAAATTTTCTTCATGGGTTGTTTCATATACTATTAATCTACCACATCAGAATGAGTTCTTAGTGCATATTAGGCACTGTAGTAAGTATGATTATAATAATCTTTCCCTTTGTTTTGTTTTTTATCTGAGAATTTTAATTTGTCATTCAAATCAATATTGCAAGCTCTATCTTTCTGAACTTCAACAATGAAATGACAACATTAAACCTACAACGCATAGACTGATAGATGTTTCAAGGAAGGAGCCACATATGTATCAGACTTTACAAAGTACATGGATTATGTATACACACTATATTTTGTTGTGCTTCATAGTATGTGGCTGTACCATGTTCCATGTACTTAATCAAAGCACAAAAACAATAGATTTGCATTGATAGTGGACAACTCTGAAATATGAAACATAGCAAGCAAATCAATTTATGTTTTATTTATGTAAGTGGTCTAAATTTCTCACTTCTAAACTCATGGAGATGCTCAATGATATATATAGCAATTATATATTGCTAAATAAAAGATGAAAGTGAATGCTTTTGCCTGATGTCTGTGTTATGTGTAGCATTAGCTAGGGATCAGCATTTGGCGGACAGCAGTTCATTTGTTATTGCATTGCCCTACAGCCACTTGGATCTGAAGTAGGATACTTCATGCCATTGGGGAATCCTGGGAGTGCTCTCTCAACTTGGAGCTACTCCATTCAAGTTTCAACTAGTTTCAAGGAATTAGGTATAACTATGGAAGAAAAACTTTATGCTATTCTGCTACCTATTATGCTTCTATTTGGATTTACTGTAATGATCATATCTTTAAAAATTCTTCTCAGTCCTCACATCTCATATGGCAGGATTCCTTTTCTTTCCTATTTATGGTGTTTGGCCCATGGAACTGTTAACATGCTGACAGATATACAAAGGGTTTAGCAAGTTTTATGGTCTTGATCTCCTTGACTGTCTTTTGTATGTTTCTCACATGTTCCTTGCTTTATAAGGATATCTTATTCGTCCCTTTTCTTCTTCATGTTTCCTTCCCCAATCATCTTTTATGGGACAAAGGATATTTCTACTTTCAGCAGGGGGGGGGAGAGTACTTATTACGTTGTCATCCAATCATAGATTGCCATGTATGGTAAAAATTGTTGACATTTGTAATAATTACTTTAAAAGTCATTTCTAGGGTGATTTCTAATTGGTTGATAATGTAAAAATCTTTACAATAACAATATATGAAAATTAAACTCTTGTTTAATAAAACTTTGAATACTGTCATCAAGCTTAACTAACAATACATCCCAAGTCTGTCTCTGCTTCTACTGCGTGGAACTATATGCCACAATGGCTTAGCAAGTTAATATGATTAAACTTGGGTGAATGTGGGATTCAATAAAGAAGCAGAAGAAGATAGAGAGGGTGGGAAGGAAAATAGATAGCATGAGGAATGTGGCACACACACACACATATATAATAATAATAATATAAGTTAAAGATAAATTACAAAACACACAGTAAAAGAACAATTATACCCCGAGACTCTGGGTTTACATATGTTGAGTCTGTTAACATAGATGGCTTTCATAAACTATAGATCAAATGCAGCACGTGTGGACACAGGTGGTTTTTTATTCCTCTTCTTTTTAGAAGCCTAAGGACAAAGGTTCAGTTGCTTCCAACACTATTTTCCTATCATCAAAACTCAATATCCAAGTTCCTTTTGCAGGGGACTTCAAGAAGAAAACACAACAGAGAATTCAAACAAAACAATTAATAATTGGGACACGGGGAGAGTTTCCGAGGGGACACAAGCATGTAAAACTACCTGAATAATGCCTTTTACTCTCCACACTCCATGTTTGAGGACAACAATTTGGGGGTCATCGGGGTGCAATTCCATAAGCTCCTGCCTAACAGCCTCAACATTCGCGTTGTGCTCCGTAGACAACTGAATCGCAGCCATCCCACCGGTGTTGCCAACTCTCCTACCCAACACAGCACGGGAATCTCCAAGACTCGCCACAAACATCGTCTGCCGACAAATAACTCCAACCAAACAACACGTCCCAGTGGTCGCAACCTGCGGCTGAGAGCTCCACAGCTCCGAAACAAGCGCCGTGAACCCCTCCTCGGTCCGCTGGAACGCCTGCTGAATGGCCTCAGTCGTCGCAACACTCCGCGACTCAGCCAATATCGCTACAGCACAGACAAACACCAACTCTAAGACAACCGCATAACAATCCCTCCCAAACACACAACACAACCGTTAACCCTTCAACACAGATACATAACACATAATACATAATAACAATCAAAAAAGAGAGAGAGAGGGAGAGAGACGCCGATAGAGACATAGCTCCAACACAACACGCATTTTTCAACTGTTCATGATTCCTGTGAAAAGCACAACTACTTTTAGGCGCAAAAGGTAAAAATAAAATCACGAAAAGCGAAGATACGAAAACCAGTGACGACTAAAAGCAGTTCCAAGTCACGATCGGGAATTGAGATTGCGGTGTATATAAGGAAAGCGAGGGAGATTGAATTGAATCGCTGACCTTGGAGATTGCGGAACAAGTTGTCGCAGACGTATCGCGAGCAATCGGGGCCGCCGTGGCCGTCGTAGACGCCGACGAAGGTGCCGAAGGTTCCGGACTCGATCTGGCTCTGGTCCTCGAGGACCTGGTTGGCCTGGACGACGGCCATGGAGAAATCGCCGGCGGCGAACCTTCCGATGTCGCGGTACCAGAGCAGGCCGTCTTTGCATTCCCTCCCGGCATTGGCGTCGTCACCGTGCCCGAACGGCTTCCAACAGCGCGCGATAAGACTCATCAACGCATGGAGCATCCCACATCTCTCAGAAAACCTAACCCTAGGCCCCCAACACCGGAACCTTTCCTAATGGGGGCGCCGCTCCGAATCTGTGGAAAGAGAGAGGGAGGAGGAAAAAGAGAGGGTGCGCAGGATAAGCAGGGGGCGCAGGTTAGCGCGGGGTGAGGAACGAAGGCGTGTGCTCGGTGGTCGAGGAACAGGAATGGGCTCCTTCGCTCTCTTGTTGGGAAAGGATGCTGTGGGGAAGCCCTTGTTGCGTGTTTTTCTTTTCAATGTCTTTTTTTTATTAACAATATTTTGTGTTGTCATCAACTTCTTCGCACTTTCCTCTTCCATATAATGTTGTTTTCATAGTTTTTTTTTATTTTTTTATTTTCAAAGTATTTTTTGATCGAAAGTCTAATTTCTCGAAGTATTGGAAATCAGATAAATATTAGCAACATTTTCTTAAACACTTTTTTTTTTGTAACACTTTTTTTATTATTAGATGAACTTTATTAAAAATTATATATTTTAGTAGGTCTCACTTCTCATTTAATAAATCTCTCTCCTAATTTAGAAATGAGACTTACTAAAATTTGTGATTTCCAACAAATTATAATTAATAGTAAAGAAAATTTTAGAAAGAGAGTGTTTGAAAGAGTATTGTTAGCATTCATCTTAAAAACTATTTAAAGAATTGACCTTTATCAACATATGTTCTTTCTTACATAAAGGGGTCAAATATCTAACCTCATGTTTAAAGAGTACGATTATCTGTCAACTATAACACATTGTGTTATTTATTTTTTTTTAAGTATGTTACATGAATTTTTAATTTTTTTTATAGTGATTAGATTTTATTTTTTTACTAGACTTTATTTTTAGGATTTAGGAGAAATTTTCACTCAACAGGTGGGAAACTTATTAGGAGACTTTAAGCCTTTGTTTGGTACGTGAGAGAGGAGAGGAGAGGAGAGAAGAAGAAATTTTAAAAAAATTTACTGTTTGGTATAGTAGAAATAGCATGGAAATTTTTAAATTTTTTTGTGGATCCTACTATTTATTTTATTCTATTTCTTACCTATTATCATTTACCTATCTATTTTTCTCAAACTAAATACCCTAAAATTTCAAATTATTTCCTATCTATTTCTTACCTCTTAACTTGTTTTCTTACCAATTTCTTTCTTTTTTATTTCTCTCCTCTCTACCAAATAAACCCTAAGTTGGAAATTCTTGTTCTTGATCTATTATTACATCGGTGTTACCAAATTAAAACTTTTTTACAGGGATGGGAATATGTCTGGTACTTATTATGAATTTATGATCTAGCGTAGTTTATTTATTATGCAAATTATGTTAAGACTTCTAATAGAAAGCATAATTCAAGTGCATTGATATGGAAGTGTGACTCTTGAGATTATTGTATTATTAGTATATAGACATTCGGTCTTTATTAAAATCCTGCAATAAGCAACTTATCCAAATTTATTGCTGCTTTGGTGTTAAACGAAAAAGGTATTAATTGAAATATATATATATATATATATATATATATATATATATATATATATATATATATATATATATATATTGCCATTGCATCCTTTAATAATAAAATCCTACTACCTAATATATAGTGGGTTTTTTCCTTTTTTACATCCACAAGGTTTAAATCTAGAATCTTATGTTAATTATTTAAACTCTCTACTACTAGACCAACCCTAGTGAATTAATACATAGTAGTTTATCATAATGTATTCATGACATCTTTATTAAAAACATACAATTATAATATTATAAAATATTATTTATCTTTTAGTTGTTTTAGTTGACAAATCAAGCCACCTAACCTGGCTCAAGTCTTTTAGGTCAGAGTGTAAAATCGGGTCAAGCTAGGTCGGCTTACAATTCTTTCAGACCGAGAATTTGATGGCCCAAACTAACCCTACATCGAGCTAGTAGGCCAAATCAATCCTAATTGGTTTGATTTTTAATATGTTTAATACACAAAAGTCTAAGAAATATATATATTTTTTCAAAATAAAATAAAGTTAAAATGGTTAATCAAGTTGGACCAAATAGGTCCATTTTTTTTTTCTAACCTTTATTTTAGGAGCTCAACCTAGTTTGTTGAACCAATCGAGTCAAACCAAATAGGCTCGATTTTTGGGGGCTTTTATTTGAAGAGCCTAACTCGGTCCTAATTATAGGTTGTTCAAGCCAACCCATTGTGTGAGGCTCAAATTGTCAGCTCTAACTTTGACCAACATGATATAGTATGATTAATAGATAATTATGTCTCTTAATACATGTGATAAGAAGTTTGATTTTTAGGTCCATATATATAAAAGAACATCTCTTAAAAGAGGTCAATTCTTTAAATAGATCTCAATATTTCGATAAATTAGTCGCTTACTTGAAATACCCCAAATTCATCTAAAAAAAATTGCATAATTGTTATTGAGAATATATAAGGTTTGAAAAGTCGCTTTTAGGGAAACCATAATCACCATTATTTATCTTCTATATCTCTTCTCCTTTTAATCAATGCCACAAAACTTACAACATTATAATTATTGGCGATGTAATTCTCCAATTAAAATTAATTGTCATATTTCATATTGTCACTATCGTTATCTATCCCAAGGTAGAATGCATATATTTACTACTTACCTTTTAACCATGGAAGACATATAACAATTCACAACTGCTAATAAATCACTATCATTGATATGTGAAACTGTATTAATTCATTTTTTAGCATAATAAAGTTTATCCTTTCAAAACCTTATCTTACTAATCACATACTATGTCCGATTACAAAAAGGCATGACTTTTCTTAGCTTTTATAAGTTATTCTCTTCTCTTAAATAATATTTAGCTAACATTGCCCTTAGAGTTGATTAACCTTTAGCCCTACTTTGCTAGCATGACCACGTTAAAAAATCTCAATTCTTTAGTTATAAACCTGCATTTAATCAAATGATTTTTTCTTTCTCTATTTTTAATTAGATGTTGTTAACCACGGCAAGTTTTGACATAACAATTCGATTGGAACATTGGTAAAATTCTAAGAATGTGGATGTCACGTCTTGAGTTTATTTATTTGCAGTGTAAATATAGAACAGTTCACATAGTTTTCATTGGTCTAATAAGCGGGTCTTCCATCAATGGTTCAATTCAATTATTATGACTGAACCGGTCAACGGCCTGGTTGTCAATTAAGTCTCTTTTTAGTTTTTTTTTCTTTTTTTTAAGACCACGGGTGTCTTTTATAATAGGTAATTCTATTTGAGTTAAGTAAAACTACTATAAGCAACAAAATTCTCCTTCTGAGTATTTAATGCAGTTCCATACTCAGAACTCGAACTGAGACCATTGAACACTAGTTAAATTAGAACAACCCTTTGTCAATTGATCCACACGTTCGGTGGTAATCTCTTTTTAGTTTAAAGCTACAAAATTAATTTTTATATTTTCAATAAAAATATACATTTTACTAATTTAAATTAATTTTATCAAAATTAGTTGTATTAAATTTCAAAACAAACAAACATTATCAGATAAATCAATTTGATTTTCATGACAATGTAATCTATGTATTTATTTATATAATAAATCTACCTAAGATATCAAACATATTACACGTGTATAAGCTGGTTAGGAGATAATTATTGACAACTGTACTTGATTAGCTTGCATAGCTGGCAGTTGTAGTTGGCTAGCCTCTAGTACCCTTGTATAAATTTCATATTAGAAACAATAGTTCAAGTTTCAACTTTCCTTTTCTTTCAACAGCTTAGTTCATCTAATGGTATCAGAGCTCTTTGAAGCTCTATTGGTATCTTTGTTCTTCTTCTTTAACATGACTCTACATGGCCATGGAAGCTCAAACAATGGAGGTTCGACTTTTGGTGTGAATAATCCATCTCATATTCAAATGAATCTAACACAAACCCTAATAATCCTATTTTGTTTAACCAAGCAAAAATCCAGTGACGACACTGGTTTCCCTTCCACTCAATGGTGCAAACTACTATTCTTAAGCTCAAGCAATGAGAAGAGCCATGATCTCTATGAATAAATTCAAGTTCCTCAATGGAAGTATTATGATTTTTGATAAATTTAATCATATTTATGATATTTGAGAATGTTGTAATGATCTCTTTCAATCTTGGTTGATAAGCAATTTTTCCCTCCATCACATAGAGCGTTGTGTATTTGAATTTAGCCATAAAAAGTTTGGAATGATCTTAGAGAGAGGTTTTCACAGGATGATTTGGTTTGTATTGCTGAGTTGTAGCAAATATTGTATTCATATAAGCAAAATTTGAGTTTTGTTACAAATTATTTCATTGACAAAAGTGTTATGGGAAGAGATGGAAAACTATCATCCTATTTCAAGTTGTGTGTGTAGTTAAATGCTCTTATGATTATTCAAGGAATACTAAAAGTTACACACAAGAAGATAATGTAATATGTTTTCTCATAGGGTTGAATGAAAATTTTAGCGTTATGAGGTCCCAAAATCTTCGCTTAAATCCATTACCTACTTTGAACGAGTTTGGATCCTCTCGCCCAGCAACTCCTCTACAACTCTCTCCAACAGTAATCCTTACCCTTCATTTACATCCAACGGTTCACATAAATTAATTTTTCAAATAATTAAAATTTATTATTACAATTAATCTGGGTCTTTGGATTCATCTAATGGCTCACAAATTAAAACCCAAAATTCTGTTTTCTCTAGCAACTTTCGTACCTCACCCTTCCCACTCTCCAAACACTAACCCCTCCCTTGTCGAACACCACCAGAAAACCATTGTTCTCCCCCGTTGATGGCAAGCCATCACAGTTAATGGCAAGACGTTGCTGCTTACGGTAAGCCATAGGGTTATAGATGTCGCCTGCTATGACGACTTCGACTTCGACTTCGACCCATACTCCAAGTATTACGCCAACTACAAGTACCCTAGACACGGCCGACATGGGCTACACTATGCCGCGCTACCTCTATGCGATCACGAAGATCACCTCCCTAACTTCTTGACAAGTCATGGTGGCTCCACATAATATGGTGCAAGCATGCAAACCAGGTAGGATACATCACCATTTCGGACGATGTGACAAGCAAACAATTGGGACAACATTATCATGTGGTGAGGGTGGTGGACCTCATGAATTTCCTCAAACCCATCTCCTCTAACAAAGACGTCCAGGTGGAAGTAGGCTTTGGTAGAGGTGAAGAGGTTAATGGAAATGTATGCTAACAAGGAGGTCAATGTTACCATAATGGGACATGACCTTGGGAATGCGATGGCTATATTAAGTGTGTTTGACATTATGGAAATAAGGTTGAACATGGGAAAGGATGGGCGTTGAACTTGGATTGTTTTGAGATTTTAATCCAACATCAAGCTGAAAATGCAAAAAATTAAGGTAAGCAAGAAACAAAATGGACATTTCAAAAATTCAATCCAATGCCTTGTTGTCAATGAGGGAGACCATGGTAGTTTAGTGGTGTTCAGTGAGGGAGGAGTTCGATGGTTGAAGAAAGGAAGGATGAAGTACGAGGTTGCTAGAAAAAATGGAAATCTAGATTTTAATTTGTGAATCGTTAGATAAATCCAAAAACCCAGATTAATTATAACAATGAATTTTAATTATTTGAAAAAAATTAATTTATGTGAACCATTGGATGTAAATGATGGGTAAGGATTACTATTGGAGAGAGTTGTAGAGGAGTTACTGCAGGAGAAGATTCGTGTGCACGTTGAATAAGGTTATTAAGACGAAGGATGAATTTATGACCCTCACTTTGTTTTGATAATAACAAATAGTCTTATGCTTAATCATCTGATCACACGTTCTCACTATCGTCTTATTACACGAATGATGTATGCAATCTAACTCCCTAAGACGATATATACACATATATATATATATATATATATATATATATATATATATATATAAAGCTCTGTTATTCGAGAACTTTTTTGTGTTTTCTTAAAAAGCGCATGACTTCTTGAAAAAGAAGACATCTACGTACCTATCCTCGATAAGAGTTAACTTTACACTTAAAAGAAGGAATTTGAGTACAAATGTCAGTACGGAAAGCAAATATGTCCACTGTAATAAGCTTAAGTACGAGAAAGGCTAGATAAGTAGACTGCTTTATCTTATCAGAGTGACTGGTTGGTGAAAGACATTAAATGTTATATTTAATGCTTCAACGACTCTTTTCTTCTTTTTGCAACGCCAGACGAAGGATGTCTCTGAAAGCACTCACAACAGACACTTTTGGAAGAACCCTATAAATAGAACAATAAGTCATAATCTCAAGTATGTGAAACTCTTGGCAAACTTTCTCTCTCTCTTTGTAATTTTGAACATATTTTTGCTTGTAAACACTTTTCTGAGCTTTAGTGTATATTCGTCTAACAAGACACTAGCTTAAGTGTGGTAACTTAGCCTCAACCGTTTCTCTGTGAAATTAGTGGAAGCCTGAAGAGGCTTTGAATCAAAGAATACTTGGGTATTTGCTTAGAGAGACAAGTGAAAGACTACTTGGGTTGAACCTAAAGAAGCTTGGATAAAAGAATACTGTGACTTGCTTAAGTTATAGTGGGACTTGGTTGATTACCATAAACAGGATGTAGTCTTTGGGGTGAGACGAACCAATATAAATTTTTGTGTTTCTTTGGCTTACAATTTTTCTTTGTTTTTACAAATATCTTTTGGAAGTCTTTATCTTTTGTCCTTCAGACTAAATGCATTTTGAAAAGGTTTTGCGAAAATTTTAACAACACAATTCAACCCCCTTCTTGTGTTATTCTTGTGTTTTATAGTTTGGTATCAGAGCTCAGCCTCTAAAGGTTGAGCACTTTAACAAGTGATAGAGGAAAGATCCTTATGGAAAACCTTAAAGGATAGTTTATTCCTGACGGAGCCTCTTTGTCAAGGCCTCTAGCCTTCAATGGAGAAGATTATGCCTACTGGAGAGATAGAATGGAGATGTACATCAAGTTCACTCATTACAGCATCTGGAAAATCATAACACATGAAGATCTCATTGTGACAAAACCAGAAAGTGAGTACAACCAAGACGACTTCAACATGCTTCAACAGAATGCAAAAGTTAGATATATCATAACTTGTGTCTTATCTAAAACTGAATATAATAAATTTTGCAGCTATAAATCAGCAAAGGAGATGTGGGATGCTATACGTATAACACATGAAGGTACTGAATATGTTCGTCTGAGAAGAGCAACAACTCTTCAAAGACATTATGAGATGTTCACCATGAAGAAGACAGAAACTATTGATAAGATGTTTGGAAGATTTCAAACAATTCTCAATGGACTCCATAGTCTTAGTGTTGAGTTTACTAAGGCTCAAAACAATCTCAAGATTTTGAATAGCCTTCCAAAAGTATAGGAACCCAAAACTACAGCCATAGCTGAAACGAGAGACATGAAGACTCTCACTCTCAATGAGTTGTTAGGAGCTCTAAGAGTTCATGAGGTCCATCTCTTTAAAAGAAACAAGATTAAAAGTAATGACTTTATAGCTTTAAATATTGGAAAAACCAGTTGAAGAGCAGACGAAAAGAAAGAGATGAAAACCAAGGACAAAGCCCTAAAGGTTCAGTCTGACAGAATGTTCAGACGAAAGTTCAAGCTGCTCTATAGACAATGAGATTTCCCTTATGACCAAAAAAGTTCAAAAAGATGCTCAAGAAGAAGGGAAGATTCAAGTATTCTTCCAAAAGAAAAGATAACAAATTCAAGAAGTCATCTCAAGAAGAAAACAATGAAATCATATGCTCTGAATACAAAAAACCTAGACACATGAAGGTTGAGTGTCCTAAGTTAAAAAGAGGGTGGAACACTAAGAAAAAAAACAATTAAAAGAATCTTCTAGCAACTTGGGAAGATCTATACAGCAGTAGTAGCTCAGACGAAGAGAAATCCAACATTTGTCTCATGACAAATATTGAAAAAGTTATACCCGAGGTAAAACTTACCTCTAAAATCAAGTCATAATCGTCTGATAGTTATGAATCTAAGTTTGATGATGAACAAGGAATGTCCTGTGATACTGTTCTTGCAAATTCTCATATGATCTTTCTTGAGTATAAGAAATACAAAGAAAAATATATAGAAGCTATGTTAGAAAATGAAATACTCAAGAAAGATTTGAAGAATATGTGTAAGAGTCAAGCCTTAGATCTTGAAAAGACTATACTTTTATCTGAAGTCAACAGACTAAAGAAAGAGGTTATTAGTCTGAAACAAGATTTGGCTAAATTTGTGGATGGGTCTTCAAAACTACAATTAATTTTAAAACATAGAAGACCTTCATTTGACAAATCTGGCATAGGTTTTGAAGGAGACAAGGATTCTAAACCACCATCTTCTAAACCTTATTTAACCTCCTGTAATTTTTGTGGAAAAACTGAACACACATTTCGAAGGTGTCAACACAAAAGAAAGCAAAGGTCAAATAAGATCATTAGGACTAACATAAAAGGACCCAAGAGTATTTGGGTACCAAAATCTCAAATCATTCTTGTTGTAGATATCCTTAATAGAAAAAAAAAAAAAAAGGATTCATTTTGGTACCTGGATAGTGGGTGCTCACATCACATGAAGGGAGAAAGGTCTATGTTCCTAGACCTCCAACCACATGAAGGCACTGTTTTGTTTAGAGGAAATGGAAAAGGCAAAATCATTAGTATAGGTAAAGTGGGTAAGCCACATCTTCCTATTATAGATAATGTGTTATCTGTTCAAGGACTAAAGTATAACCTACTTAGCACAAGTCAATTTTGTGATTATGGATTCATGTATCCTTTAACAAGGAATCATGCATAGTCAAACAAAATGATGAATCTATTCTTTTTACTACTAAGAGGCATAACAATCTATACAAGATTGAGTTTGAGGACCTAAACAAACAAAATGTCACATGTTTAATAACCAAAGAAGATGAAAGATGGATTTGGCATAAAAAGCTTGGGCACATCAATTTGAAACATATTTCAAAATTACATAAAAAGGTTTAGTGAAAGGATTGCTCGAGATTTCTTGGAAAACTTATCTTCTTTGTAGAGCATGTTAGAAAGGGAAATAAATTAAAACATCTTTTAAATCTAAAAACGTTGTTTCCACTTCTAGACCTTTAAAATTGTTACATATGAATTTGTTTGGTCCACAAAGACTCTTAATCTTGGGGGTAAAAAGTATGGATTTGTCATCATATATGACTATTCTAGATACACATGGGTTTACTTCCTAACTCACAAACACGAGTCTTTTAATGTGTTTGAAATATTTTATAAACGTGTTCAAAATGAAAAAAGTTTTTGTGTAACTGCAATCATAAGTGACAATGGAACTGAATTTAATAATGCTAAGTTCAAGATCTTTTGTGAAAAGAATGACATTTTTCACAACTTCTCTTCACCGAGAATACCTCAACAAAATGGGGTAGTTGAAAGGAAAAATAGAACTCTTCAAGAGATGGCTAAAACCATGTTTTGTGAAAATTCAATTCCTAAGTACTTCTGGGCAGAACCATTGCTTACAAAACTGGCGAAACGCTTCAAAGGCAAGCTAGGCAACCACACCTTCAGATTCTGAATCTTCTAATTGATGGTGCCAAAAGGGGGAGAAAACAGGAGACCACAAAGGGAGCACAGTCGTAGGGGGAGTATCTCTTATCACTTTTTTTTGTGTTTTGCTCTAATCAAACTATATGTCTGTTCAGTTCAAATTACAATTAGTATTTAGTGCTTATTCAGTTTATAAATTTGAATTGCTTACAATCAGTACAAGTTTTTATTGTATGATATTGCATTTGCCTGATAAACATATATTTTGATAACTAAAATGTAGTCTGATAAAACTCAAGTCTTAAAAATGCTATTAAAATACAAAGATGTTTGTCATCATAAAAAAGGAGGAGATTGTTAAGACAAAGAACAAATTTATGACCCTCACTTTGTTTTGATAATAACAAACAGTCTTATGCTTAATCGTCTGATCACACGTTCTCACATGTTTTCACTATCATCTTATTACACGAATGATGTAAGCAATCTAACTCCCTAAGACAATATATATATATATATATGTGTGTGTGTGTGTGTGTGTGTGTGTGTGTGTGTGTGTGTGTGTGTGGGTGGGTGGGTGGATGGGTGTGTGTTGAATTTTTCTTTTTAAAGCTCTGTTATTCGAGAACTTTTTTGTGTTTTCTTGAAAAGCGCACAACCTTTCGAAAAAGAAGACATCTACGTACCTATCCTCGATAAGAATAAACTTTACGCTTAAAAGAAGGAATTTTAGTACAGATGTCAATACGAAAAGCAAATATGTCCACTGTAACAAGACTGAGTATGAAAAAGGCTAGATAAGCAGACTGCTTTATCTTATCAAAGTGACTGGTTGGTGAAAGGCATGAAATGTGGCATTTAATGCTCCAACGACTTTTTTCTTCTTTTTACAACACTAGATGAAGGATGTCTCCAAAAGCACTCACAACAGACACTTTTGGAAGAACCCTATAAATAGAACAATAAGTCATAATCTCAAGTATGTGAAACTCTTGGCAAACTTTCTCTCTCTCTTTGTAATTTTGAACATATTTTTGCTTGTAAACACTTTTATGAGCTTTAGTGTATATTCGTTTGACAAGACGCTAGCTTAAGTGTGGTAACTTAGCCTCAACCATTTCTCTGTGAAATTAGTAGAAGCCTGAAGAGGCTTTAGATCAAAGAATACTTGGGTATTTGCTTAGAGAGACAAGTGAAAGATTACTTGGGTTGAACCTAAAGAAGCTTGGATAAAAGAATACTTGTGACTTGCTTAAGTTATAGTGGGACTTGGTTGATTACCATAAACAGGACGTAGTCTTTGGGGTGAGACAAACCAATATAAATTTTTGTGTTTCTTTGGCTTACAATTTTTCTTTGTTTTTACAAATATCTTTTGAAAGTGTTTATCTTTTGTCCTTCAGATGAAACGCTTTTTGAAAAGGTTTTGCAAAAAATTTTAATAACACAATTCAACCCCTTTCTTGTGTTATTCTTATGTGTTTACAAAGGTGTTTTCTATGATTCTACAACATGAAAGACATAATATATTGACACCTAATAAGGAAATCTGATCTTTGATTAATGTGGTTGATGGAAGAAAGCAATTTGGGAGAGGTAAAATAAAGGATGATAGATTCGAGAGCCACATATCATATATATCCTTCTTTGAGTTTATTTTAGTCATATGGTAAAATAAAGGATGTGTGTGTGAGAGTACCCAATGGAAATTTTATTATTGTTGAGTTTATTGGTACTTTTAAAGTCCCATATTCAATTATTCTTCAACATGTGTTATATCTCCCTCAATTCAAACACAATATGATATCTATTTCACTGCTTAATAGATTAAGTGGCTGCTGTGTTACCTTCTTTAATGAATCTTATTTTATACAGGATGCATCTTTGAAGAGGATTGGTTAGGATAGGCTCCACCATGGTTTGTATTACTTAGATTTTGGTTCTTCCCACAATGTAAGTAATGTTGTTTGAGAAAATTCTATTGTGCCAAAATACAATTTTGTGGCACTTTAGACTTAGTCATATCTCCTTGACTCAAATGAAGATTTTGTGTAAGCCTTTTCCTTCAATTCATATGAATAAAGAACTTGTTTATGATATTTGACATTTTTCAAAACAAAAATCTCTTCCTTTTACTGTTAGTACAAGTAGAGCACTTGCTACATTTAGGGACCCTATGCCACACCTTTTGAGCATAATCACATATTCTTTCTTACTACAATAGATGATCACAGTAGGTTCACTTGGATCATAATGCTTAAAGGGAATACATCAAGTTCAGCTTCAAGTGCAAAGATTTGAAACTTTAGTGAAGAATCAATTTAACAAATCTATAAAGGTTATTAGGAATGACAATAGGCAAAGTTTGGGCTAGTTTCATTTTATGGGAACAAAAGGATCACACACCAAACTAGTTGTATAGAGACACCCCAACAAAATAGTAGAATGGAAAGAAGACATCAATCTATATTGAACATAGCTAGAGCTTTAATGTTGCAGCCAGCACTACTTAAGCACTTGTATAGCTATGCAATATTACATGTAGTTTCTCTACTTAATAGAATGCCTTCAATTGTCTCGCATGATAAATCTATCTATCATATTCTTAATGACAAACCACTTGATTTGGGTAGATTGAGAGTATTTGGTTCTTTGTGCTATGTGTTAACTTTTGCCTCACACAAAACCAAATTCACTCCCAAGGCTAGGAAAAATGTTTTCCTAGGCTTCAAACTTGGTGTTAAAGGTTATGTTACTTATGATATAGACAATAAGGAGATTCTTATTTCAAGGAATATAGCTTTTTCACAAATTGATGTTTTCTTATGTACGAGCATCAAATTCTAATACTCCTTCTTATTGGGAATACATTGCTACTCCCTCCATGGCCTTAGATTTGCCTACTCTATTTGAAACAATATCTGCTACTAAATTCATATTTGATTAATTTATGTGTATGTTTTTGAAGGAAATTTTTTGAAAAATATAAAAAAGAATGAAACCATGGAAAATTGATAGAAATTAGCATAGAATTAGTTTGTACTTATTTATTTTTTTTGTAAATATTATTTTCATGAGGAATTCTCTTGATTTTTGTAGGAAATAAGGCAAAACACTTGCAATTGGCCTAAGTGTTTAACATGCTAGGAATGATGTCCAACACTTTGTTGAAGGAAGTAGGACTTTTTTTAGGACCCAACATTCTATGTTGGACATGAGCTTTAACCAAGAATCAACACTAAGATTGCACAATTTTCACTAGTAAAGTAGTGTTGGAAATGCTAGAGAATTAATGCTAAGATTCAACGTCAAGTTGCAAAAAATTCACTAGTTGATTAGCATTGGAAATGTTGTTTGTGGCATTGAATTGCAAGGTCTTCCTAGATATTTTTATTGCAACATTAAAAATGCCAAGGTAACATCCAACACTAATGTCTAAAATATATATTTCACTATAATTGGTTATGTTGTGTGCTTGGTTCATTCCAACTCATATAAAAGCCAATTTTGTGAGGCCCATTACTCATAATGCGTTGGGAGATGACTTCTCACCTTTCTCTCATTTTCTCTTTGAAATTTCTCTATCATCGCCATTACGAAAGTAACCCTTAGGATATGATATTGAAGAATTAATGGACTCACCACCATTTGCCATTTTTTACTCTCTCATCTTAACTTTTATCATGTTTTGTTAAATCCAGTGTGGTTAGGGTTAGATGAACCTTATAAGAATCCTTTGTAGTTAAACTTTGTCGGATTCAACACAAGGTTTCATGATATTGAGTGATCATATATCTTTTTAATGCTTTTTGTCAACTAACCATCGATGAATTGATTTTAATAATAAGGGATCTTTTGTATGTGTATTAGAATTGAATTTGGTTGCCTTGTATTGAGATGAATGTAGGTATAAAACTTCTTAATGCATGTGCTCTTTTAGGATTTCTACACTTAATGCTTGGATTGATTTTGATAGTGTTATGATAATAGAACAATAAGGTTAATTTCAAAGGGTTTTTGTGCCAAGAGATTGGGCTTAATCTGTATCTAGTGAAATTTGAGCTTCAATATTATAGGTTTACTTGTATTGGATTTGGGTGAAATTACAATACGAAAAACATAAAGGGATTTGAATCCCTAGCCATTCTTGTCATCATTGTTATCTTTAAAACCTAGAAATTGATAAATACTATTTTTAGATTTATTTTTGCTATTTTATTTTACTCGCATGATACTTATGATAACATGATCTGTTTTGCCTCTTTAGTAATTTCTTGATTAAATTTGTGTGTTCTTATAATTCCTGTGGAAACGATATCCCACTTGTTGGTTAATTACTTGTTTGACCAGTACACTTGCTACACTTAAACCATATATTTTAATAAATATATACATTTTTATGAGTACACTAGCAATGTAGCACTTGCAAAACTACTTTTTAATACTAAACTAGAATATTCTCTTAACAAATCTTCCTCCACCATTGAACTTGACCCTATGCTCACTTCCCTTTCACCCAATCCTCAATATATTCGTAAATCTAGCAAAATCAGTAAACCTCCCATCCACCTACAAGACTATCATCCTATCCAATCCCACATTTTCTATGCCAACCTTTTGTCATCTCATAAAGTTTTTGCTTTGTCCCTTTCCACTACTACTAAACCACGCTTTTATCTTAAGGCGATTAAGGACCAATATTAGGTTAAGGCTATGAAGGCAAAATTGCAAGCTCTTGAATCTAATCATACTCGAGACATTGTTGACATTCCACCTAGAGTCATTCCCATTGGTACCAAATGGGTGTATAAAATCAAGAGAAAAGTTTATAAGATAATTAAGCAGTATAAAGCTTGCTTGATAATTAAATGCTACACTTAAACAGAAAGAACAAATTACTTTGATACTTTTTCTTTGGTTGCTAAGCTTACTACTGCTTGATTATTCTAGGCTATTGCTTCCATTAAACATTGGCACATATATCAGCTTGATGTAAACAACACCTTCTTGCATAAGGAGCTATAAGAAGATGTGCACATAAACATACTCGAAGGTGTTCCATCTCTCAGAGCCAACAAAGTTTGCAAGTTGTTAAAGTTCTTTTTAGACTTAAACAAGCTAGCAGAAAATGGTGAACAAATTTCTAATTTCTCTTGGTTTTTAACGAGCTCATGGTGATCACTCTTTGTTCATTCGATGTTTTGTTAAGTCCTTCCTAGCCATGCTTATTAATGTTGATGACATAATGTTAGTGGGGGATTCTATTAATGAGTTATTTGCTGTCAAATCCACCTTTCATAAGCAATTTGGCATTAAAAACCTTATCACTCTTAAGTTTTTCCTTGGACTTGAGGCAGCCTATTCTTCTAAAGGAATTTCTTTGTACCAAAGGCAATATTGCCTTAATTTGCTCTTAGACACTGGTGCTTTGGGTGCAAACCAACTAATAGTCACATAGATCCTAGTGTCTGACTTCATCATGATGAGGGCCCTTTGTATGATGATGTGGTAAGGTATTAAGGATTAATTGGGCATCTCTTGTACCTTACTACCACATGACCAAATATCTAGCATGCAATACAACAATTGAATCACTTTCTTTCTAAATTGACTATAGTGCATTATAAGTGGCTTAGAATGTCCTTCATTATTTAAAAAGTTGTCTAGACAAGGCTTGTTTTTCCCATGTTATTCTTCCTTGCAGCTTATAGGATTCAATGATTCAGATTAAGGTGGCTGCCTTGGTTCTTGGAAATCTATTAGTGGCTTTTATTTTTTCTTAGGATAACCTCTCATTAATTGGCATTCCAAGAAATAAACCACTGTAACTCGTTCTTCATATAAAGCAGAGTATTGTGCTCTAACTTTAGTCACTTGCGAGCTTCAATGGCTACATTATTTATTGTAGGATTTGGGGATTAGTTACACTAGATAAGTTGTCTTGTATTGCGATAATCATAGTGCTTTTCATTTTGCTACAAATCTTTAATAAACCATCATTTTGCATGTTAGATAAAGGGTCTCTATGGGTGATTTCTATTGTTTTCTTGATTATTTATGCTCAGATATCACCCATTTCTTAAGCTTTATGCTGTAGTATAGGTGAAAATTAAATTGGTGGAAAAATGAAAAATTGCAAAGCTTTTTGCAATCAAAAGGGCCAAGTATATGCTTTAGGGCAAGGAGTATAATTGTGCTGGATGAAGCATAGTTGTACAAGCAAGTTTGAGGCTAATCCCCATCAAAAAGCTATGCACAGTCATGCCACATTTTAGCATAGCTGTGCTTGAAGAATTAAAGATTTGCTTCAAACTTCCTTATGCTTATGCACGAAGCAGCACACCCTTACACGACAGGGCACAATCGTGCTTGATTTTTCACTTCTTCACTTCGTATCTAGCTGCATATCCATGCATGGGACAAGCATGACCATTTAGAAGTTGTGCACGACCATGCTTGTCCCTCTGCTCCATAAAATTAAAAGTTTTACTATAAAAGGGGGGAAAGCGAAAGAGGTGATTATCTCAATTTTAGGCTCAGTTTCTCTATAGTAAGAGTAAGCGAAAGCACAAGGTACTCCTAAGAGACCTTAAGAGTAAGGAAGAAACGTGAAGAGAAAGAATGGGGATTCTCACCTATAAAGGAGTTCTCTCCCTTCTTTTCCTTTTTATGTATTTTGCTATGTATTTGATTGTTTCCTCTTTGATGGAGAGCTAGATTTCTTGACTAGGGTTATGGTGTAGCATGTATTGGAAAAACCCAAATTATAATTTTATGTGAAACCTTGATTTCTATTTCAATTTAATTATCTTATTACTTTTAATCTTGTTAAGAATTGATCACTCTTGGCATGTACTTAATCAATTAATTGAATGACAATCGTACAACAATTGATTGGTAGTCCTATAGGATAATTGGGTTAGGATTATTGTATGACCAACCTTTAATTCTAATCCCCTAATTAGGTTAATCAATTTTAACCTCTCTTCACGCTTAATGCTTTTCTAGGTTACATTTGATACATGACCAATTAAGGATTAATTTTGGAAAAAGATTGTTTTTAATTCATGGCCAACAATTGTAAATAGAATTCGAAAGGGAAAATTGGCAACTAGAAATTAAATTAGGGTTCCATAGAATTAGGATTGAAGAAATCAAAGGTACTTACGAAACTATAACCTTAGGCTTCCTTGCTATTAAACTCTTGCATGTTGTGTTTTGTTCCTTATGCGACTAACAACATATTATTTTTTGTTGATTTGATCCCATCTTTAAAATTGTTTGCCTAAGCCTCATAAGGGTTTCTCATGTTTGGTAATCACTGGCTAGTCCTTTGGGTATGATATTTGAACTCACATCCTTGTTACTATCGCGATAAGGTATGCAAGCCCTTAAGCGTATTTTAAATGCATCAATCTTGTTTTTCATCAAAGAACAAAAGATTTGGAAATTGATTACCCCATCGTGAAGGAGAAGGTCTCAACTAGGTTGATGCATTTGTTGCCATTGTCATCCAATGAACAAATAGCTTACTTATTTACCAAGGCTTTACATCTTAATCATTTCCATCATTTGGCTGTCAAGCTCAAGATGGTTGACATTTCCCACTCTTGAGCTTGCAGGGGGTTATTACATGTGTATAAGTTGATTAGGAGATAGTTATTGACAACTATAGTTAGTTAACTTGTATAACTGATAGTTGTAGTTGGTTAGCCTCTAGAACCTTTGTATAAATATTTGTATCATCGTTCTTTTCTATATCATAAATAATAGATCAAGTTTCAATTTTCCTTTTCTTTCAATAGGTTAGTTCATCTAAAAACATGTGTTGATTTCTCATCCACCTTTTCTCGTCTAGTGGTAATTCCAAAGTTTTCTTACACAATGCAAACATTTAAGAATTTATCCATGTAACGACACCTTGTAATTTTGCTATAAAATTATGAATATTTTAGATGAAGAATAAATAGTCTATGCATTGATAGTGTAAAAAGATTTTACACTGTTATCTAATCATAAATTGTCACATATGGTAAGTTTGTTGATTTTTAAAATAATTACCTTAAAAATTACACACCTATCATGATTTCCTATTGATTAAGAATGTAGAATATTTTCCATTAACAATGCATAAAATTTAAACTCTTAGTTGAATGGATGGTTTTGACTTTTCCATACATTTGCATGGATCTAATTGTTAATCACATCATTTCAAAATAAGTGTTCAACATTTTTCACAATGATTAAGAAAAAAACAATGAATAATTTAATGAGTAGAGAAATTTTACCAAATTCTCTTTATTAGATGTTGAAAAATTGATGCACACGGTATTCAAATCTCATCACATTGATTATTTATTTAGGGACAAAATTTAAATAAAAAAGTAATTTTGAAAACCTAAAACGTCACTTAATAAAAAAATTTCATTTTGTGTTAGAAAGTCACTTTCTTTGAAATAGAGGGAGTATAACGCATCAAAATCAAAATTTTAATATATAATTATTCTATGTCAATAATTACAATAAATTTCATTTTCATAATTGTTTTATACTTAAGTAATAATATTCCAATTATTTATGGATGTATATCGTAATGCATGAATATTAAACTTTAAAATGATAAATAAAAAGCTCAATACTAAAATCAAAAGAAAATTAAGATTTCGTTTGTTTTAAGGTTAAATAAAATTAATTTTGAACTATTGACCGTAGTTAGAATATATATCTAAATTAAAGTTAAACATATATGTTACATTAGTACGTGTCTTATAATAAATGAAATTAATTCTAAATATTTCCCAACACGCACAGAGTTGTATGGTAATTTTTATGTAAGATTTTTTAAATCCAGTTTGTGCGTGTTGTCAAGTGCATAAATTAGACTACATCTACCTTTAATGAATGAGAAATGTTATTGTGAATAAATTTTACAATAAAGAAGAGAGAGAAAGAGAAAGAGAAAGAGAAAAGAGAATAGAGAAATGTTAGATGTCATAAATAATGTAATAGAGAGAAATAAAAATAGAAAATATATTATTGTACAAATTGTTGTATGGGTTGTCGTATGAATAATACATGTCATAATTAATTTATAGCTCATCATGAATGAGTACACTACACTTTCACTGTGCATTTTACAAATAACGGAGTTTTTTCTTTCGTAGTTTCCCACAAAATTTCCAATTCACCAAATCCATTGGATTAAGCTTTGGAAAGTTGACAAATGTTCATAGGCGAGATGTCATCGGTATCACCATTTATGAGACGCTCAGCGACGACTACATTGGCAGCATCACTAGGATGGTAAGTATCCCAGAAAACATACTTAGACCGATCCTCACAAACTTTTGAGTTACGATTGCATGGAATCAAGCCTCCAAATCGACCAGCCAGGTGACAGCATGCACTATTCGGATCCTCGAAACCTGTTGCACATTGAGTTAATGGCAGGTTCTTATTCACAATTTTGGGTACTTCAAATGGAAAAAATAAATTGTATCACACCATAGTCATTATAATTCAGGAGGACATCTTCCAAAATACGGTAAACATCTGCATAAACAAATAATGACCCCTCCAGTTTTGTCCTCAGCTCTGCAACAAGGCCCTTCAAGTGGGTGTTAAATAAGTGGGCTAGCTCATTGGGGAAAGTGACACACTCATTTCCAGCATATGGGTTAAAATCCCTCACATACGGTAGACACCCAATGGGCCCTACATTTACCACCACAATTTTTCTGGCCCCTAGACTGAATAGCCGCTGCAAATAGTAATTTGCACGTGATCAACTAGGAAAACAAAATTTTTTGAAACAAAGCTTAATTTCTAGGTTCATAGCAAAATTACAGTGAGCTGTAGTCTGAGTCTTGACACCAAGATGGCCACAAATGATTCCGGAGTTACCAACACCCTCTCCGGAATTGAGAATATGGGTGTCAAATAGTTGTCCAAGAAATCATTTGAGCCTAGTGCTACTGTAAAGAGGGCCTTCTTAAACAAATTGAGGGCCGCAGGAACACCAATTAAGGAGATGATTTCTTCCCTTGTATTTGCAAAGTTGTCAATCTGGGCATCGAAGTTGATTCGACCACCCTGTTAATGACATGAACATTCTGCCTATCATCACCATTTAGCATATGAATGGTATACAGATTATGAGTTTAATTTTCACATATGGATAATATAAAGAATTTTACATTTATGAAATCATTTCAAGTATGACTTTTAAAGTAATTTTTATAAAAGTCAATAATCTTGTCATGTATAGTAATCTATGATTGAATAACAATTTAAAAAGCGCATTCTAATTAAATTCTAAATTATATCTTGAGCAATTCATTCGATAATGAAATGCAAAGAAAATCAACTCTTAAAATATGACATAAAAGGAGTAAGGATAAGGCTGTTTCATATAGTTCAAAATTGAAATTTGAAGTTTAATCCTCCCAATAATTGCACGTTGAACTTAAACAAACATTAGTTGAAGCAAAAACTTACAAAAACTTCGCCGGTGTTATTAAGAATTCCAGCTGCACCAGAGGCGTAATTGACACCCCCTAGAACCTTTGATCCATTAGTAGTGGGGGCCAAGTAAGGAGGAGAAAAGCCAAGACCCAGTTGCTGATCTGGTGGCACACATCACACAATGCTCAAAGAGAAACAATAATTGATACAAGAATTTGAACAAAGAAATAGCCAAAGATAGAACCGAACGGAAATCAGTAACTCTCACTTATAACATCGACAACTGTTCTTCCATTGCTGAAACGACCAGTGGGCTTTCCAAAATCAATTCCAAAGGGATAATGGTTTGCTTTGGCCAGTGAAAAGATGTAGTTGTTGTTCCCCACATCGAGCAAGGAATCCCCGAAAACAAAAGACGCTGGAATATCACTTGAGAAGCCAATCTCGAACAAGAGCAAGACCATAAAAACTCGAAACATAGTTCCAAAAATGACGCTTCTGTTCAAATAAATACCCATATAGAAAATGAATTGGATCCACTGTTCAAGCAGTGGCCCCTGTTTTGTTATGGTTCTCTGCCCAAAGATGGGACGTACAGTGAGTTTTATATTGTGCTAATGGTTAACATACCCAAATGATTGCCACGAACTGTTACTCTTGTTGAAGCACATATTGGACCCACCGAGAAATCTCATAATATTGTGAGCTGTGTGAAAAATGAACTTAATTGTTTGGTACGCTAGAACACAAGCTTTGCCATTTAATACAAATGGAGTTGTATAACCTATTTTAAATAAAAATGAAATTAAACAATTTCTTCAAAAATAATTGATACAATTTTTTATGTTATATTAATTATTTTTAAGTACATAAAAAATTATACCAATTATCTTTATTGAAATTGTTTAATCTCATTTTTACTTAAAATAAATTAGATAACTCCATACAAAATTGCACTGCCACCACTTATCAATTTATTGACTAAATCATTCCCTCACGGGTGATGCCTTTGTGCTTACGATGTGTGACATGTACAGAGATTTTGATGCTATAGAATCAAAAACTGGAGCTTTTTCTATTGGTTTTTTAAATTTTAAAGTTCATGTTTCGGCATTTTTCCTCCTCATCTACGCATCATAGCAACGAGAATAGTGAATACAACGAGACTCCCAGTTGGTGCTGGTATTGGTTTCAGCATTTTTCTTTTATTTATTTTTTTCTTTTTAAAAGAGAATTAATTACGGACGCTAACACAGGATAATACGTTACCTCCTGTATCGATTTAGAAAAAAGTCTATAGTAAAAATAATATATTTTTTATATACTTTATTACAAATTACTGTATATTGAAATAAAATTTTATTTCCATTTTACAATTGTAAAATTGATTCTCAATTTTAACTATAATTTTGATTACTATGTTGTCCACTTGCTCACGCTTCTCTCTATCTTCAATTATAATATATATAATTTAAGGATTTGGCTCTAGAAAGGGGAGTGCACTTTACAAGATTCATTATCATACATATAAATAAATACATATAATTTTATTATTATAATATTATTATCAGATCATTATAATCTTAAAAATAAAAAAATAATGTTACATAATATTTGCTGATAATGTCATGATTACAGCTTTTGCTATAATAAAATAAAATATTTTCTTAAATTAATAGACTATATATATATATATATATATATATATATATATATATATATATATATAATTTAATTATTATAATATTATTATATCAACATAATATTAAAAAATTTTAATTTTTTTATTTATAATATAATTATTAATACTTTTGCAATAATATAATCAAGATATTTTATTAAATTAATAAGCAAACCAATATTTTTGTTATTATATATATATAATGTTTGGTTATAATTATTTTCTTATAGTACACTATATAAAATTATAACTTATGTTACAAGTATCATGCATTTCAAATATTATATACCTATTTTATACGTTGTGCAACCTTCGCTTTTTTACGAAGCACATTCTTTTATATGATTAATTAGTATTTTAGCCTATGCATTACATAGAATAAATATTTATTTTATAAAATTAACATTTATAATAAATAAATGCTTCTAAATATATAATTATATTATAATTAAAATTTATAATAAATAAATATTTTAGAATATATGTGAACACCCAATTTTGTCCGGGTAAATAAAAATAAAATATAAAAAAAAAAGAAATAAGAAATAAGAAAACTTTTGAAGAAAAAAGCTCTCTTTTTTTTATGATAAATACCATGGAAAGACAATGTCATATCTTGAGTTATACTTGTCCGTTTGAGGTATTCTTTGCACCATTGGAAAGCTTGTAGAAAAATCTACAACTCATCTCTCTATCTCAAAAACCAAAATCAACTTCTATCTTGATGAAAATCAACCCCGAAGTGAGTCATTTAATCATAAAAAAACTCAAGTCCCACATTACCTTCCCTTCACTTAAAAGTCCCACATTGGACAATCTATATTCATGCATCTTCTCCTTCCCCTATATAAAGAGGTGCCTACCAAGCAATTAAGGAGGCCAAAAAAAAAAATCCATTAATTATGGGCTTAATGCAAAGCATGGAGCCTATGAAAGTTTAATTTTTTTTATTATCTCTTTTATTTTTCTCTCTTGGAGCTTTTACTAGAAGCTTGTGGTGCATTGTTTTGTGTTCACCACAAATTGTATCTTGAGGTAAATTTGCCTATCTTATCTTTTATATGTTTTATTTCCTCTCTTTTTTGTCATTGTTATTTTGTTAAATTTTATTCTTTGTATGTCCTTTTTAAATTAGAAATATTTTATATTTAATTTATTTTTTAGAAAGGATTAATTGGATATGACATCTTTCTAATCCTAAGGTTTTAAGGCACAAGTTGTGACAACTTGATGTCTTTAAACTCCTCTCTAAAATTAAAAATGTTAAACTAAAATTAATTTGCTTCAATAGATTGACTTGGGTGTACACCTCTGTTGATTCTATTTTTAGGACATATAAGCCGTGACGGTTTAGAAATCCTAAAATTTAATAAACAAAATTAAAAAATAACAACACACAAATATTTTATACAAAAGAACTACGTGAGTCTGATTCTCCATTGCACCGAGAGGTACGTAGGAGCAGGAGCCCACTCCTGTCGATCTCAAAAATAATAAAATTTAAGATAAAATAAAAATCTTTTTTATAATAATAAAATTCTTCTTGCAACTATTTTAAGGTGAGATAAATATTTTAAAAGTCATTAATAATTTGCTTAATCAATTAGAGATAACCGTCTTTATGACGGACGTTGTAGGATGTTAATATCTTCCCTACACGTAATTGACTCCCGAGCCTAAAATCTAGTTTCGTAAACCATTTTTTTTTTAGGTTTTTCCAATATTTCTCCTTAATAAATATTGGTGGCGACTCCCTGTTTTTAAAGCTCTTTTTCGCCGTCCTGCCGCGACCCTGGTTGCGACAGATGACGACTCCACTGGGGACATTTTGAGAGTCAAGTCTGTCATAATTGATTAAGCAAATTTGTGACTTTTAATTTATTTATATCACCCTTTTCTTTTCTTTTATTGTTGTTTGCCTTGTTGTTTTACAAAGTTTAATTCATTACATATCTTACTATTTGTAAATATGTTTTACATGCTTTTTAACCATAGGATAGAAAACCTTTTATTATATTGTATGTGTGTTTTTTGTTTTGTAGGTTGGGTAGTTTAGAAATTGCTCCTTTCACACACTTCACGTACACATCTTACACACATTGATGAGTGGGGTCCTATACCCGGACCTGAGTGCAGCTTAGGATAGGTATGAGGTTGAGTAGTGGTATCCTTCTGGATGTACATTCAGTTTGGTTATCATGAAGGCCTCACCTAGAGTTTGATCCTTTCGAAGGTGTTATCACTTCCAATAGTTTACCTATTGTCATGATTAATATTCTAAGAAAGGGTCGTTGGCTCTAGGAACCCATTTTTAGAACCATAGAACCACCTATTGGGAGAAGCACATTTTAAAATAACTCGTAGAGCTATCAACTATTAGGAAAACCCTTACAAGTTACAATGGAGCAATATCTACCCCTGCATTCAAATAACATAGCATAAAAAAGGGAAAATATAATAAAGTTCTTTTTTTTTACCTATTTCATGATCATGCATTTTAGTTCATTCAAAAAAAAAAAAAAGGAGAAAGAGAAGAAAAAAGAAGAAAAAAGAAAGTACAAAAGTTTTTTTTATCATTTTATGGAAAGCATCCTGCATTTTATCATTAAAAAAAAAAAAAGCATTGTTGTACAGAGAATCATCATGGCATGTTGCATTCTTATCTCACCCATGATTATCGCATACTCATAGCATATTTTTCTTCAGAGTGAAAGAAAAAGGGAAAAATATTGAAAAAAAAAGAAAGCATCCCTATGACACCCTTACGAGACCCGCGCCAAGACAAAGATCATGGAAGGAATTGTGGGAGATCTAGGACAACAGCACGAGGAGCTAAGAGGATATGTGAACCAATTGAAGGAGTAGATGAACAAGATCTTGGAGATGTTACAAATGATGAAATTAAGGAAAGGTGCAAATGGGAATTCGTCTCAAGAACCTTAAGTTACACCTGACTATCCTCCAGGATTCACTCCGCCCCTACAAGCTAATCATGGTGCTCAAGCATGGCCTCCACATGGCCTCCCTGCTGGTTATACCCAACCTGTGGCCATCCACACTCTAGAGGTTAACCGTCAAACCTCCACTTCAAATCCCCCAAACCAAACACAATCCCAAGACCCAAACCTTGAAATCGATGGCACCTAAGTCCCTCCACCACAGCTCACCCACATACCCCATTTGCCTCAACCTAACACTACTCTTGGAGGGCCCCCAAACCATCAAGACGTTAACCCAATGCCAACTGTTATCATCCACCCTCGCCAGTCTGATAACACCCAGTCCAAAGATAAGCTGCAGATTCTGGAAGAAAGATTGAGAGCTATCGAAGGAGTTGACCATTATGGCTTTAATGCTACTGATTTATGTTTGGTGCCAGACGTTGTGATCCCTCCGAAGTTCAAGGTTCCTGAATTCGATAAATATAGAGGGGACACTTGCCCAAAGAACCATCTCACCATGTATTGTAGGAAGATGGCTGCCTGTGCTCATGATGATAAATTGTTGATTCATTTCTTCCAAGAGAGTCTTATGGGGGTTGCTCTAAGCTGGTACATGAACTTAGAGCAAGGACGGGTAAGAACATGGAAGGATTTGGTGGAGACTTTCTTGAAACAATACAAATACAACATGGACCTGACTCCAGATCGAACGTAGTTACAAAATATGGTGAAAAAGGACAATGAAACCTTTAAGGAATACGCCCAACGCTGGAGGGGTGTGGCCGCTCAGGTACAACCTCTATCGTCTGAAAAGGAGATGGTCACGATGTTCATTGATACGCTCCAATCACCCTTCTACGATAGGATGATTGAAAACGTATCATCGAATTTCTCAGACCTAGTGGTTATTGGAGATAAGGTTGAAATGGGAGTAAGAAGTGGGAAGATTGCTCATCTGTCAGCAGGATTTGTAAGTGCAAAGAAATCCACGATAACCACAGATGAAAAAAAAGGAGGAGAAACAAATGCGGTAATGCCAGGACCATTCATACCCAATTACAATCCTATCCATTTTGTACCAAATTACCGACCACCGTTCATACACAATCCACAAATAGCGACAGTTTCCCAGTCACCATACCAACAGCCTTACCAACCTGGAATTGTCTACCGACCACCACCACCACAAGCTTCGTCACCTACTATGCCTCAGACAAACCAACCAGTAGTCCCACAGTCCAATACAAACAATACTTAGAAAAAGACAAATAACCAACAAAGAACACTTGCCCCAATTCCCATGACCTATACTGAACTTTTGCCACATTTGGTCTGCAATTCTTTGGTTGTCCCTTACCCTTTAAAACCTATTCAACCGCCATATCCAAAAAGCTATGATCCAAATGCCAAATGTGACTACCATGCAGGGTCTATAGGGCATCCTACAAAAAGGTGTTAGGCGTTTAAGTTCAAGGTGCAAGACTTAATAGATATGGGGTTGTTAAGCTTCAAAGAAGACAATCCAAACGTCGGAAATAATCCGCTGCCAGGTCATGGAAGTGGATCGGTAAATGCCATTGATGAAGTCGGTCAACCAGTAAGGGAGGTGGGGAAAGTTAAAACCCCTATGGGAATCGTCTTTTCAAAGTTATGCAAATATAAGATGATTGAGGGATAGTCCCTTGAAGAAGGAATGTGTGGTCTTTAACCAAGAGCCGAGCACTCTATCGAGGATTGTGATGAATTTAAGCGGATTTTGCAAGGGTTGATGGACTCAAACATGGTCCAAGTAAGCCAATCACAAAGAACGAATGATGTGCTAATGGCCCAGTCAGAAGAAAAACAAGGTGTGTCTACTTCGAGGCCGTTGGTAATTCACTTCACTAGAAATGTGTCTCTACTAATACCTCATGCTGAGCCGAAAACTGAGAGAATTCCCATTTGTGACCTCTACCAGAGCTTCCGAAGTGGAGGATTGGTGCATGCAGATCAAGTGACTATGGCTAAGGAAGATCAAAATGCAGACAACCACGTCAACTTGGTATACCCATGTAACCTTGATGAAGAGCTGCACAATTGGGAGATAATCGAATTTCCTGTGGCTTTTAATTCACTTTCAAAGTAATTGTAATGCAAACTCTATGATTATGCCCATAATTTCAGTATCATTTTTTTTTGTTAAATGGGCTTGCATGTTACTTTTTGGTATTGTATGAATGAAATGTATTTTAGAACTTTCCAGTTATCCCTTTCATCCTCTTCCTTTCTCTCCTACTATCTTAATACCTATTTGTTTCCTTCATTAACCTTAAATTGCAGATCTAAAAATAATCATCTTGAAAATAACAGTGTTAATGTTCCATACTACAACTTTGATCACCCTATCTATCAAGCTGACGAGGACGATAATGACTTAGGAACCCCATCTAAGTTGAAGAGGTTAGTGGAATAGGAGGACAAAATGATTCGACCCCATGAAGAAGAAATTGAAATAGTCAATCTGGGAAATGATAGAAGGGAAGTTAAAGTTAGCACCGCCATGAAAGGGAGTGGGCGAGACAGGTTGCTGAAGCTTTTATCTGACTATGTTGATATCTTTGCATGGACATATCAGGATATGCCCAGGCTAGATCCTGGCATAGTTGAGCACAGATTACCATTGAAGCCTGAATATCCTTCAGTTAAGCAAAAGTTGAGGTGAATGAAACCGGACGTGTCATTGAAGATCAAAGAAGAGGTTAAGAAACAATTTGATGCGGGATTCCTTACAGTGGCTAAATACCTTCAATACAACAAGATGATGAAGGAGTTATGTGGTCACTTTAAGATTCAGCACCGCAATTCCTCACCATATCATCCAAAGATGAATGGAGCAGTAGAAGTAGTGAATAAGAGTATCAAAAAGATTGTCCAGAAGATGGTGGTAACATACAGGGATTGGCATGACATGCTTCATTTTGCATTGCACGGCTATCGCACTTCCGTTCGCACCTCTACTGGGGCAACTCCATATTCTTTGGTGTATGGGATGGAAGTTGTACTGCCTGTCGAAGTAGAGATCCCTTCGTTGAGAGTATTGGTAGAAATGAAGCTTGAGGAAGCCGAATGGGTTCAAACTCACTATGATCAATTGAACCTCATTGAAGAGAAAAGATTGATTGCTCTGTGCCACAGCCAATTATATCAAAGAAGGATGAAGAGAGCTTATGACAAAAAGGTCCATCCTTGAGAGTTTCAAGAAGGCGACTTGGTGCTTAAGAAGATGTTGCTTACCCAGAAAAATCACAGAGGAAAATGGACTCCAAAGTATGAAGGTCCTTATGTGGTGAAGAAGGCATTTTCAGGAGGAGCTTTAATCCTTTCAAATATGGATGGCGAAGATTTATCGCTTCCCGTAAACTCTGATGCAATCAAGAAATATTATACATGAAAATAAAGACAAAGAAAACAAAAAAAGAATAAAAAGAAAAGGAAAAAAAAAGAGCTCGCTAGACTGAAAACCTGCAAAGGAGGTCTAGGCAAAAGTTAGAGTGACTCAATAGGTTGAAAACTCGAAAAAGAGTGGCCTAGAAAAAGTTAGGGTCAAGTGAGAAAAAAGCTCACTAGGTTGAAAACCTGAAAAGGTAGTCTAGGCAAAAGTTAGAGCTATTCATTAGAATTACCTGTGCAAGGAAGTGGGTAAAAAAATAAAATGGCAACAGAAAGACTGGGGCAAATTGATGATTTGAAAGAGAAAGCTGATGGGTTTACCAAAGCATCTGATGTCCTTAAAAGCCAACCAACGGGTTCTTAAAGTTGTAGACATGGGAAATTGGCATTGTTAATCTGACCTGTTTTGTCATTCTCATTATGTTATCATTGTATCTATCTGTTTTGCTTTTGTATCTATGATTCCCTTTTGAAGCAATAAAATACTTTCTTCTCCACCATCAATTCATTGGCTCACCGCATTTATTTCATTATATACTGAAAATGAAGCATGCAATAATATTTAAAAAGGCATTACAATTATGATGAATAGTCCAAAAGCTACTAGAAATGTGGTGAATTCTTAACTAGCTCTGATAAGGTAATAACTAATTGACAGTTTGAAGCATTGAATAACTTAGCCATGGTTGGCCAGGAATCAAGTCTCCAAGCATGATTTAAAGTGGATTGAAAGAAAGTTCATTTTGAATCCTCTTCACAGCTCAGGGTGTTTGAAACCGTAAGGGGTCAAAGGTTGGAAAGAGAAACACACATACATTAAAAAAGAGAGAGAAAAAAAGAGAGAGTCTTTTAATCAAAAACATTTCACATTACGCATACATTCCATCATGACATTGCATCACTTGTCATTAACTTTTGGTTTTTCTTGCTCAACACCTGCTTTCCTTTCACATATCGAGCCTTCATGCCCGTCGCTTTTAAGTTTTAGGCTCCCACACCCGTTGTTTTTAAGTTTATGGGTCCCCATGCCTATCGTTTTTAAGTTTCGGCCCCCATGCCCATTGTTTCTAAGTTTCTAGGTCCCCACGCTCGATTGCTTTCATATATCAGGTCCTCATGCCCTTTACTTTTAAGTTTCGAGCCCTCATGCCTATTGTTTTTAGTTCCTGGGTCCCCACGCCCAATTGCTTCACATATCGGGTCCTCATGCTCGTCGCTTTTAAGTTTTGGGCCCCCACACCCACTGTTTTTTAAGTTTTGGGTCCCCATGCCCGCAGCTTTTATATTTTGGGTCTTCGTGCTCACTGCTTTTACATTTTTGAGTCCCTACACCCACCACTTTTATGTTTTCGGGTCCCCATGCCTACTGTTTTTACGTTTTTGGGTCTCCGCACCCATCGCTTTAAAGTTTCGGGTCCCCGTGCCCACCGCTTTTACGTTTTTGGGTCCCCACGCCCATTGCTTCTACATATTTTGGGTCTTCGTGCCCACTTCTTTTACATTTTCGGGTCCCTGCGTCCACTGCTTTTACATTTTCGGGTTCTCACGCCCACTGCTTTACGTTTCAGGTCCCCACACCCACTACTTTTACATTTTCGAGTCCCCGCGCCCACTGCTTTTAGTTTTTCGGGTCTCCACGCCCACCGTTTTTACATTTCGGGTCCCCATACCCACTGCTTTTACATTTTCGGGTCCCCACACCCACCGTTTTTACAATTTCGGGTCCCCACGCCCACCGCTTTTATGTTTTGGGTCTTCATGCCCATTGTTTTTACTCTTTTTGGGTCCTTACGCCCACTGCTTTGATGGTTTCAATTCCCATGTTTTTTTGGTTTTTCATATCCATTGCCTTTCTATTCAGGTCCCGAACAAAATTAGGGTTCATATCTTTACTTATCTTTTACTACAATAATATGAAAACGTTTAGTTATTCATATTATCTAGTAAAACCTAAGTAAAGAGGGGCAACTGTGAACAACCAATTTTGTTCGGGTAAATAAAAATAAAATATAAAAAAAAAGAAAAAAGAAATAAGAGAACTTTTGAAGAAAAAAGCTCCTTTTTTTTTATGATAAATACCATGGAAAGACAATGTCGTATCTTGAGTTATACTTGTCCATTTGAGGTATTCTTTACACTGTTGGAAAGCTTGTAGAAAAATCTACAACTCATCTCTCTATCTCAAAAACCAAAATCAACTTCTATCTTGATGAAAATTAACCCCAAAGTGAGTCATTTAATCATAAAAAAACTCAAGTCCCACATTACCTTCCCTTCACTTAAAAGTCCCACATTGGACAATCTATATTCATGCATCTTCTCCTTCCCCTATATAAAGAGGTGCCTACCAAGCAATTAAAGAGGCCAAAAAAAAAATTCATTAATTATGGGCTTAATGCAAAGCATGGAGCTTATGAAAGTTTAATTTTTTTTATTATCTCTTTTATTTTTTCTCTCTTGGAGCTTTTACTAGAAGCTTGTGGTGCATTGTTTTGTGTTCACCACAAATTGTATCTTGAGGTAAATTTGCCTATCTTATCTTTTATATGTTTTATTTCCTCTCTTTTTTTGTCATTGTTATTTTGTTAAATTTTATTCTTTGTATGTCCTTTTTAAATTAGAAATATTTTATATTTAATTTATTTTTTAGAAAGGATTAATTAGATGTGACATCTTTCTAATCCTAAGGTTTTAAGGCACAAGTTGTGACAACTTGATGTCTTTAAACTCCTCTCTAAAATTAAAAATGTTAAACTAAAATTAATTTGCTTCAATGGATTGACTTGGGTGTACACCTCTGTTGATTCTATTTTTAGGACATATAAGCCGTGACGGTTTAGAAATCCTAAAATTTAATAAACAAAATTAAAAAATAACAACACACAAATATTTTCTACAAAAGAACTACGTGAGTCTGATTCTCCATTGCATCGGGAGGTACGTAGGAGCAGGAGCCCACTCCTGTCGATCTCAAAAATAATAAAATTTAAGATAAAATAAAAATCTTTTTTATAATAATAAAATTCTTCTTGCAACTATTTTAAGTTGAGATAAATATTTTAAAAGTCATTAATAATTTGCTTAATCAATTAGAGGTAACCGTCTTTACGATGGACGTTGTAGGATGTTAATATCTTCCCTACACGTAATTGACTCCCGAGCCTAAAATCTAGTTTCGTAAACCATTTTTTTTAGGTTTTTCCAATATTTCTCCTTCATAAATATTGGTGGCGACTCTCTGTTTTTAAAGCTCTTTTTCGCCGTCCCGTCGCGACCCCGGTTGCGACAATATATAAATTATATTTTAGACTTATGATAAATACTTTATATTGTGATGCAATATTATTTTTAATTATTAATAATTTTTTAAAAAAATTAAAATTCAAGTTAAAACTAAAGATATTGAAAATAATAGATTAAAAGAGATAAGAAGTTAAGAAAAATTCCTAAAAATACTTTCGTTAAAAAATAATAGCTAAAAACACCCTCAATTATGTTGTATGTTGTAGATATTTCAAAAGTCTCATGTCTCACATTGCCTAGTTTGGGTTTCCATTTAGTATTTATATATCAAAATGTGACATTGGATCCCAAAGTGGCTAGCAAAGTGGAGGAGGCTCGCGCGCATGAGAATGGGCCTCGTGAGCCTGTTGTAGTGCAAATCTGCTGTCCCCCCCTGCGCGTGCGGTCATGAGCCTCAAGATTTGCAAAACCGTTGAATCTTGAATGAGTAAATATCTTTTTTTTCCTTGATCCTCTCCGGAAAATATGGCCACTGCGTGAACGTTTTTTTTCCGTTAAAGTTGGTGGACGTTTTTGGAGTGTATCCCGTTTTCAATGTGAAAGAGTGTGACTTTTTGATTTCTTTGGGTCTAAAAATATAAAACTTCTCTGTTCTGGGTTCCGAGAATATAGTGTTCTTTCTTGCCAGTTCTGAGTCCTGTTGAATCCTGGGGGACTTGCGCGTACCACACGGATAAGTCCTTTAGGACAGTGCTATCCTACGCCTCAAGAATTTTGTGGTACCATCATTTATCACAACAAATTATAGCTTATTTGAATTTTGAAGATATATCAAAATTGATTTTGATATTCAGTTATAGCTTGTTAAACTGTTCAATTGATATTATACTAGACACATGTTAGGAGAGTGGAGGCCTAAAACAGATAGTTTTACATGTTTATATATACACACACACACAATATTTTAACATGTGCATTGCATAAAATAAATTTTATATAACTTAAATTTATAATAAATAAATACTTATGAATATATAAATTATATTATAATTAAAATTTGTAATAAATAATTTTTTTTAAACATATAGATTATATTTTAAAATTTAGAATAAACAACTATTATAATAAAATGTCAATTTTTAATTATTGATAATTTATTTTAAAAAATATTGAAATTCAATTTAGAACTAAAGATATTGAAAATGATAAATTGAAAGAGATAAGGGATTAAAAAATATCTAAAAGCGCTTTCGTTGAAGAATGACAGCTAAAAACGTTCTTATTAAAAATTAGCAGCTAAAAATACTCTTGTCCAAAATAGTTGTTTTCATTTAATATATATGGTGGATAGAAGGATTTTTTAATTTATATTTATTTTATATTTTTAATTTTGTATTTTTGTTTGGAGGACAAGCTCTTAGTATTTTTTTTTTTATAAAAAATCTATATATATTTTTACTACAAAATATTGAAAAAAACACAATGCCACAAATTATTTTTGTGAGGACATTATTTTAATATGTAAATAAATAGATAGTGGTGAACTGTATGAATCTGTGACTCCTAGGAGTGCACAAGTCAACATACTAGTTTATTCTAAAGCGAAAGGAGCACTGGACTAAATTCATGGTGAAAAGCGCTCATTTTCGCATCGACATTGACAAATCAATAGCCACCGGTGCTTGAGAAGTGGTAATGTGTGCCAGATTGTGAATTTATTGCCGAATTGAAATAATCCTTGTATTGGAGCCATCATATACGCGTCACTTTTATTTGTGATATAAGAGTAAATGAGTTCCAAATTGAGAGTTCGATGAATTTAAAAAATCTTAGCACTAGCATTAACATTTCCACGAGTTTTAGCTTCCTTTGGATTAATGAATGGATGAGGAAAATGATGAATAGACAATAAGTTATAGAAATTAAAAAAAAAAAAAACTATAATTTATCTGTTGACTCATTACATGTTTTTTGAATTTATATATAAAAATCATGATATGATCCTTAATAAAATCATCAGAAATAAATTTAATTACACGAAGTGCCTCATGAATTTTGAGTTTAATGGTCATGCACTGACAGTGTAAAGTAATTTTACATTGTCATCCAATCACAAACTACCATTTATTGTAAGTTTGTTGACTTTTATAATAAATACTTTAAAAATCATATTAATAATGATTTGTGATTGGATGACAGTATAATTTTTTTTTTTTTTTTTTGTGTGGTACAATCTCTAACATTACTGGTAAGCAACTACCAGTATTATCAATAGTAAATACATTATACATCTTTGATGTACTCTTCAGTTCTCCTAAATTTAGCGTAACATTGAGTACCACGTGTGTACTACTACGCTAATCTATACAAATTAGGCAGAGAAATGAACAGGGTTAAAAAAAAAGAAAAGTAAATTAGAACATGCTCTCTATTTTCTATAAAATTTTCATAATTTACAAACGTTTGTATGCGTATTATTTTTGGCGTCAAGTGTTCCCGACTTTCAGTCAATGAAAGATTTGGTATATATATATATTAATTATAATGTACTGATAGTGTAAATATTTTTGCACATTATTATTCAATCATGAATTGTTACTATATATAGTAAGATTGTTGATTTTAATGTTAATTATTTTAAAAATTATATCTAAGGTAATTTTTAATTGATTGACAATGTAAAATTCTTTACAATAATAGTGTATCAAAATTAATCTCATATATAAAATATTATTTTTACTTTATTTATTATTTATTATATTCATGATTTTGTTAAGGAAATATAAAAATAATAAAATAAATTCTCATATTAATTCATTATTTGATGAATAATTGGTTTCTATTGTTTTATTGTATTCAACAACTACGTTGTTTTAATATAAGTTTTTTTTTTTTAATAAAAAAAGGTGATTTACTTCTTCTATTTTATCACTACTCAAAGGGTGTTGGGTTGTCGTCTTGTTTGATTGTCATTGATGAACATCTGTTTTCCACACATCGTTCGGAGCATGTTTTTTGTCGTGCCATGAAATAAATGTTTGAATTTTTGTAGATTAATATTATTTAAATATTATATAATCTTTGAATTATTAAATAATATCAATTATAAAAATAGATATTATCTTATTTTATTTTAAGTGGTGGATATTTGTTATTTGGGCTTATGATATGAATAAGTATATAATGTGTTAACTCTCACTTAATGTCCAAATAAAAAGTCAATGCTCTCATATAAAGTCTATAAAGCTATTTCTCCAATAGACAGTTTTTTATGATGTACAACTTGTGAAAAAAAACCTATATATGGATTTATACCAAGATTCGAAGCGTGGATTAGGCCATGGCAATAAAAATTGAAAATGTGGGTATCCGTCTGACCTCGCCCTGATTTTGATGGGGAAAACCTACTTTAACCAGGGTTGGGATCGGGTTTAGGCTTTTCCCGACTTAAGAAAGCAGGGTTGGGGTCGGGTATGTAACCCCTCGCCCTGTCCCGCTATGTGTGTGTGTATATAATTGGTTTCATACTTTATTTTTATAATTATTAAAAATATAAATTATTTATTTTAATAGTTAAATAAATACTATTATAATAATAATTAAATAACAAAATTAAAATTATACGTTTAACTAAAAATATAATTTAATTCTTAGATTTTTTTTAAGTTTTTTATTATTTATTAATTTTTACATATCATTTGAATTAAAATGTAATTAATAACTTAATATATGATTTATTTAAAAATACATGAACTAATTAAATTTTAAAAAAGAGTGAGATGAGTTTTCCGCAGGTTTCTCCGAACTAGATAAAACTCAATAGGGTTAAAGTTGGGTTTAATTTTTGTCCCCACCTTTTATAAACCTAACTCGAACTCGCCCTACCTTTTGTAGGGACGAGGCAAGGGAAAGCCAAACCCGACCCTGACCAGCCCCGTTGCTATGCCTAGCGTGGATTCAAGGTTTATACTAGGTACAAGAACTCTAACTTAAGTTCTATATATTGATTGTGATTGAATATGCTATAATCTTATATCTACATGATATTGTTCACGGATTGTTCTATAAATTTTCCAGAAATAAATTTCTCTAATACTTAGCTTTTATTCACTACTTGCGTTTAATTCTCTAGTATAAACATAGGTTTTAGACACATTAAGATTTGTTATGTGTAAACGAAATTGAAGAAAAAATTTGTGTGAAGATAACACTTTTGCTTTTTGTGCAAGTTGATATTGTGGAGTATTACTTTGTTTCGCTCGATCACAGTATATAAACCCTATGCCCAATTTCATTGAGAGTTTGTTTGATACAAAAAAAATGACACCTATTGCATGATTGACTCACTAAAGGCTTGTTTGGGGTGGTTTGAGTTTTTGGTTTTCGAAAGCAATTTTCAAAATAAAATGTGTTTGGATAAAATGGAGATAAAATGATTTTTAACTCACTTTCAAAACACTTTTACATTCATTTTCAAACCTAAGAAAAAAGGATTTGTAAATTTGGTTTTTAGTTTTTAAAAAATCACATCACTACATTTGACAATAGCATTTACCGCCACCACCACAACCCACCACCACTAGCATCGACACCAACACCGTTGCCGCCGCCACCATTATCGCCACAACCATCGGCATTGCCACCACCACCATTATCGGCATTGCCATCGCCACCATCACAACTGGCATCGCCACAACTACCGTCGTCGGCACCACTACAACCATTGCTGTCAACACCACAACTATTGCCATCGGCATCACCACCACCACCACTGTCACCACCACCACTGTCACCACCATACAAACATATCCTTAAATTAATTTTAACAAAATAAGAAATTTCAAAGTGAGTTTATTTTAAAACCAAAAATTAGGAAAAAAAAACAAAAACTAATTTTTAAAAACTAAAAACTAGTTGTAGTTTTTGAAATTTTCGAAACTCACAACTAAAAACCATCCCAAATGGGTCCTAAATATTTGTATGATTACACTTCCTAAGTAATTCTTGTTAACATTAACAATAACAAAACATAATGTCTGTTGAATTCCTTTTTACTCTCATAACCATGTGAGATTTTGGGACTAAACAGTCATTTTTCTTTTGGTGTGTATCTTTGACACTTGTTTGTGTTTCCCTTTTGTTCAAAATCTGACTTGCTTCTTACTTATGCATGCATTGTACTTAAGGATGTCAATGGGGCAGGATGTGTACGGGTAGTAGTCCTCTCATATCCACCTATATTTATATGGGTACCCATCAAGTGGGTATCCACAAATTTTATATACATTTGCTAGTATCCACGGGTATCCGTGGATATTTGTTAAAATGTAAAATTTTAAACAAAAAGTATAAAATAAAATAAAAACTAAAAATAAATATTTTGAAACATATATTTATGCTAAAAAATAATTTTGTAACATATATTTATACTAAAAATAAATAATTTTGAAATATATATTTATACTAAAAATAAATTAAAGTAATTTACTTTATATATAATTAAGGATATTTAAATAATTTTAGAGTGTATGTACCTACGGGTACAGGTACCTTACTACCTTGTCTTTGCCCCATTAATAAATGGGTATCCATTTAAATATTCATTTAATATCCATGGCGGGTTTTACCTACGAGTATTTGTAGGTATAGATTTTTTTGCCATCCCTAATTGTACTTGCATATACATTTGATTGAGACATTTACTTTTCTTAGTTAGAGTCATATAAGTCACCCTTACATTGTCCATTACTTAATCCCTTTGAGCCTAATATTAGCTCTTTGTTGTGTTAAATTAACTCATTACAAGCCAAAAGATGAAAAATAATTTTGTCCTTTTTTCTCAAGATCAATATATGTACAATTAGATTGGAAGTATGATCGTAAACTAAGTTTGAAGTTGATTCGCTTTTTTGGATGCTTAAGGACAAACATTTGTTTAAGTTTGGAGTGAAGGTAGGCCAATTTGACCTACTTGTTTCAATGTTACAATTATTTGTGTGCTCTTTTGTAGAAATTAATTATTGCAAAAAAAAAAATGATTAAAAAATAAAATAAAAAAACAAAAATTAAAAAAGTAGAAATAAAAAATACATAGTCAATATGGGAAAATTGGGATACTCTAGGAAGGCATATAAGGAAAACTGAGAATGATTATATATCTCTTGATCTTAGGAAAACAACCTAATAACTTCTCTTCTACTCCTACCTAACCTATAAACAAAATCTTTTACTATATGTATATTGTATTGTATTGGTAATTCTATAATCTTTTCAAACCTCTAGTAGAAGATGGCAAGTGTTAATGTTGAGACTAAACAGTAACCAATATAGATGAGAGTTATCGAAACACTAAATCCTATGAGGAATTGTAGAGAAACTTCAATTTGCATTCAATAGAGTTAAAGTTTAGTGTTACCTTTAGATTGGGTGCTAAGTCCACATTCAAAAACCATTTTTAAGTTAGGCAACTCAACCTAAATTGGAACACTTGCTACAAGTTGAGCTGTGCATATTATCTCTGTGACCTAATTAAATTGAACCAAACCAACCCATTCTTGATCAAGTTGGTTTGGTTTGGGTTGTGGCCAAAATGTTGAGAAAATCTGAACTGAAGAAAAATGATTAGTTCAAATTTTAACTTCACCTAAAATTGATTTGAACTGACTCGTGAAAACCTCAAGATGGCATCACAATAGAACATGTAGGATTTTTTAACCCACTAAGAAAACAATCCAAAAAGGTTGGTTCAGTTAATCCACCCACTCAATTGGCAAGGATCATGAACTAGCTATAGTAATTAACCATAACACATAGCCCATTTGTGCAAGCTTAAAAAATTGGGCTTATGGACAAGCGAATCAAGACGACCCAAATAGTTCTTCTACAACACGAGTAAGATCAGCCCATGTAGGGAGTTAGTTGGCCTTTTGCAACGTTTAAAACCATGGCACAATTGGACCCTCAAAATGCATCACAAGAATGACAAGCTTCTAGGAATTAGAAGTTTCACAATATGCAAAGCATTATTTTACACATAACAACTAGTTGGGAGGTTTAGAGCCATCGAATTTTAAAAAGTCCAATTTCACGTGACGCATATGAAGGACTGAGCCTAACTCTTCGAACAAGTGGAGCAAGGGCAAGGCAATCAACCACGTGGATTTTTATATCGAGGGTGCATTGAATAGATGCCAAGGAAGTTTCAAATAGTTCTAAACATGGTTGAGTTGCCACTTTTTTTATCATAAAGCTTAAGTGAATACCTGTTTGAGGTCAACTACTATATCCTTCATTCTCGTGTTCTTTTCCATCAGAGAAGAAAAAGAAGGTACAAAGGGGAAATATTCTTTTTGTAAGATTCCCCTCCTCAGACCCTAAAGATTCTTTTGTGATTCTTTTGCTCCTTCTGATAGACTCTTGCAAGATTCCTTTTTATCCAAATTAGCTGTCGTGAGTCCCATAAAGACCCCATCAAATACATTCCTTATTACAACTCTCTTCCACTCTAATATTTTAAAATTCATCCTCTTGAGGTAAATTACTTAAGTATTCAAAATAAGTGACTTAAATCCCTTTAAAAATAATAGAAAAAATTAGATAATCTAAGAGATTATCAATGAGTAAACCTTTATTTTGGTCCCTGAAATTGTGGAGCATTGTTATAATAGTCCCTAAAATTAGAAAAATTGTAAATAAATCTCTAAAATTGAATTTTGTCACTCAAGTTAGTCCTTGTCGTTAGCCATCTACTAACTCTATTAGCGAATGTGTTGTGGCATGTTGTATGTCGCTTTAGTAGCCATGCATGTTGACAATGGCATCTCAATCATGGACACACCAGCAAGGACCAAAATGAAAATTTAAGGGATGTTTTTCCAGTGATTTTTAGTAATGGTAACACCTCAGCTTAAGGACCAAAATGACTAACTTAGTGACTGATTCAGGGACTAAACTGACATTAAATTGTTTGGTGACAGTAACTTTGTCCTTGCCTTCTTGTTGTCACCTCTCTTTCCTTTTTATTTTTTATCTCTCTCTCTCCCATGGAAGCCCTCACCTAATTGTGTATAAGACCAAGTAATCCTCCTAGGCTCTCCACCACTTTCTTTGCTCTCTCTCCCATGGAAGCCCGTACCTAATTGTGTAGAAGACCAAGTAATCCTCCTAGGCTCTCCACCACTTTCTTTGCCTTTGGTGTATGATCTTTCTAGTTGTTTTGCTTCAACAATTGAGACACCCCTTCCTCCCTCATTGCCTTCACTTGTGACACCACTGCCAAGTAGTTGATCATAGTCACCGCCACCACACCCACACCCTAAGCACCATCACTTAGCCAAGACTCGTAGCGGCAAACCTATAAATAATGTGAGATTGTGCTTGGGATTATAAGAGTGTGTGGGCTTACAATACACTTTTGTAGTGGATAGTGCTTACTTTTGATGCCATCGAAAGACGTAAGCAGTTGCTAAATGGGCATCGTTCACTCGGTTTCACTAGAACAATCTTCTTGCAATTGCCAAAAATCAGTGCTCAAGAGAATACCTATTATCCAAAACACTAATGTCTTGGTTTGTTTAAGAAATGGAGCAAAATAACTAGAAAGATCATATGTCAAAGGCAAACAAAATGGTGGTGAGCTTAGGAGGATTTCTTGGTCTTCTATACAATGGTGTCTATGTGAGGGTTTCCATGAGAAAGAAAGAGAGAGGGAAAGAGAGACAAAGAGGTAGAGGCAACAACAAGAAGACATAGATGAAGTTACCATTATTAGACAATTTAATATCATTTTAGTTCCTGAATTAGTCACTTTGATCCTTGAAGCTAATTAAAATGCAACCATTATTGGAAATCACTATAAAAAATATCTTTGAAATCTTCATTTTGGTCTTTATTGATGTGTCCGTGACTAGGATGCCATGTGTCAACATTTGTGGCTGTCAAAGTGGCACACAACATGCCACATCACATGTTGGCTAACAAAGTTAGTGAATAGCTAACGACATGGACTAACTTGATTGACAAAATTCGAGTTTTAGAGATTTATTTGTTATTTTTTGAATTTCAGGGAGTACTATAACAACACTTCACAATTTTCAGGAATCAAAATGAGAGTTTACTCGATTATTAATTATTATAAAAATAGTTGTATTTTATAGACCATGTAGACCCATTCTTTTGGTAGAGTGCTATAGTACCTATGGATGACACTTTAGGAACCTTTGACAGTGTAATAAGCTGAAACTTTGTTATTAATGAAGACACTACAATGCTAAAAACGATTGTTTTGGTCCCCTACGCAAACAATGGTTCCCCCCTCGTGACTTGCAATTATATGTAAACCAGCATTAAAACTTTGTTTACTTGAACAACTCATTTCAAATATTATTGTAGGAGTGGGCATGTTAGTTGACCATACTCTAAATGTAAAGTGTTGTCTTGTCTATCCTCTGATTTCATTTTATAGAAAATCTACTGTCTAATGTGAGATATAAACCAAACATATAAAATTGCTTATGATTTCAGCCAATTTGAACTAATTAGATCCCTTATACAAGCAACTTAGTTTTCATTGCTTGGTGGTCCGTGAGTGAATGTTGTCTATTAAAAAAGGCCTTTTTGCAAATGGATTGTTAGATGAACCAGTAGATTCAAATATTTGTTTTACAAGTTTAAATATTTTTGGAGCCAATCTTATGGAAATAAAACAAAGGAGCTTGTGATGAGGCATTGCATCTATTTGGCTAGGTTTAATATGCCGAGTTCTCAAGCATCTACGAATTTGTTCCGTTGAATATAAAGAATGGACTTTAGATCAGCAAGAGCTCAAAGAAAGAAAATCTTACAGGATAGAAAAAATAGCAATGAGATGGGGATGTGGAAAACCAAAGGAAAAAGGTATTTCAATAATTATGTTAGATAGAAGTAGCTAAAACATTAGTTAAAACCCAAAAAATTAGTTGAAAACTGAAAAGTTAGTTAGTAACTAAAAATTGTAAGCCGAAAGTTATTAAGTTTGTTTATTAACTTATAATGTTTAGTAAAACTATTTGTTGAAGTAACTGGTAAATGTAAAATGATAAAAATATATATGTTTATATGACATTTTTATATAAATTTTAATTTTATTTTATGGTTAAAAAATATTTTTAGATAATTATAATTTCAGTTTTTAATTAATTTTGAATTTTTATTTTTATTTAAAGTTCAATTATTTTGATTACATTTTTTAGTTTTAATTATTATTATTCTTTTCATATTGTGCAATCTACATTAATCTTGTATTATATCTTAAAATATTTCCAACCAAGTTTATAATAAAATAAAAATAACATATGCTTAAGTAGTGTCATATTATGTTAATTAGTATGGTAACAAAACCCTACCTTATATAAAAAGGTAAAAAGTGAATTTGATAAATATTTTAAGAGTAAAAAAAACGAATAAAATATAAGGAGTTGGAGTATATCAAAAATACTACAAACTACTAAAAAAAAATCTATCTACCAAACATTACTAATATGATTAAATAATTTTTTCAACTAATAAAAAAGAGTTTAATGGTCATACACTGATAATATAAAATAGTTTTATACTGTCATCCAATCATAAACCACCATTTATTATAAATTTGTTGACTTTTATAATAAATATTTTTAAAATCATATTAATGGTAATTTCTGATGAAATGACAATGTAAAACTTTTTACACTGACAGTGCATGACCATTAAACTCAAAAAAAATTAGAAACTAACTGAAAATACTTGTGAAACATGCTCAATAACTACATATTGACATTTGCTGTGGGAGTTTTAGTTCTAACTTCTAAGGCCCTTGAATCTTAAATGGGCTATCTTTTGCATTTCAATATAGCACTTGGGGTGGACGCCTGGACGGCGCAGCTTATCTTTTTGACAAATTTCAACCTGATGCCGTGGCATCTGAATTCTTGGATTCAAGGAACAGAACAAGTTTCAGTCAGTTTTTTGTCGTTAGCTTTATTTTTATTTTATTTTTCATTCTTTAAATATAAAATTTTATTTACCAAAAGCTTTCTTGTTGTTTGTTGTTCTTTATGGTATCTATTTTGTTGCTAGTGAAACCATGGTCTGTGAAAGTTTCCTCTGAAATCTGAATGTTCAGCGTCTTACATCAATTCGATTTTCATTCTTGGCGGATAAAGGTACAAACATTTGCTAATACGAAACTGATGACTGCATTCAGTGAGAGCTTTAAATACTCGGCGTATGCTGCTTTACAAGTTATTCAAGTTCAAATTTTGAATATGTAGTTTTGTTAAATATTTAGAAAGAGAATTTTGCTGTCCATTAGGAATGGGCACAGGTCAGTTCGGATTGGATTTGAGATATATTTAGATCCGAATTGATTAATTGTTGTCGGTTTGGATTGATTCTGTTTTTTTTTTTTTTTAAAAGATTACAACCGCGAACTGAACTAATCCGATAACATTCGAGTTGGTTCGGTTCGGTTCGGGTTATTGGATCACCCGATTAAAAAATAAAAAAATAAGAAATTGTAATAAAATGAAAGAAAACCGATAAATAATCTCAAAAGTAAGAATTATAAAACATAAAAAAAATATAGAATTATACAACATAAAATTATAAAATTATACAATATAAAAATTTAATGTTTTTAAAAATAGTATAAATTCGGGTTGGTTTAGATTCTACATCTCAAATCCGATATCCAAATTGATTTTATCTTATTTGTAATCTTAAAACCCAAATTGATCCAATGATTTGAACCAATCCTTGGATTGAATGGACCCATGTCCACCCCTGGCACCCATAGTGGTCCAATTTAGTTCGAATAAAATTGCCTTCAATAAAAAATATATGTATTCTATACCAAAAAAAAAACATTAATATTATACATTTTACTTTGGTCTTGTCTATTATAGTCTAAATTAACATTATCGCATATATCTCAAACTATTGATTATTTAATTTTATTTATTTCAGTTGGCATAGTTTTAGCATAATTTATTATATGATATATGTGAATTATTGAATATAAAATATTACTATTATAATTTATTAAGATTATATTTCTTTGAAATTTTAAGGGCGGCAATTTCTATTGTGTTCTTATTTTGCCATAACTATTAATAAAAGCAAAGGACAACTTTGTGGCATGTTCCTCGACCAATGTTCACCAATGCTCAATTATATGTTCCAGTCTCAAGAATAAAATGCAGGTCTGGATTGTACTTTGAGTTCCATCACAATTCACAAAGAATGTAGTTTACGCAGAGGTATAGTAAATAATGTAGTTTATACCTAATGATGTAAGATATGAAGAAAGTTAATAATGAAATGATGGGTTAAAATTAAAAATACACGTATCTCTTTGTTTACGTGATAATATAGATTAGAAGCTCATGTTCTATTGCTTCTGTTAATTCCATTGTTGCATCTCTTAATATTCTGAATCCTGAATCAACCTATAATTAGAATAGAACTACGATTTTAGTGAAAAAAGATTAACCTTTTCATTAAAGGTTATTCAAATGGTGTTGCATCGTCAATGATTCAGTATAGCTATGCGATATTAAAATTGGACTAAACATAAATAAGCTTATATTTTAAGCAGAGCAATAAGGCCATACTATTCATATTTTCAGTTGAACATGAAATGAGACCCATGGTTCTTTTCATGGTTATTGACTTTTGGAGTTCTGCTGCATCTGTTGAGCACTTATTTTCAGAAGATATGCTTGTGGTTGGATCCACCAAAGATAATGTAAGTAGACTTGGATATGAAAATGCATGCATTTCAATGTTAATCATGAGTTTCACTGGAGAAATTATTAAGTGGCCTTGAACCACCATGGTTTTTTATTAATTTTCATGTAACATGTAATTAAATGTTAACAATTGTTTCTCGTAAATTGTAAAATTTAGATGTGTTATACAAGCATTAATTGAGACCACAGACACTTGATAGTTTTAGACTACCTAATAATTTCTCTTTTTCCTGTTACATTTTAAACTTGTCCGTGCATTAATCACTAGTAAGACACATTTGACATTTCCTAGCAGCAGGGGCACCCCGCGCTAACTTCCACATCAATCAATAAACATATTCCCTACGCTCAGTACAAAATGTAGGATACCTCAAATCTCCAAAACATCCCATAAGTATTCACATTAGCAGAAGAATCAGGTCAAATTTTGAATGAGTCGGCGAACATTTATCGGAAAAATGTCATTATGATCACCATCTAAGAGCCGCTTAGCGATTATAACGTTTGCAGCTTCAGTAGGATGCCAAGGGTCCCAGAACACATACTTGGATCTGTCCCAGCAAATGGTCGAAGTAGGACCACAAGGAATCAAACCTCCAAAGCGCCCAGCCATGTAACAACAAGCGGTAGATGGGTTCTCAAAACCTGCCGCATAAAAAAAGGGTCTGTTTAGTTCAAAAACACCATGCAAAAGAGAAATTATTATATGGTCAACACCATGATCTTAATTAATTTTCACATGACACATAATAAGTGCTATTTATTTTTTCTCGTAAATTGGAAAATTTGACTAGGTATCACAAAGAGATTAGTTGAGACTCTGGACACATGATGATATGAGACTATCTAATTATTTCTCAATGCGATGTTAAGGTACTAATAGATTAGTTGCCACGTCAGACACACACCATATGCTACGTAATTGTTGAGTATATCTTCTAAAATGTAGTAGACATCTGCATAAAGAAACATTGAACCCTTCAGATTTGAATTGAGCTCTGCAATGAGGCCCTTCAACTGGATATTAAATAACTGTGCTAGTTGATTGGGGAAAGTGACACAGCCATCACCCGCAGCTGGGTTCATATCCCTCTGACTTGGTATACACCCAATAGGGCCCACATTTGTCACAATAATATTCCTGGCACCCAGATTGAATAGCCTCTGCGGATATTAATGTTAATAAGCATAACAATAATCAACACCAAACTTTATAAAAGAACAATTATATATTCTCCGACAATATCCTCTTACTAATCCTATTTAAAAAATTCAATATTCTATTTGTTTAGTAAGATAATTAGTAAGTGATCCACCATACGGAGCATCCGTCAAGAATGAAATTAGAAGTATGAAATATTGAGAAACAAGGTCTTGTGAGAAACATTACAATGAGCTGTTCTCTGAACCTTGACACTAAGGTGGTCACAAACCGTTCTGGAGATGCCAATTCCTTCTCCTCAATTAAGACTGCTGGTGCTAAATAGTTATTAATGAAATCGTTGGAACCCATTGTTACTGAAAATATTGATCTTTTGAATAGATTGAGAGTCGCAGGAACACCAATGCTGGAGATGATGTCTTGCCTTGTATTAGCAAAATTATCTAACTGTGCATCGAAGTTGATTCGATCACCCTATAAAATCACATGCACATTGTTACTATTTCCTTCAACTGAGAGTTGGAGCTTAAACAATAGCTATTGGAGCAGAAAACTTACAAAGAGTTTTCCAGTGAGATTGAGGATTCCACCTGCACCAGAAGCATAGTTGACACCCTTCAGAACCACTGGTCCAACTGTAGTGGGTGCTAAGTAAGGTGGGGTAAAATCAATACCCAGTTCCTGACCTGATGGCACATGATAAAGTTATTAGACAAATAAAATACAAATAGCACATAAGTGAAATAAGAAGGAAAAATAATAATAATAATAAGTAGTTAATCTTGCCAATAATGTCAACAATGGTTCTTCCATTTGTGAACCTCCCTGTTGGTCTTCCAAAATCAATTCCAAAGGGAACATAATTAGCCTTTGAGAGGGAAGCAATGTAATTGTTGTTCCCCACATCGACAAGAGAATCTCCGAAGACAAAATTTGCTGGTTGTAGATCATCTGAAGTTGTAATACTAAACAAGGGTAGAACTATAAAAACTCGAAACAAAATCTCAACAGTGACTGGTCTATTCAACTTGATACCCATTAGAAAATATATAGAACAAATAATCAATATAATGAAGTTTTGAAGCAGGGTTCCTCTGTTTTTTTTTGTCTATAACTAACTGCTAGAAGGTGCACAACAAGCTCTGTAGGGTGCACAGGACCATGAGAACATGATTGCTATTTGATAATGCTGATGCGATCCGGGCAATATATAGAACAGTTCCATGAGGAAAGAGAAATTCGTATCCTCTCATATTAATAAGAAACATGATAATATCACGTTGTAAGAAGAAGAAGAAATAATTATAATGTGACTTACCATTATTTGCGTAAGATTTATTAACTTAATTTATGTCATTTCTCCCTATAACATGACATTATCATGTTTCTTATTAATGTCAGATGACCCTAATCCTTTTAAGATATGCTTTTTGAAAGAAAAAGAAAAAGAAAAAGAAGGAAATTTTATTTTTTGATTACGAGAATTATATAATCTTAATAAAATAAAATAAAGATTAAGATATTAAATTATACTAGTCTATTTTTTTTATTTTAAAAAATGATCAAATTAAAAATATTTATTAAAAAATTGTCTCTCTTTTCTTTTCTTTCAAAATTCAACTTCCAAACATAATTTTAAAATCAAAGTATGGAGTGAGTCAACATTAATGGCTCATCATGTCCAGCAACCAGTCATGAATGCAAATCTGTTTCATCTATTTTATAAGAAAAGTAATTTTTTATTTTAAAACATATCTAAAATATTTTAAAAAAAAATATGTTAAAATTTTTCATGAGTTAAAAGAAAAGAAACTTTAGAATAAGACTTTATAAAAAATAATTACAAATTAAAAAATATTTTTAAAATCTTTCTCAAAAATTGATAAAAATAAATACGTTTTACTAACTTGAGTTTTATTTTCCAAAATTGCCAACATCAATTCACTCTTAGGACATTCGTTAAGAAACTAAAAATAGAAATTTTTTATAGAAACGTGTTAAAATATACTTTCATCATGATTTTTAATATATTTTCACTATAATTTTTAATAAAACCTTTTTATTTATTAATTTCTTTTTTTTATAAGCAAACTTTTAATATAATTTCCTTTTTTATTTATTAATTTCTTATTCATTTATTATTTAATAACCTAGAACCACTCATTAACATTGCAACCTGTTTTGTTAAAAGAACCTGTTTCTAACAATGAACTTGTTCAAGGTATGCTAAAGTTCCTGTGCAACAAAATGAAATCCGTGCATGGCATACCAATCTTACATTTTAAAAATATTCTTCAACCATCAACAAAATGAAGGAGGTTGAGGAAAATTCAAAACCAATATGGATAGTCACGTCTCCCCAATAATGTGCTCTAGCCTCTAGCTAAAAGTGTATGAAACAAATTAACATTTGACAGGGATTTTTCCCATTTCATAATTTCATCACTGCTTTAAATGTAAGATAAACCTGTCATTGTCAACTTGCCATCCCTTTTCAGTTTCTTTATGGTGCACACTGCACACTGCACAAGTGCACAGCATATGAAAGAATGACAAAGTTGTTCAACAAAAGGCTTATCATTAGTGAATTGCAGCGATCAGCTTTAGGAATGATCGATTAGGATGCATTGCATCATATATACTTATATGGGTGCTGAACATGCCCAACAGTAGCATCATCATATGCATAAACGCGTAAACACTAGTGTTGGTGGCAATTAATTTTTATTTTTAACTATACAAAAAATAACATGTAGGAGTAGGACTTCCAAACCAAGTTCCAAAGTCCGTGAAACTTTGTCATCTCTCCTTCATTATTGTTTAGGCGCAGCATGACAGTAAGGTATGGGCGTTCAGTATCATGGTTACAGAATAAATAAATGGCGGGTAGGTCATCTTTAATGCAACAAAAATAGTGATTTTATGTCCGAGTTTTAATTAGCAACTAACAAGGCACTACAGACTGGCGAATGTATGCATGAAGCAAATACTTTACAGTTTTGTATTAGTACACAGATAAGATCTCGTTCGCACTCACCAATTTTTCACGTTCTTCATTCAATTTGTTCAGTTATGATTTGATGGAACAAAAAGGGATTATATAAATAAGAATAATGATATACCTACACCCTTTATTTACAAACTCTCTATCAATACTTATCATTTCTCTTTATCTCTAGCTTCCTATCACATCATATTACTTATTATATCCACATTTTTCTCTACTATTTCCTTATCTCACTAGGTGTCGAATAGCATATAACTAGTCTACCAATCATTTTTGAATAAATAAATTTGAACAATTCACGTGAAGTCTTAGATTCAAACCTGATTGTTGTCATTGTGCATAAAAAAAAAGATAAATAAACTTGGGTTAAATTAGAAAATTGAAGAGATACAGAAGTCATTTACACTATGTTAGGATCAGGGGATTTTGGAGAGAGTGAAATGGAAGAGATTGTATAACTTTCACTTCTTTGGTTAGAAGGAAATTGGGAAGGAGAAGTTGCTAATTAAATTATGTGGGCCCCACCATTTTTGAAATCTTTTCCCATTTGTCACGATTTGGAGATGATTTATGGTGCATCTCTCTTTTTCTTTTTCTTTTTTTAAATTTTTTAACAAAATTTTTTTTAAAAAAATAATAAATAATTGTGTTAAGAAAAAAATAATGAAGTAAAAAAATACATTTTTTAATTCATATATAAAAATATTTTTATATAATTTATTTATTTATTTTCACTAGTTTTTCACTCATCTAAGCAAATGGAGAAAAAAGTTTCTACATTTTTTTTTTATTTCTATCCATCCAAATAATACATATTTAATTTTCATTCTATTTCTATCTTTCTTATTTCTTTTCTTTATATTTTTTCTCTCTATTTCACTTATACTCTCTCTCTCTCTCTCTCTTTAGTAATACGTCAAATATTAGTTCCTAAAATTAAATGCAACAATCAATAATTGATAAATAAAAAAATATTCTCTATGTGAAACTGTTGCATTTAAAAGAAATGTTCTCAAATTGTCTTGTCAATATTTTTAAAGGTAAAATTGTTGTTCAATTTAAATAAAAAAATATTGACTAAACTTAATAGCAACAATTATATAAGGGTATTATATTTATGTGACATATTTGCAATAGTTTTCTCTGGTGTTATTAATAGCAATGACGTAAAACTATTGTCCTATCCTAACATACTTTCAAAAATGTTGTCTATACTGTACCAATGGCTACGATTTTTTCAAGCATTGCTTTTGCTGAATAAAACCATTATCGAAAAAATAGGCTGTCTTAAATTACCATAGTTTGAAAACCATTGCCGAAGTATAAGGCAACAATTTTTTTGCATTAGGCAACAGTTTTCACACGTAGTTGTAGGCAAAAAAATATTGTAATAAATTTAGCGCCTAATATTGTAAAAAAAAAAATAGTTCTTATCTTTGACAATGGTCAATTAATTTAACTCTTAAAATTGGCATTACTAGTCATTTTAGTCTCTAGCGTCACAAATCAAATAATTTGGTTCCTAAAAATTTTACAATCATAATCTATTTAGTCCTTATAATGCTTATAGACCCCTTCACCTAAAGAATTAAGGCTTCAAGCTTGTTCATGCAATACATATAGCGTTCAAAGTCTTGGTTTTAGAATATTATGTCCCAATTGGGCATAATCACAAATCTTTTGAGCCAACAAGGATATTACCTAACTGACTAGAGACATACTCCAAGGAGTAAGCTAAGGTAGAGACACTATATATAGGAAGAGAACACATGCATGAGTTCTTACTGAAGGGAACACACGAGTTCGTATTGAGGGGAACCCAAAAGAAGAAGAAAAGTTTGGTAAGAGGGGAGAAGGAAAAAAAAATTAGAAAAGGGAGATATTGTAGAATCTTAAAAGTCAAAGATGCCTTATCCTCAAAGGTTGAAAGGTAGCCAACATAATCTTGAGTTCATCAAGTTCTTAGACGCTCTGAAGCAGTTGCACATCAATATGTTTTGTTGTGGAAGTTATGCCTAAATATGTGTCTATTTCAATTTGTTTGCGGATCATATTACATGTTTTAGAAGATGATAAATTTCATAATAAATAGTTAAATAACAATCTACACGTAAATATCATATATGAGCCATTCTACACCAATTCTTATTGCGGTTTGGTCGAATTTTGACTGAATTTTTACTCTATTAAATATTTTCTATTTTGTCCATACTAGAGACCTAATCGATTCTTAATCCAACCAATCAAACTAACCAATTTAGTATAATTTTAATATATAAACTTTAGAAGGAAAAGTTAAATAGTTATTTTAATTTATTATAATAATTTGAACTTGTGGAGCAGCTTAACCAACTACGGGATAGGCTTAATTTGGCGAGTTAGAAGCACTTTTTGCTTTAATTTTGTTGGATCAATCCAAACATTTAGTCAAGTGATACATCCGTATTTAGTTATCATTTCTCGTTCCTTTTCTATTCATTTATAGTGCATGTAGGCATATTTTATTAGTAATTTACATAGTTTTATCTTTTTAGTTTATATTACTACTGTTTGGTTTATTTACTATATAGGAAAGAGAAATCTCAATCCTTGGATAAGATGGAGGTTAAGTGTGGGCTCCACAAGAAGGTTATATGGAATTTAGTCATCATTTCTCATTCATTTATCTATTCATTTATAGTGCATTTATGCATATTTCCTTATTAATTTACATAGTTTTATCTTTTTAGTTCATATTACTACTCTTTGGTTTATTTTTTATATAAAAGGAGTTTAACCTTTGGATATTATGGAGGCTAATTAGGATCAAATAGAGGAAGAAAATAGGAAGTCAAAGATCACCACACCTTTCTATAGAGCACACAACACTTATGGAGCAGCAAGAGAATTAATTAGGATATTTTGGATTTAGCTTTTATTATGTTTTTGGGTCGCGCTTAGAAACTTTTTATGTTTTATTGTATTTTGGGTCTTCTTCAAAACCATTTTTTTTATTTTTATTATGTTTTAGGTTTAGTTTTTAAACCCCACTTATTAAAAGGGTTAAGAGGGAGACTTTTGTCACTCTTGCTTGTCTTGTGACAATTAGGATTTTCTTCTCTCTCTCTCTCTTGCATGCTCGCTCTCTCTCCCTCTCTTTGTTTTTGTGCTCTCATGACTTTCATGAGTAGCTAAACTCTTCTTCTAATTCAAGGTTAATCAAAGTTATTATTCAAGAATTGTGAGGTCTAACATTTTCTATTCTTTTCTCTTTTTAAGCATTTGTAATTTTACCATGTTTGTTACTAAATTACTATTTTATTGCTTGTGTAAAAAGGCCTTTTGTCCAATAATTGAGTAGTATATAATCAATTAGGGTGGTAAATCTATAATTGTTATTAGTTTTAATAATTAGTGGTAAAATGGTGACCTTCATTGTGTAGAAATACAATTTAGCTTAAATAAATCATGCTTGTATATTTATTGGCTAGAATGAGATCTCTCTAAAACTTAATATTATTCATATGTTAAATCCTAGGAGTTTTTTTATGGTTGTCTATTGGTAAGGGAAATAATCAATGAACTTCTCTTAATTATAAAAAAAGTGAGGACAAATTGATTATTAGAGGTTGTTAATAATTAGAATCAATTTGTTTAAAAGGAAAAGACATATCTTTGAAGCAATGATCTATCCTAGGAACTAAAGCTGAGATTATGCCTTGAATTAGAGTCTTCCTACAATTCAAATTCCTACAATTGAATTTGAATTGTTTTATTTTCGTTTATTTCTTGTTTATTATTTATTTTCTACTTTTAATTTCCTACTCAAAACTCTTTTTTTTCCTCTTCATTGCCTTTTTTAATCTCATAAAAAAATAAACTTTATTAGTCCATGTAGAGTTTACCCTATTTACCGTTTTACTGAAAATATTTTTTAAAAGTAAGGATAAATTTATTCAATTGACATTCATGATCATTTCATTAGCAAGCTAGCTAGTCCTTCATGTTTAATCTATTTTGACACTTTTAACTCTTAGATGTGAAATTGACAAATTTTAGGATATTGATTATATTAAATTGTGATTTTAATTAAAAATAAATAAATTAGATGTGGAATTGATAAATTTTAGGATATTGATTATATGAAATTATGATTTCAATTTTAAGAAAAGCTTTCAAACATAATAATTAAAATTAGCCATCCAAATTCCAATTATAATCAAAGCTTGAAATTAGAATTGACTCTATATATTAATTTTAAATTTCATGTTTAAAAGTCTTTTAGAATTAGAATTAAAATCCCACGTAACAATCCTATTAAACTACAAAATAAATAGCTTGAGCCCTTTCTATTTTTAATTCTTAGATACTATAAAAATTGCCAGTTCTAAATCTAAGATTTAGAGGTTCAAAATGGGTAGAAATACTCAGTAGGTCAACCTAAATAATTCAATAAAATATTTTTTTAACCACCATAATTAGGGTCTTTGGTTCCCAAGTAAGATCTCAAGGTATCTTTACAAGCTTTAGTCCTTTGGGCCATTATAAGACTAATCATTCTCGCTCTGGGACTTAGTCACACTTAAAGCTTCTCACCCCTCTCCAAAGATGTATTTTATGAGAATCGAACCGGGTCCTCTCACAAACTTAACGTGTGTTGTTAATTGAGCTACACCCATTTGAGTTACACTATCAAAATTAAAGTACAAAAATAATTATGGCCCAAGTTGCCTAACCTGTAAAACCGAAATTATTATAATTATGATTTTTTTCTTTTTAAAGTTGACTTAAATATTATTTTAAATATTGGTCTATTAACAAATAGTTAACTAAATTACTTAAAATTAACATTTTTATACTTTGATTGTATAAATAAGTAGAGAAAACGCAGGCTGTTAGCTAATATAGGATCAGACTGAGCTAACAATTTATCAGCCTATATTATACTTAGCCCATTACGGCCAAACTCAAAATTGGTGAACCCAAATTGATCGAGTTGATCCAAATTGAAATTTGAAACCCTTACTATTTACTAAGCATTTTTTTTTTGAGGGTACTATTTACTAAGAATTAAAATCATGCTCAATCTGAAAAACAAATTAAAGATGGTCCCTCATGCTTTTACAATGGCATTCGCTAGGCAATGACGATGAATGGACTATAGACATTGTTGATGGTGAGACAAAACTCATTTGCATCAAAAGAAGAAATTATTAAATAATTTGAGACCATTACGTATTTATGATTTCAGTCAATTTTTATATGATACATAGCTGAAGTTTTTAATGCATGAGAAAAAATAATAAAATATAAAATTTAACTATGTATCATGTGGAGATTAATTGAGAATATGATTCTCTAATACCATCATTATAATTTCTTCATCAAAAGAAAGTAAGCGGCCAAATAGAAGAAATTATGAGAAAGACCGGTGATTTGGGTGGAAAAATTAGCGGCTACCACTATTAGGATTATAATTCTAGAATGGATTGAAAATGTAAAAAGGTAAACTTTTAGTTTTTAAATTGTTATTTTAGGATAAAAATTATATTATTATATTTAAGTATTAGTATATTAAGTATTTTTAATGTAAGATTATATTTAATTTTTGAGAAAATAGGCTATGCATTGACAGTGTAAAGTAATTTTACACTGTCATCCAATCACAAACCATTATTTATTGTAAGTTTGTTGACTTTTATAGTAAATACTTTAAAAGTCATATCAATAGTGATTCCTGATTGGTTGATGGTGTAAAATTTTTTACATTGACAGTGCATGACCGGTACCATTAAACTCTTAATTTTTTAATTCTATAACTTACATCTAAATAATAAATTTGGAATTAAATTTAGAATTTATATGTTTAATTCTTTACACAATTCAAATATAAAATATATAATTCTAAGCTAATTTTAATTCTAACAAAATTAAAATTATATTTAAAATTCAAAATTACAATTATAATTCTACCGTCTAAATAAACCTCAAGTTGTTGTATTTTTATTTTTTTTGGTTACCATGCTATTGGTGTGAATTATCCATAAGTTTTATCAATTAGTAATCTTTGGCGGATAACACTACATTTAGAGTTACTATTTGATATGTCAATATATGTAAAAAAATAAAATATTTATAAAATTATAGTCAGTATAAATTTATTTTTATTAATTTATTTATAAAAAATAAACCGTATATGATAATGTTTTTGTTGTGGTTTAACCTTTAGGAATGCTGGTAGGAAGATATTTTAGTCAAAAAATTTATGAATGAATATTTAACCAATAAGGAGGGAGATAAATATAAGTTTATTGCAGGGAGAATAAATTGTTTGAAGAAAGAAAGAAAGAAGTTATTAAAAGAGAAAAAAAATTACCTTTGTACATAATTACCAAAATTGTTTCATGCCATTTAACATATTTTTCTTCACTGTTGCGACTTAAATCATCATCTAGGAATGACGAACAACATTAATCATAAAATCAACTGCAAGTCGTCTTTCGTGCCACATTGTGTTTTTTTTTTTTTTTTTTTTTTTCTGGTACATATATTGACCACGTGTTGTTATTTTTGTATTAAGTGTTAAATAATGAAATGCAAAAAACAAGCCTGCGGTTGGTAAATACATTTTAAAAATACATAAAATTATCGACATCATTGTGTAATTATTTAGGAATAAGTATTTAATTTGTATTCTATCATAAAAAAAAGTAGGTTTAATTACCTTGCGTACACTTTATCTTTTGGTCCTTATAGTTAAAAATAATTTGTTTTAGTCAGTATACATACACTTTTGATACCGGTTTGGTTCCTGTTGTCAAGTGTGTCTTAATTCCGTAAAAGAAAATCGTCACAAAAAGAAATTTTGCGGTAAAAAACCGTCACAAATTGACTTTTTTGATGTTTTTTATTTAATTCGTGCTGGTTAAAAATGGCAGAGACCAAACCAATATCGAAAGTGTATATATAGAAACTAAAATGAATTATTTTTAACTACAAGAACTAAAAGATAAAGTTCGCACAACTATAAAGACGAAAAAAGTAATTAAACCAAAAAAGTATTTAATTTGTACCAATAAATGTAGGTGTAAGTATACAAGCAGAAACTTGCATTAGGAGATAAGATGAGACCTTCATATTATGGGGCTGTCTAACCTATCTAAAGTAAAAATGGAGTTAAATAACTTCATCAAAGATTATTGATGCATAAAAAATTATACCAATTATCTTTGATGAGGTTGTTTAACTTTATTTTTACTTATCCACAACCCGTCATATTATGTAATCAATTTTAATCCTTCATTTAGTACCGGAAAGCCACAAAGTACTAACGTGAAAACTGAACTAACCACTTGCCGCATGCAACTAAATTAAAGGAACTTCTGGACGTCCTCCAATATAGAGAATATCTTGTAACCATCCTTTGTCCTTTAATTGAGTAACGCTCAATTTTACCTTCCTAACATCTTAACTCCAAAAATAAAGAATGCCCTTGGCACTTAAGAGCCTCTCATTTGCCAGACTCATGCCTCACACGCCAAAGCCCCGAAACCCAAATTCTAACCTCAGATTCTCACCCCCAAAGCATGGCTTCTCCTTCGTGGTCGCCTTTGCATGCTTCGTCATTCATAGTGTCAATTCTCATTCTAATTTGCATGTCACATTGTGCTCTTGGCTTTGATGGACAAACAGTCGTAGACTCTCCTAAGTTAACAGAAAAATTAGGAATCAATCGCACTATCAAAGTAGATATCAACGGCAATGGGGAGTTCAAATCTATCCAAGCTGCCATAGATTCCATTCCTGAAGAAAATTCTAACTGGGTGATCCTCCATGTTAGGAAAGGAATATACAGGTACAAAAGTTACATATATCGATCTATACATATATTGACCTACCCATAACAAGTTAATTGTATATGAGGAGCTTAACTTGCTAACTTTTATTTTCATTTTGATCATGTGAAGAGAAAAGGTGCACATACCAGAGAATAAGCCTTATATATTCATGAGAGGGAATGGGAGAGGAAAAACAGCCATAGTTTGGTCTCAGAGCTCTGAGGACAACGTAGCATCTGCTACCTTCAAAGCCGAAGCACACGACTTCATTGCCTTTGGAATTAGCTTCAAGGTCAGTTCTTCCTAATTTCTTAAAACTTTGCAACCCTATGCAGGGGTTCAGAAACAAGGAAAGGAGGGTCGAAATTAAATTAAATAAAATTTATCATACTTGAGCAAATATTTTTTGAATTATATAGCTATTTTTTTAATTTAGATATATGAATTAAAGGAAAAAATATATAATAATGCCATCATTGTCAAATAATTAATTAAAAATGAATGAAATATAAGAGATTTCCTGGTTATCAAGAATAAATAATTTATGTTATTATGTAAGAATATATTAAATAGATAAGATTTTGAAGTTGAGAAATAAATTTCGAAAATAAATTGTGTGAACTAATTATTAATTTAATTTGTGTGTTAAAATTCAAATTTATAAAGTGTACCTTTATAGTTATAAAAATTTTAATAATGTAAATGCTTGACATAAAATAAGTTACATACATGGCATGTTGAGGAAAAAAAAAACATGTTCATTAAGAGAATTCTTTATTCTTAATAGTAAAAAATGAACACTCAAATTGAATATATAGAGATTAATATGACGTTTATATTGATTTAAATGTTTTTACTTTTACCCACATCCCGCTAAAATTTGAACAAGGTTTTGGTAACCTTTTTTTTTTTTTTTCTCCCATCTCAGATATACTTAAAAGTAAAATTCTCTACTTACTTTGTTGTTCTTTTATTGCAGAATGAGGCACCTACGGGGGTTGCCTATACCTCGCAAAATCAATCTGTGGCAGCATTTGTGGCAGCAGACAAAGTGGCATTTTATCATTGCGCATTTTACAGTACTCATAACACTCTCTTCGATCATAAAGGCAGACATTACTACGACGGTTGCTACATTCAAGGCTCAATTGACTTTATATTTGGTCGTGGCAGATCGATCTTCCATGTAATCAAGTTACCCTGTCTTTTCATCCATTAATTATTTAGTGAACCGCGCACTAATTAAATATGGATTACGTACATTTCCATGCAGAATTGTGAGATGTTTGTGATTGATGACAAAAGGTTAAAGATTCATGGTTCAGTCACGGCTCAAAATAGGGAAAGTGAAGGTGAGATGACTGGGTTTGTCTTCATCAAAGGCAAGGTTTATGGCATTGGTGGGGTGTACCTAGGAAGGGCCAAGGGTGCTTATTCTAGGGTGATCTTTGCCGAGACGTATCTCTCCATGACCATTGTCCAAGAAGGGTGGACAAATTGGAGCTATGATGGTAGCACACAGTAAGAAAAAATCACCAATTGAATTTCTTCTTATATTTGTACATAGTATAATTATGTTCACGATGAGAATATGGATTAATTGTGTGGTAATTAATGAAATTTGTAGAAATCTATTCCATGCGGAGTACAAATGTCATGGACCTGGAGCCTTTACGGGGGGACGCGCTTCTTGGTCGAAACAGCTAACTAAAGAAGAAGTTGCTCCTTTTATATCTATTGATTACATTGATGGCAAGAATTGGTTGCCAGTATGGGTATAATCGTGTTGTGCACAAGCTTTTAGATGGAAAATGAAGGACGTAGATATCAGAGGCAAAAGCTGAATTATGTAGCCACTTGGTCACGACACTGTTGGTACTTTATATATAGTACTTCACATTTAGGCCTAGCTAGCACTTTAGATAGAATCTAAATTATCAGAGAACTGTTTTAAGAGTACTCGTCTTCTTTAATGCTATGCAAGTTGATTTGTCTTAAACCAGAAACATGCCACTTCAGGTGTTTGTTATGTTTGTAGACTGCTTTACATTTGCATGTTAACAGTGGCAGTCATGGCTCATGATCACGTAAATAAAGTAAGCAAAAAGTAGCATCGCTATAGCTCCATGTAGATAAAAGGAAATTAATAACAACTAATAATATGCAAAAGCATGAGATTTTAACAAAACTTAAAGTTATGTCATTAATTTATATTAACCTATATTTGCATCCATATCGCGATGAGCATCACAGAAGTCACTAATTTATTTAATTAATATATAGTATTTATTGCATGCTAGATCCATGCATGATAGGATAAGATCATGCTTTTAGGAATATTTAAATTAATACCCACCACCAATTTTTCCACCAACACCAGCACCACTTTCAGCTCCTCCTCCAAAGCCACCACCATGTCCCCCTCCTATGCCACCACCAGCACCAGCACCACCTCCAACTCCACCACCTGCACCTCCACCTTTGCCACCTCCATAGCCTCCACCAGCACCACCACCATGTCCACTTCCTATGCCGCCTCCAACTCCGCCACCTCCACCAGCGCCACCTCCTACACCTCCACCTTTACCACCTCCATAGCCTCCACCAGCACCACCTTCTGAGCCCCCACCAACTCCACCTCCAACTCCACCTCCAACACCAACTCCACCTCCAACTCCACCACCTCCACCAGCTCCTCCTCCAACACCACCACCATGTCCACCTCCTATGCCACCTCCAGCTCCACCAACTCCTCCTCCAACACCAACACCATGTCCACTTCCTATGCCACCTCCAGCACCACCTCCAGCTCCACCTCCTCCACCAACTCCTCCTCCAACACCACCACCATGTCCACCTCCTGTGCCTTCTCCAGCTCCACTACCTCCACCAACTCCTCCTCCAAGACCACCACCATGTCCACCTCCAGCACCACCTCCAGCTCCACTACCTCCACCAACTCCTCCTCCAAGACCACCACCATGTCCAGCTCCAGCACCACCTCCAGCTCCACCTCCTCCACCAACTCCTCCTCCAACACCACCACCATGTCCTCCTCCTATGCCTCCTCCAGCTCCACTACCTTCACCAACTCCTCCTCCAACGCCACCCCCATGTCCTCCTCCTATGCCTCCTCCAGCTCCACTACCTCCACCAACTCCTCCTCCAACGCCACCCCCATGTCCACCTCCTATGCCCCCTCCAGCACCTCCAACTCCACCACCTACACCTCCACCTTTGCCGCCTCCTGAGCCCCCACCAACACCACCTCCACCTTTACCGCCTCCATAGCCTCCACCAGCACCGCCTCCTTCTCCACCACCTCCACCTCCACCTCCATAGCCTCCCCCACCTCCTCCTCCAGCACCACTCCCATGTCCACCTCCAAAACCACCACCAAATCCTCCTCCACCACCTTTACCGAAACCTTCTCCATTGCCAAAACCACCTCCTTCCATGCCGTCTAATAACTCATTTTCTTTGAGTTTTCGGCATTCTGCTATTCCTATCACTAGTAGAAAGAACACAGTAAGTGTTCCAACATACTTACGTAATTTCCCCATCTCTCAACAATCACGGCAAATCAAACTAGAAATGCTTGTTTTGCTTGCAATCTGAAAGCTAGCAAGGAGTAGTATTTATAGTGGAAGGCACAGTACGTGCCATTAGTTCATGTAGTTGAGATCTCTCTTTCGTTGTGATATTGATACCTTCCCATATAGTACTGTATCCAACACTTGGCCGAAAAATTCAAACGCCTTTGGAACATTGAGAACGAGATTTTTCCATTCCACTCAACATTTGGCACCTAATTAATAATCTTCTAATATATTCATGAAACTGCTTTTATATCTGCTAAACTTCTAACAACACTTAAGTTTTTAAAACAAGAAGAATGCTAATAATACATCACACATTTTTTAATATATTTTTTAATTATTAAGTAAAATTTATATATAATTTGTTAAATTATTCACAATTTATTTTTAATCTTTAAAATTTATTAAATAATAGAAATAATTTAAAAATGTGCCATTATTTCTCTCTTAATGTAACCAATAACTTTTGATACTAATTAATGGCTTATAAGCTAGTAGTTCACACCGATCTCCACATATGGCTTTACAATGGTGGGAACAAGCTTGCCAATTGTGGACGACAAGTGCCACATAAAGGTTGGCCTTGTGGATCAAATCACAATTGCAGATACGGGAACGTTACCTGTATCAAATTTTGCTGCCGACAATATTTACTCTGAAGGTGGGATGAAAATTAGTGGCTCTTTATCCATCCTTGACTTTGATCCATTACCTCGGCATTTATTATTTTTTACCAAATAAAGTATCAAAACTCAAAATGACAGCTAATTCGTATGTAAAAACTTTTGTTAAACGAAAATCATTACTTCAAAATAAATTTACTATTTTTATTGTTTTTTTGGTAATTTATCCAAGCTCAACTAAGATCGATCGTATTTGTTAATTAAAAAAATAAGGATATTGATGGTGAGATTTTCACAAGTTTAGTGCAATTTTTCATACTCTGGTCATTAAATATGTACTATCTTTTTTTATATAAGAAAATAATTCATGTAGTTTAATATGTACTATCTATAGCACAACAATGTTGTTTAAATAAACGATAGCAATAATCATACCCTTATAATTGTATATATTTGACGGTATAGAATAGGATAGACTTACTACTGAAAGTAGTTGAGGGTTAGTTTGCTACAGCCATGCATGAATATACCAGTCATTAAAATTATACGAGAAATTATTAAGTAATCACAGAATAAGAAAAATATATTGTCATATATCATTAAATTAATGTGTTTTGCTCATTTAGGGTAATCACTTTTAGTATTTTATACTTTAATTATATGTATAATGTTACAACTAATTAAGGCTATGTTTGGCAAAACTAGTTGAGAAATTAATTGAAAGCTGAAAAACTAACTGAAAGCTTAGAAGTTAGCTATTAGCTAAAAACTGGTAGCTGAAAGCTATTAAGCTTGCTTATTAAATTATAAGTGTTTAGTAAAATTATATGTTAATGTAGTTGATGAATATAAAATGACAAAAATGGACATGTTTGTATGATATTTTTATATAAATATTAATTTATTTCATTTATACAAATATATTTTGGGCTATTTATAATTTTAGTTTTTTAATTAATTTTAAACTATTGTAATTTTTTATTTATAGATTAATTATTTTAATTAAATTTGTATTTTCAATTATTATATATTTTTTCATATTATGTATTCTATTGTTAATCTTATACTATATCTTAAAATATTTTCAATCAAGTTTAAAATAAAGTAAAAATAACATACACTTAAGTAGACATTATACTTTCATTATGTTAATTAGTGTAATTGTTAAAACATCATGAAGTATAATGTTAAAATAGTAGAATAAACAATATAGATAGTGTAATGATTAAAACAAATAGTATAATAGAAAAAATATTTAAAAAAAATAAAAATAAATAAACCTATCATCTATTATTATCAATATCTTGAAGTATAATGTTGAGATAGTAAAATAAATATGGTAAATAATATAATGGTTAAAATAAATAGTGTAATATAAATAATAATAACAAAAATAAAATAAAACAAAATAAATCTATTATCTATCATTGTCAATATCTTGAAGTACAATGCTAAAATAATAAAATAAACATTGTTAATAGTGTAATTGTTAATGTTAAACAATGTAATATAAAAAATATCTAAAAAGTAATAGCAAAAATAAATAAAATAAACCCATCATCTATTATTTCATAACAAATTAGTAAGAAAAAGAAATTAAATAAATAATTAAATCTTATCTTATTTAAAAAGGATGAAAAGAAAACTTAATAAATATTTTAAGGGTAAAATAGGAATAAATATAAAAAGCTAGAAATTAGAAGCTAACATTTTAAGAAATGCTACTTGAAGTAGCATCTTAAAAATTGCTAAAGTTACTAAAAAATAAATTGTTTACCAAACACTACTAATACGGTCAAACAAGCTTAGTATTGCATACTCTTAAAATAATGACATGTAGGATTATCTTCATCTCATTTATATTTTGACATCTAAATCTCAAATAGTTGTGAGATTTCTTACTCCCTTTATTTATTGAGTTTATAATTATTTTTAATGTTAATTTATTATTAATAAAATAAAAAATGAAAGTGAGTGATAAATTTTCCTCTTATGTAAAAATAAACATTAACATGTAGATAAAAAGAACACAATCTTAAGTAGCATTTTCAGGAAAATGTGATAGTTTTTGAAGATATTATTCTTAGTATAAAATCACTTGAAAAATTTTAGAAGAAATTTATTAGCAGTAAACTCATAATCACCTGTCGTAACCCTAACTACTTTTAAGTTTTTTCCAATTTTGTGAGAATTAAACCTTCCAAATTTAATCAATTGTTTGAGTATGAATAGAATGGATCTAATTATATTTATACATTAGAATATACAATTTAGAGAGTGAGACTCTCTTCGCTCTATATCAATTAGACATTCTTAATATTTTTTTCTTCTTTACATATGTGTTTCACACACTACTCATGCAAGCTAGTCAAAAACATTTTCTCTCAATCATCTCAAGCTATCTTTCTTTTATCTTTCGTTGTATATTTGATTTTCTTAACAATTTATTCCTTTCAATTTATGTTCTTCTATCTCTATCTCTAAATTGAATTTCAATAATTTTTTTAAAAAAAATTGTCAATAATTAAAAAAAAAACCTTGTGCCATAATTTATATTGTTCACTGTAAATTCAAAATAAAATTTATATACTCAAAGATAAATATTTATTGTGAATTTTAATTAAAATATAGTTTATATATTTAAAAGTATTTGTTTATTATGAATTTTAATTATATAAAAATTAACTTTTATCATGTGCAATACATGCACAAGCTAAAATACTAGTAAATGATTAAATAAGGATCTTGTTAATTACTTAGTTCTCTAAAGACATAATTAAAAAAAAGTACAGTAAAAAGATGGTTAATATAGTAGTATTATACTAAATGTGTTCAACTACTTAAAAATACAAGTATTTGATAAGTTTTATATTTTTAATATAACAAATATTTTTATATTTATTATTATGTTTTAACAATGTTTTAGAAATATTCGTTAGTATTTTTTGCAAATAAAAATAGAAAAATTTACGCTGTGATAACAATATTCCATTTTAAAAAAATTGTACATTTAAATTTGCTGTCATTTTAGTTGGTAAAAATTAAATGCTCGAGGTAATAGGTCATGGTCAACAGATAAAAATCTACCAAATTTCTACTTAACACTAATTTTCAAGTTATGTTAACGACAATACTTAAAAATTTCTCTTTTGAAAGTTAAGTTGGACCTTTTCTCTTGTTTTTTTACTGGTGACAATAATCCTCACTCTAAATTATTTAATGGAACTTAATTTACGTTGATGAATATAAACCTTTTATTATGTAAATATAGTTTTCGCTAATTTTCATTATTCTTTAGGTCTGTGTAAGAATTAGAGGCTCCGAAATTAGATATAATTAAATTAGTGCAGTTATATATGATTTGATAAAAATGGCCAAGACGTGCCTGCCGCCTCTACTATAGGATTAGGATGCAATTCCGTTCTTATCTTTTTAAAAATAAAATAAAATAAACACGTTATGCGCCACTTGTCATTCTTAAGAGGCAAACCTGTGTGTCCCGCCACTTGTATTATTTATTAATCCAAAACCATATATGGAATTAGTGCGAGCTAGCTTTTCATACATCAAAAACTATATACCCAGAAGTTTAAAACTGCAAGAGTGATTAGTTTATTTTGGAAACTATAGCACTCTCGGGTTCTATAGATTTTACCCACTCCAGTAGATTTAGAAGTTTGTTTATAGATATTTAGAAAGAAACGACTCGTATGAAGATTTTATCACGTCATATAAGTCATTAAGTTGAAACTAGTAAAGAAAATGAATAATCTAGTTCACACACACAAAAAAAACAAATGAATAATTATATCTAACATTACAAAATTACCAAATTACATAACATTAGAGTTTATTGTCCAATGGATGAGTGTTAGCAAGTAACAATACACTATCTAATATAATCTTTTTAACACGTACTCAACTATTGGTAAAAATTTATTAAAAATTAAAAAATAAGAAGAGAAGAAAGATTCATCAAACGAAGTTAAAGCAATTAGTAATCAATCATTATAATTACCATCATTACTGGGATTGCCATATCAATTACGGATTGCCATATAATTCAGATTGCCGTATATGTTTGTATCAATATTAGAAGATTTTGTAGATTCTGTTCCTTAACCTTAGCCTTAATGTTCTCTTTGTCTTAGTTGTATTCTACATATATTTGTATCTCAGCATTCTAATGCAGTACAATGTATTTTGGAAAGAAAGGCAGTATACAACTAATCCACTGCAAGACCTCCAAGGACCTTTGGAAAGATATTAGAGAATTTTCTGGCTTGAATGTTCGAGCAAGAATCACATTACTCAAAGGAGAATTTTAAAGAACCAGGAAGGGCAACATGAAGATGCAAGAATCATGGTGCCTGGAGAGGACACAAAGGTTCTGGAGGTAGAGGTGGTCATTTCAGGGGCAGAGGTGGTCGATCAAACAACAAACCTGTGTGTAAAATGTGCGCAGAATTGGGCATGTGGCCCTCGACTACTTCAACAGGTTTGATCATAACTATACAGGACCTGAAAAAGCGCCAAAATCCATCTGCATTATTGGCTACGTCAGACACAATAAAGATGCTTCATGGTACCTTAATAGTGGGGCAAGTCACCATGTGACAAGCGATGAACACCAGTTACAAAACTATGCAAAAGTTCATGGTAAGGAAAGACTTACTATTGGCTTCGGTGAGAATTTAAAAATAACCAAAATTGGATCTGCCGTTTTACCATCAAATTTGCAATTGAATGATATGCTACATGTATCAAAGATAAATAAAAATCTTTTGAGTGTTTCAAAACTAACTGGAGATAATGAAGTTTTTGTTGAATTTCATGCAAATAAATGTTATGTGAAAGACAAGGCAACCAGGAGAGTATTGCACAGAGGGAGACAAAATGAAGGAATTTACAAAATGCAGCTGTCCGGACCTGTGGTAAATGCTACTGTTATGACAAAAGATGAAGCAGGGAGTTCCAATAAAGATATATGGCATAGGAGATTAGGCCATCCATCAATATGAATTCTTGATTTGGTCATGAAAAGTTGTAATATTAGCTCCAAAATTAATGAAAAGACTACCTTTTGTGATGCCTGCCAATATGGAAAATCACATTTACTTTCTTTTCCTTTATCCCAATCTAGAGCGACAGAACCACTTGAATTAATACATACTGATTTATGAGGACCTGCACCTCTGGCCTCTACTTCGGGTTTTCATTATTATATTCATTTCCTAGATGATTTTAGCAGGTACATATGGATTTATCCTCTCAAGAACAAAGGGGAAGAACTAGGAACTTTTAAGCAATTCAAAACACTTGTGGAAAATCAGTTTGATAAAACGATAAAAATACTGCAAAGTGACTGGGGTGGCAAATTCAGAAGCTTTACAAGCTATGTTCGAGAATTTGGGATCTTATTTAGACAATCATGTCCCTCCACTTCACTGTAGAATGGGAGAGCAGAAAGAATTTTTTTCCCTATTTGAAGTTCTTTTAAAACACAAATCAAATTAAATTGAAAGTGTTTGATAAGATTAACTGATAAGCCAACTGATAAATGTAAAATGACATAAAAAGATATATTTAATTATTTGATTTAAAAAGGTAAAAAGAATTTTCAAATAAATTAGTTAGGATATAAATGAAAAAAGAAAAAAGCTAGTAGCTTATAAACTAACTTATTTTCATAAGCTACTTCATGTAACTTATAAAAATAAGTTAGAAATTACTAAAACAAGCTTATGTGCCAAACAAGCTTATGTTGGTCAAACTAGCTTATAATCTAATCAAAGTAGCTTATAAGCTACTGAAGTGACTTACCAAACACACTCTTAGGGAGTGTTTGGTAAAACTAAATTATAAGCTAGCTAAAGTTGATAAGCTAGCTGAAAAGCTAAAAACTTATAAGCTAGCTGATTGAATTGAAAGTGTTTGGTAAGATTAGCTGATAAGTTAGTTGATAAATGTAAAATGACATAAAAGAATATATTTAATTATTTGATTAAAAAAGGTAAAAAGAAATTTCAAATAAATTAGTGTGGATAAAAATGAAAAGAGAAAAAAAGCTAGTAGCTTATAAGCTAGCTTATTTTCATAAGCTACTTCAAGTAGCTTATGAAAATAAGTTAGAAGCTATTAAAATAAGCTCATGTGCCAAGCTTATTTTGGTTAAACTAACTTATAAGCTAGTCAAGATAGCTTATAAACTATTATAGTAACTTACTAAATACACTCTTAGCCTTAATATTCTCTTTGTCTCAATTGTATTCTATATATATTTGTATCTCAGCATTCTAATGCAATACATATATTTCCAATCCATAACTTTTGTTATTTCTTTCTAACAAAGAGTGACACACTAAAATTTGTGAATTTCAATAAATTTCAGTCAATAATAAAAAAATTTGTTCAAAAGAGTGTGTTGCTAGCATTTCTCTTGTCCAATGTCCATGTTATGAAGAGAGAGTTTATTGTTCATGTGACACACAAAATCTCTTTAAAATATTGGTAATTTATCAGTTTTTAACCTATCATAACTTTGTAAGGAAAAGTCAAAATGTAAAATAAGCATATATAATGCTATTTGTATAAATCTTTATAAATGTAAAGATAATTTCATTTTTTATTTCAAAACTTGGATAGAATCATACTTATGTTAGAACTATTTAAGTGGCTTATTTCAAGAAAAAGGTAAGTTCGTTGAATTTTATAGATTATTTATTTATTTATTTATTAACTTCCAAGTATAAGAGTAATTAAAAATACAAACTTATTATATCACATGTATAATAAGAAAAAACTGAGAAGCTAATAGAGGGAAAGTACATACATATTGGTTATTTGTCTTTCATTTTAAAATGAAAAAGTGGCAACGATTAATTGTGAATAGCTCAAATGTATCACCAAAGGGGTTGAGTACAATGGAAGGAATTAGTCTCCCACAAATTGCGAACTGAGGTTCAAATTTTTGCTAAAAGAAATACTTACATTTAATGTTTGACTATATCTAGAACAAAAATAAAATACACCCAGGAAACTAAAAAAATAATTAAAAAAAAGGTAGAAAGTGTCATGAGAACAACTACCGAAGACTGGGGATATTGCCGTAAATCTCGGCTCATACAAACGTCAGTGCAAAATAAGAACTCATGACTAGAATATAGAATTAATACTTCAATTCTAAGTGTATCATCACGTAATTAATTAAATTAAAAGATATGTTTTAGAAGATAAAATACAAAATTATAATCATTATAGCTCTTCAACTTTAGGATTTTCATAATTTATTATATATAATTATATATTTTATTATAACCTAATATTAAGTTTTTAATCAACGATTATAACTTTGCGCTTTATTTATTTTATAAAACACACCCTTTATTTTAATTGAATCAAATCATTATTATAAGAATATATACTATTCTAAACTATTATTAATACAACATGAAAAAAAATATTTATGCGCACTAATTTTTTTACATATATTAATCATTAGTTAACAATGTATATAAATTAGTTAACGAAATAATAATCCGTTACCTGTGAACAAGTATCAATTTAAGTTTAGTGATGAATTAGGTAGGAACAGGTTTTTGTTTAATTTGAATAAAACTTACACATATATGTCTTACAAGAAAAGAAAAATAAATTTTATATATATATATATATATAAACTTGCACCTCACATAGGGTATAGATCAAATTACACCAGTGTTACTTAAATTAACTATATCACACTATCCAATAACTTTTAATTGAATAATTAATTTTATCTTAAAACTTACCATTAGATTGAAAGTTTATTTTATATAGATTATATATACAAAATTTGTATTAATTCAAAAGTATTTGATACCTCAATCATATATACTAAAATTGTCTGACAAAAAAAAATACCAAATTGACGTAATATATACTTTTAAAATACATAAAAATATAAGTTATTTAATTACTTTCTTATTAGTGTTCAATTTTCACAAGTTTGACACAAGAAATCAAGATATATAATATAGTTATAATTCAGCAGTTGGATAGTTAAAATTCATATTTTGTATAAAATTATTTGATGGTGTAATAGTTTATTTAAGTTACATTGGTATAATTTAATCTCTCTCTATTATATTTATTCATTTCTTTTATATATATATATATATATATATATATATATATATATATATATATAATATACCTTAAATAATTGTATACTTCTTTAATTATATGATTTAATTATATATAATGTTAAAATTTATATTGTGTTAACAAATCAAGTTAATACAATATTACTCCACACATTATCATTTCTGATCGGATTAAATTTAAATTAACATGACTATTAAATTTGAAAATTATAACTTGTCTCATGCAAGATGTAACAACGTGAATACTTTCAAGTTGAGGCGAGATTGTCAACTTTAGTTATCCGTCCGTGTACGTATTAATTAACAATCAAGTTATCATTAACTACTACAAAAAAAGATATGTAAAAAACGTGAAAATAACAGTGTTGACAGAATACTATAAACATGTTCTTTATTAATGGATAAAAAATATTAAGTGTTAAATTTCTTTCTTTGATATAATCTATATCCAATATATTTTACCAAAAAAAAAATCTATATCCAATATATTAAATTTCTAAGTGTAAATATTGTGAATTTACATTTACAGATATATATATATATATATATATATATATATATATATATTAACAAAATTGTAAATTAGTATAATATATCATACTATTAATATAGATTTACAATGTCTATATTAAGAGTTTAATTTCTATTAAAGTTTAATTTTAAAATATAATTTTTAAAATAATTATTACAAAAAATAATAAAATTATAAAATATAAAAATTTATAATTAAATGGCAGTGAATAATTTACTCCGTTAAATAAAAATTATATCAATCAAGATTAATTCATTATTAAAGAGTTGGCATATGGAATTTTATTTTCTTACAGTGGAATATATAGTCTACAACCACATGCACTATTTTCATGAATAATTTCTTTGGTATATTGAATTACTCTAACTATTTAATTAAATTTATGGATTTACACAATTTTTATTTACTTTAATATATCTGGCTATAATCCTTAATGTTTTCATAAAATAAAAAAAATGAATTAAATTTTCTCTATAAATTAAAATTAAATTATTCACTTCAACTTTATATATAGAAATTATGTTATCTAATTTCTTCAAATGTTGAGAGGCGTAAATTGATTTTAATTTATAAAGAAATTAATATATCTTTTCTTCTTATTTTTTTCCCGATGTAACAGTTAATATTTTCTAATGTTTGGTGTAATTTCTATGAGAGAGGGAATTGTATAACTCTTGCCATGGGTTGAAGGCCTTCGACACTCGGATTTTGCTATTTACACCTATGTTCACCAAGTGTACCCCCCATATTTTTATTTAATATTTTTTATTATTAAATATACCCTTTTAAGCATTATTTTTATACTCTCATGTTTATTATTTTTTAAATCTTATTTTTGCACCTTTATCTTTGTTATTCTTTAAACTCTAATTTTGAACCCCTATCTTCAATCCCTATTCATCATTCTTTAAACCCTAATTACATAATACCATGTTTTCTATCAAATTGATATGTGTATTTTTCATCAAAATTCTACATGATATTGTACATTTTTCTCTACGTGGCACTGTTTTTTATGGTACTTCCAACGTCAACTTCATCTATTATACATTTTAATTTACAAAAGCATACATTCATTAATTCATTAACCTTTGCCTCTCAACGTCCAGTTTGTGTGTGTTCAATAAGACAATTATCAACCTGTGCACCTCTCTCAACGTTGGCATCCTTTTCAATTTTATTTTTAATTTTGTCTTGCGAAAGGTGAACGTGTGCATTCAGTAATCGCACTCGAATTCATTTTTTGTTATTATTTTTGGAAATCATTTTTCAGAATAATATCTTCCAATTCCAAAAAGTGTTATTCGAAACTATGTTTTTTAAAAAAAGACATAGTTCCAAAATCACTTTCCAAAACAACATCTTCCAATTTTGGAAAATAATTTCCAGAACCATGATTTTTTGAAAAATATAATTTCAAAAGTTACTTTCCGAAATAAAGACAAAAGATATTTAAGTAAAATTATATATATATATAAAAAAAGGAATAAGAAAGCGTACTTAGTAATTAGGGTGAGTGCAAATAGCAAAAGCCCGACATTGGACTACTTAGTCTAAAACCCTTTATGTCGAAGCCCATGGGTCTTAGGCCCATGCCAAAAAGCAAGAAGGTCCACCGCCATTGTTCCAATTGTGGAGAGTTTCAATTCCGTCCCTGACTATCTAGGTTAGGGCACAGTACAGGCAGCAAAGGAAACCAAAGAAGGGTGGTGTTTGGGAGAGGGTGAGAAGTGAGAATGGAGGGTGGAGAGGAAGGAGTGGAGATGGTGGTGGATTCGAAGGACTTACAGCAACAGAGCAAAGCGTTGGACAAGCTCACCGACCGCGTCGAGGATCGCCAACTCGATTCCACTCGCGTCCAAGAGGCCATGGCTTCCATCGCTGCTTCTGCCGAAGCTGATCGCAATGCCATGCGCATCAGGTCACCTCATTTATCGCCTTCTTCATTCTCCAATGCTTATGCATGTAAAAACAACTGATTCAATAATTCGTTTTGCTAACCCAACCCACTAGCGTCGGCCTAATGGCAGGGAGTTTGAGTAGTTTACATGAGGTCTTAGGTTCAAACTCCGTTGTCACAATTATGCATAAAACAAAAATAAAATAAAATTGATTATGCTGTGCTGACTATTTAGGGGATGATAATTGAAAGTTTGGGCACCTAAAGCATTGCAAGCTTAGGATGATATAATGAGAGCCTTGTAACATAAGGTTACTAGAAAGTAGAAACTAGCATGTAACAACCACGCCTCTCTTACAACCTGCGACGTGTTGTAATATCCCTAAGGTTGTTAATCTTCAATGTCTGTTGCATGGTTTTAAATTGCGGTCCGCAACCGCAATTGCGGCCGCAACGTAAAGGTTTTTGGACTCACCACAACCGCATCACGACCGCAATTGCGGCTGCATCAACCACATTTTCCCACAATTTCCCGCAATATTAGGGATTTCAATGAAACCGCAACAGCAACCGCAACTGCAATTTAGAACCATGGTCTGTTGGGTTGTGAGGGGAGTAAAACACTGGAGAGATCTCCGTGAAGAGGCCAAGTGAGAACCACACAAGTGGACCACATGCTGAATCAACCCAAAACCTTAAGACATTAGATGCCAAGTTGAGACTTTTCCCTCACTTTTGACGTTCCAACAATGTTTCCCTCAAATCAAATGTGAGTCTCTTCATCTAGTATGTTAGAAAGACTTTCGATTTAAGGATCCATATGGGGATCGACCACCAATTCTGCTGCACTTCAATATTTGTTCAAGCTGTCACACCATGGTCACTGCTGTTGGGTCGCAAGGGGAGCCAAAACACCAGAGTGATCTCCATCCATGGACCAAGTAAGAACAACACAAGTGAACTAGACACCATATCAAAATAAAAACCTTAAGGCATTAGGTGAATGAGTCCTTGTCGCTTATATGCAATTCAGCTTGCCCGTTCTCATACATTGTGGGACCTCCCCTACACACTTGACACTCCAACAATGTTACCCCTCTTCCCCATTAAATTGGTTCTAGTGATCTCTCCACTTGTCATTTTTCCATTGTAATTGCACACTCAAGTGTTTGTGTCATTTTCTTTCAAAGAGTGGCAATGTTTACTAACCCTTGAAGTCTGTGATCCTCAATCTTACTTACCATTGTTAGAATTACTGAGAATTTAACGGACAAGTGAGAATCACTATATCAGCGAAGTGAGGACCCTTGAGACAAACAAATGAAAAAGAGGGAGTGAGCAGAAACAATCAAACAAAGAGGAAATAATGGCCATAGAGAACAAAGACTCAAATAGAATGGAGAAAAATGGAAAAGAAGTTAAGAGGAAAGGCAATAGAGTGAAACATAGAAGCAGAGAAAGAAGGAACAGAGAGGTTACATTACATGACAAAATCCAATGGGTTGTTCACCAGAACAGACATGGTGTACCTTGTTGTTCAGCTTTATAATATAGAAGTCGTGGAGTGGAGAGGCCATTCAGCTTGGCTTGTGCATGGAGGTTATTCAAGTCCCTTTTGTTTAAAGCATGCTAAACAATTGTTGAACAGTGAAGATCCATCAAATTTTTATAAAAGAAAAAAACCTAAAATGCCTTTTCTGCCATGACCACCATAGCCACCCCATCATGGCAAAAGCAGCTGCCATAGGCCGCAATGTAAGCCCACAATGCCATTAACATTTGATGACAATCTGCTGAAATTCTGCAACCAATTATGCTGTGGCCACTATTTGATAACACTGGGCCCGGTGGTTATTTACTTGGTAAATAAATGACTGTTCCCCTCCTTAATTCAAGGTCAAATCCCAAAAGCCCAATAAAAAAATGTTGAAGACAGGGTACAGGGTTGAAATTTACCCTTGAATTTTTGCAGATTTTGTATCATTTGCCCCCTTTCACTCTCTCTCTCTCTCTTTCACTCTCTCACTCTCACAAACTCCAGTGTGGTAAGTGGTAACAAAGAACTCTAATGGTCTTTAACCTTAAACTTCTGAAAGTGTAGGTGTCTTGGTTCCTAGTTTTATAATTCATATGTGCAACAAAGATGGATACTTGTAGTTGTTTACTAATGTTTAATATCTTAAGCTTTCCTTCACTTGATACTGTTGTACCTCTTTCTTTTGTTCTTGTACATGAATTGAAATTTCAAGTTGCATTACTAATAGAAATATAAAGTGAAGTGCTTGTTTAGTTATAAGGTCAAATTTTGAACATGAATGAAACATGACTGTGTATTTGCAAAATTGATTTTGAAATGAAATGATTTATGTTTGAATATTTTTATTCTAGGAGTAAAATTTAGTATAAAATTTTTAATCTAACGCGAAAGCTATTTAAAATTGCTTCAACTCAAAAATTGATTTTGGACCTAGAATCAATTCCTCAACATGAGACCAAACGTGTAAAATTCTCCATTTTTCCTCTTGTCTAGTCTGCATTAATGGTTTGTTTACCTTCTATATCTAAACTGTAGTATGCATTTTGATCCAATCTCAGGGAGAAAGAATTAGCTGCTGTTAAAATAAATGCAGCGGACGTTGATATAATTGCTAATGAACTAGAGGTAACTTCTACAGATTATTCATCAATACATCTAGAAGTTTTTATTCCAATTAATTGATATATTTTTGTTTTTGCTACCAACAGTTGGACAAAAAGGTTGCTGAAAGAACTTTGCGTGAGCATAAAGGTGATGCAGTTGCTGCCATTCGGCACTTGCTTCACTAGAGTGGTGGGAATGAACAAGGGTCAATGCTTCAGAAATTAATACGTACCAGCTTATATTGTCTTCCATTAAAATTGAATCTCAAAAGTATGCTTTGACCTAATTCATTCAGAAATCATAACTGTGTTATTGTCAAGAGTTTACCACCCCTCCCCCCAAACTTTTCTGTGCTATAAAAAGTACCCGTTATCTAATGGTGGAGTTAAGTGCTTCATGAGGACCTCCACGTGTCTCATCATACATATGCTTGCTCGTTGAGCATATAGTTTGTCATCTTCAAGCTCAGCATGTGATCTTTTCATCTCAAATGGAAAGCCTTGCTTTTTACGTGCTCTTGTAAATTGTGGTGTGTAATGCTCGGGCAAGTAGCATCTTCTATTTTGTTTGTTACATCCAAATTGACAAAGCTAGATTTCAGATTTTCGCCAGTGGTTCTTGAAATGGACATTGATGGGATGGAAGTGTCCACAATCTAACTAACTTTTGCTTATTCAATAAGATTCCGATAAAAATATGTTGCTGGCTCCATACAATGCGAAGGTCCCCCACTCTTCGGTGTCTTTTCTTTCATTGGCCATACACCATAATAATATCTTCTGAGTTAATAATTGCCACCCCACTTCTTTGTTTGTAACTCCACCACTTTATGTTTAATAAAATCTCAAACCATAGGCGTTATAAATTTCCCAAAGACCAGTGCATCCGTAATAGTAAGCAATTTTTTTTTTCCTCTTTCAAATAGTGAAAATAATTCACAGCATTTTTTTAATTTTATCATAAAAGTAATTTTTTTATAAAAATTAGATTCTCTGCAGATGTTTAAAATTGCAAATTGATCCGTAGTGGTATATTTGCGCCCTCCCTTCCGTCGGCCGAAAGAAACAAAACAACGTTCTTTGAGACATTCTACAAGTTGTATGAGAAAGTAGGATGTGTCTCCTTTGTTATCTCTTCACGTGATCTTATTCGTCGCGTCACATTCCCACTCGAGAAGCAAACTCAACAACAGGACAGAATAAAAATAATGTTAATGTATATTGGAGATTTATTAAGAATTTAATTTAAATAGACTGATAGTATAAAGAATTTTTAAATTATCATGATAAATTTGTTGACTTTTATAATAATTATTTTAAATGTCATATCTAACACAATATTTGATTAGTTGATAATGTAAATTATATTGTGAGTGCACGGAAGTTAACCTAAAGTGCTAAACTCATTTATTAAATGAAAAGTATTCTTTTACAAGAGTGACTTTTTCAATGTAACATTTAAGTAGTTTTCAATCTTTAATCGATTCATTTACAATTGAATGGTCGGAATGTGTTCTTATTTTTACAAAAGTAGCTGAATAAATAGTCAAACTAATCTTTGTAGAGCATGAAGTTTGTCATTTTTTTCGAAGATGAAAATTGCTGTCAAACTTTATGAAAGTGCAATCAGTCAGTCAAATTGGTTCTCATGTTAATAAGTTAATTTATTATATCGGGATGCACACGTGACACATGTTAGATACACATGTAATTAAGAATTTCTTCTTCCTTCTCCACACTCCAAACATCTGAAGTGAAAAAAAAAAAAAAATTCTTCTCATTTTCTTTAATGAAGAAAACTTGACCAATATCTTTCAGGGATTAAAAATATATTCATCATTGGTTAAAATGGATCAAGTTTACAAAACACTTTAATTCAAATTAATGTAAGATATCCTTACTTTTCTCATTTTACACATTTATTCATTTTAAAATAATGAAATCCATCTTTCAAATACTCCATCTCATATTTTGTTTGCTTGAACGTTCTAATTTGTCTCAGAATATTTGTTACTTTAAAAAAGCTAAGAAAGCATTGTTTATTTTTTCTTCAATAATACTATCAATTATTGTATCTCACTTAAATACTTAAATCGATTCACAATTATATTCTAACACTTTTAATAAGGATATTTTGGTCAAACAAAGTCATTTGGTCATAGTAGCTTGTGTAATTAATAACTTTCTTTGGTGTGTATTGTCTTAAAAGACAAATAAAGCGATGTCGATAGTACTAATTTAACTATATGTTCAAAAATAGATTCTCACTTAATACACCCTAATATCTGTAGTGTTTATATTGTTATAACACCGAGATTAGTATAAAAATGGAGTTATCGTAAAGTATATGGACGGAATGATTATCACGTGTAAGGACTAAAATATGATATATATATATTTTTGTTCATAATCATGTAAACTATTAACTTGTTGCTTACGTTTCACTATATGTTACAATTCCTACAAGCATTATAATAGCAACAAGCACCATAGAAAAATTAAATTAAAAACTTCTTTTCATATATGGACTTAATTAAAAATAAATATCACATAAAAGAATAAAATAATAAATATTTTAATAAAAATATATATATAAATCCCAAAATGGTCAGTAATATTCTCCACGAACAAAAGACTCTGTTTATGCCTTTATGCTATAAAATAAGATTGTTATTATTATTATTATTACTCTCGGACCTATAGTTCAACCATATATTATACGGAGCCTGTCGTAAATTAAATTTTACCATTTTATTTCAGCACCTGAAAAGTGATGGCTTTTAAAAAAACATCTTTTTGTTGTGTATAGGAGCGAAGGAGTCGGTGATTATGGTGATAAAATAAAAGATTATTTGATACATCACGCAATCGTTGTGATTATATCTTTAAATTTATATATAACTTCCACAAACATTATTCTCACAAATCATTCACATTCCAATGCAAATCAATGAAATTATATAAAACTAACTTTTTCTTAATGGCTTGGAGTTATCCAATCACAAGAATCTCGAGGAATTTGTTAAGTGTACGAAAGTATTATTACCATTAATCTATCACTACAACTTTCGGTCAAATTACACACTCGTTCACCACAGATAAATGGAAAGATCCCAACGGGTAGCATTTCTAAGAAAAGGATCAGTCAACTAAAACCGCAACGGAAATTCACAAACTACTTGAAGTTATAGTGGATAACATAATAAAAAGTATATTAACTTTCTGATTCCAATCTATGGTAGTAAACTTTCTATATTAGTAAGCATACGTTGTCGTAGAGCCTTGTACTCTCCCTAGTCTTGAATATAAGGAAGAAAAAAAAACATGTATGTTAGTCTTAAATATAAACAAATTTCAACTAATTTCACCCTATTTAATAAACTTATCTCCAAAATACCTTTCATTTAATTGGGATTATATTTCTAATGATCCTTTTTTATACTTGATGATATCAAGTTCCAATGAAGGATAGTTTAAGAAAAGAATTCATTTTTTTAATTGGAATTAGTAAAATTAAATGATGCTAACTTTTTTAATTAGTGTGAAATTAATTATTTTTGCTTATATTCGAGACCGGAGAGAATACAGCTCATGTAATGCCAGCTGGAAAACTGTTATTTAGATATAAGAGAAGGTTCTGTAATCTGTTCTAATTGACTTCAGTCCTCTTAATTGTCTAGCTGTTATAGGTCTAATAGATTAGTGATATCTCTACAACATGTAATCAAATAAACTCAAATATACAATTACAAATTCAGAAATTCTCAAATTCCCTCTCTTTCTACTATTATCTCTCATTTCCTTGCCTACACTGGTTTCTGTTTTTCATTTTCTCCCAACTTTCTATACAACTAAAAGTGGTACAAACATTTTCCATATAAAATTACAGTGATGATAATGGAAACCTATTCACAAGACTTAAAACATGAGAGCATCACTAGTAAGTTTAAGAACTTCTATGGTGCCATCAAATGACTAAAATAATTTGGTAACCATTATGCTACTTATATATGTGAAAAATTCCTTATGCACCAGCCTGTTGGTGATAAAAAAGAAACAAGCTCAAAGATTGTGGCTACTGGCTAGCTAGAACTCCTTTTGAGTGCCTTCCTCAACAGCAGAACGAGCTGCCTGGAATTGAATTGCGTATTGTCTCTGCAGTTCTCTAAGCCTTTCCACCAGTTCCTGGGATGTTGGTCGGCAAGCTGGATCACTGGTATTGATGGACAAAAGTTGTAGGTTAGCATGCGTGTGTTGGTAATTGCACCACACTTTAATGTTTAATATGAAAACTTTAACAAGTACAAAATTAAATAAGCATCCATTAAAAGAAATAAGAAAAACATTGTTATTTTGAAAAATCCATGTTAACCAAACACAGGCTATGATCTATTAACCTTTTTTGGTTTGAGTAAAAACCCGTGTACCCACAACATATGCTAAGCTATATGAATTAATTAAACAGTCATGCCCTCGGGCTGTCAGCCTGTAACTCATCTAGAGATAACGTAGATAAGACTCACAAATGCCAGAAAAAATAATCAGGAATATGGGAGAATTAGAGTGTTGCTACCAGAGCAGTACACCAAAAAAATGTTTTCACTTGTGTATGATTTTAAACATGATACTTAGCACATAGTCATTCTCTCCAAATGATCTCCTTTGGTTTTAACAATTACTTTTTTTCTGAAATAGTGCACTAGCTTAAACTGAGGGCAAGAGTTGGCCCTATAATACGGTTGCTACGTTGTGACTTGGAAGTCACGCCTTTAATATTGGAAACAGCCTCTCCGCTCTCTATTTGTGGAGGTAAAGCTGCGTGCATCTACCCTCCCCGACCCCACCAGGTTGGAGTCTCATGCATTGGCCTCTCTATTTGGGGAGGTAAAGCTGCGTGCATCTAGCTTAAATTGAGGCTAGCCTTGGTGAAATAGTAAGGTTGTTGCTGTGTGACCTTAATAGAGGTCACGAGTTCAAGTCCTAGAAACAGCATCTCTGCTTACAGGGATAAGGCTGCATATATCCACCCTCCATAAACCCCACTAAGTAGGAGACTTGTGTACTAGGTTGCCCTTATAGTGCACAAGCTTAAACTCTGACCAGCATGGCCTGAATGCATGATATGCAGTCCACATGAAGTTCAAAAGAAAACTAACAAAAAATAAACAACCAAAAGGATGTAGAAAAATGAAGGATTCGAATGACAAATATTGTAGTATAAGTAGTGAACTAGATCCGGAGCCAAGTGATGAAAATGCTAATTTCTTAGACACTAGAGGTCCAGAGTACCAAAATGAAATTTGGCATACATAAGCCAGTTTAAAGAAACAGCTATGGGTATGAAGAAAACTGACCAACTACTAGGACACAAGTAACATTTAAAATTAAATATATCTTTTTGAACGTGTGATAATAACTGTGTTTTGGTCTTTGGATATTAGAGCTGTGGGGAAGAAATGAAAAATAAGAAGTATGACAGAGTAACAAAAATGCACACCTGTGCCAGCAAGTCTCAATTATAGAAGCCCACTGTGGATCAACATCTTCTGGAATTTCTAGCCGATGGTTCATAAACCCTACAGCTCCAATAACCTGCAAGAATCCTAGAGAAACTGTTCATATATGTACCCACTGAGCATGAGGAGACAGTGAAACATAATAACAGGCATTGGAGTAAAGGATGATAAAAACTGCCACTCCCTATTGTCTTCTAAGATTATTTGTAAATTAAAAACTAAATTAGTGCACCATGATGAAGCAATTCAAAGTCCAAACACCTAATTTGCATACCTTTGGTAACATGGTTTATCTCCAAGCACTGGAATTAGTGGAATAACAAATCTAATAATATTAAATCTTTCAACCATGAAAATAGCAATTTCTTTGCATTCAATAAGCTTAACTATCACATCAATTTTTATATCTATTCACTTTCATAATTTTTTATGGTTCATGTACACATTAAAACTACCTGCATTGGGTTGAGAGTCTCCCAAGGGATCTTTTCAGTTGCAAGTTCCCACAATATCACCCCAAAGCTGTAAACATCAGACCTAATGGTCCCATGAAGCAGCAAAAAATAATTCAGAGTGGAATTTTAGTAAGATGGGAAGGGGCGGGGAGAGGAGGGGGGTGATGGAGACTGAGAGAAAGAGTAATTGAGGGCATAAAGCACACATACTTCTCATCTGACAGTTCATTACGAAGAACTTCTGGTGCCATCCATTGAGGCTACATAGCAGAATAAAAACTGGAGAATCAGAAACATATTTTGACTCTGAAGAAGGGGAAAATTTCAAACAGATCAAACATCTAAGGGAGCTTACCGTGCCCTTTCCTGTCTTTGTAGTGAGATATGTTTCATGCTTAAGACACGAAAGACCAAAATCACCGACCTGTTTTATTAGCACATGATTAAGATATTTTCTGGCTAAATAGGGAAAAAAATAAAAGAAGCTGTAATTCCTTAAGCACTCAACTGAGTGAATACAACCCAATATATAGAGAATAAAAAGGAAAGTGACAAGTGGCAGACCTTCACAGTCCAATTCTTATCAACTAGAATATTTGAAGACTTTAAATCTCGATGGATGATAGGGGGGTTGCAATGATGAAGATAATTTACACCTCGTGCCTATAGAAAGAGTAAGCATACACCATTGCTTCAATCACAGTGATAGAGATCCTTTCTAAGATAACAAATTGAAGTTGAAGTCAAAATCTACTAGTAGTGCTCCAAGAATAGATATCTGAAATGATTAATAATATTGAAAAAGGAAAAGAGAAGGAAACAAAAAGTGAACATGCTACTATTCCTCAACAAACATCAGCATCATAAGAATGAGATGCAATTACTCTAAACGAAGAAGATACATAGATACAGAGAGAGAGAGAGATCTTGTCCATAATACTGCTTTTAAGTACTTACAATATCTAAGGCCATATGAACTCGCCGTCTCCACTCAAGTTTGGATGTGTTTCTTTGAAGCAAATGAAACAAGCTTCCTCTGAATTGATAAAATATAAATGGACGCAACAATTATCAGCACAAATCAACATTATGTGACACACAACAAATTGAATCAGAATGCCTATGACACAGTAAATCAGAAATGAAGTACAGAACAAACCGTGGGAGAAACTCTGTTACGATGCATAGACGTTGAGGTGAAGTCACAGCTCCCATAAAGAGAATAATATTTGGATGACGAAGTCTTTTCATGAGGGATACCTGCTTACAGAAGACATTGTCAAATCAATGGTATACAAATGAATTTTAAGGGAGGTTCGATTACTCACTGGAAGTACCAAATATAAGGTGGAATATGTCTGATTATTAAAATAAAAGCAAAAAAATAATTGAAAAGGAAAGTTTGAGGAAGTGGAAGAACAAGCTCTTGCACATACACTGTATATCGGCTACATTCTAAGATGGCACATCAATATCAAGCCCCTGGTATACCTGATAGCTATGATTCCACTATTACCAATTAGGTTCCAGTATTCTTCCAATAATGAGTTTTGCCAATTCTTTTAATTGACATAAAATATTTTTAATTCAGTATTAAGAATTGCAAAAATTATCGATAAAATATAATCCTGGTTATAATACTAACATCGAGTATCCTTCTTGTCAAGGTAAATTGGAGTATAATTTTAATTTCAGTTATTATGAAGGAAATAATAAGGCCCTGTTTGGATAAATTTCTCTATAAGCACTTATATAGCCTATAGGAGAAGAAAAAAAGAAGGTAAAATGAATTGAGCTTCTCCCATAAGCTAAAATCAACTTATGTACTTAACTTTTATAGAAGCTCTTTTATCTAATTCTATCTTTTCCAAAAACTGGGGTACATAAGTTGATTTTAACTTATGAAAAAAATTCAATTCATTTTACCTTCTTATTTTCTTCTCATATAAGTGTTTATGGAGTTTATCCAAACAGAGCCTAAGTATGACAAGAACAAGACCCTATCTATGGGTAGTATGAACAAGGCAACTTTTACAGCAGGCAGAGTCAACGGGATGATTATTAATCCTTAATTCTTATTGAACATAACCAAGCTTGATGAAGCAATCTCGCAAGTATGAATAGTAGATTGAACCATGTTCACATATTAAGAGACCATAACTGTGACATCCTACATGCATGTGGATTTTAGCATGATACATAAAAGCAATAAATATTATGCAAAAAAGGTAATAAAGATGATTTCATTGTGAAAACATCATCAAAGTAAAATCCACAGAAGAAAATCTATTATGGTCTAATCAAATTTTCTCTCCCATTTACCTTAGCAATCACAGCATCCTTTATATTTAAACATAAGCTGACTTCATCATATGGATAAAATTTAGCTTACTTCCCATTTCCCAATATAGCAAGCAAATTAGACTACCAGACATCATACCTCTTGTCTGAAGGACAGTATCACATCATCTGAGTATTCTAGCTTTGAGAAGACCTTGACAGCAACATCCTGCAGAAACATGAATATAAGTTGATGATATCAGAATAGTACCCAGAAAAATTTAGTTTACATTTGCCATATACATTTCACAGGGCTTCCAGAAATCTAACGATGCCCTAATTAAACAATTTTCAATTTAACGCATTAAAAGGGACCCCAGTGTACTACATGCCAATAATTTGAGCTGCAACATAACAATTTGCATAACGTATACAAAAAACTTAAACATGTTAAGCAACATGAACTTTAAACCAGAAATTACAGGAAGAGAAAAGAACATACCGATCCATACCACAGAGCATGATATACAGTTCCACAAGAACCTGCAACGCAACAACAGAAAGGTAAATAGAAAACACTCAAACAGATATAGCATACCAATGCAAAATAACCATTCATCAGTAGATATTTCGGTTTGCAAGCATGGGCATCGAATTAACAGGGCCTCAGGAAGAAGCAAAGAAATTTCAAAAATAACAACTCTGTGTACAGATATGTCAACATTGTTTAAACAAATACTTGTTTTCTGGTTGATGCATGGATATTGTCAAAAGCTTATTTTTCTCAAGCATGCCACTTTAGTAAAGAACATGACTACCTTGCCCAATTGGTTCTCCAATTGTCAGGTCCTCCCACAAAATTTCATAATCCAAGCAATCAAAGTCAACGTCCACTTTATTATTAGCTGCACAACTGCTGCCACTCCCACAGCTGCTAGTACTACTTGTGCTGTTAACATTATAAAAGGAGGACCAGGAACCTGAAGCCTCATTATTAACAGGTTGATTACTTTCACCTGCCTGGCTTTCTGGCTTCAACCCAGAAGAAATATTCTTCTGATTAATTGACTCATTTTCTTGATCACCCAGCAACCAAGGCCAAGCAACACAAACATTCCTTGCCTCGGATCCTTCCTGATTGTTTGCTCTCCATGGCCGTGATGATGTTTTCTTTTGAATCCATGGTTCAGCCTTTGAAGTTATGATCTTGTGAATAGGTTTTCCTTCACTCTGATCACCCAAGTCTCTCATAGTTTTCCCTTGGGATTTCACTTCAACATGAGAAGATACAGCAAAAGGAGATTTGAGCACCTCTCCTCTGGGTGTGCTAGCTCCACTTGAATTACCATCCTCTCTCTGATCAGAAAGAACACAGTCTGAGAAACTGTGCTTAGAATGATGACCTTCTCCACTTCCACCTTCACGGTTGACATTATTTTCTCCCGTCCGCATTCTAGACTTCACTTTGTTACTCACTTTTGACGCCTGCTTTGACGATAGCAAACATCAAGACATGCCAAACTATACACAAAGACAGAAACACGAAAAGCACAAGACTAACCAAATTTGAAATTTTCGAAGCCAGAGCAACTTGAAGTGGCAGCTGAGAGTCAAGGCCAAGTTTATCCAAAATGCTACTCCTACAACCGTCAGAACCTGAATCCGGTTCCACATTCTTCCCGTCTGAAAAGGGAATTCCGGTTTCAAGAAAGGGCCGTAAATCACAGGAGACACAAATAACCCCAACCAAGCTTCCATCATCATCATAGAAAGGTGTATTGGTTGCCACAACATAGAACTTATCCCCTTTCTTATTCTTGACAGGGAACTGGCCTCTCCAACTCTCTCCCATTTTGACATGGTTGAATACATCATTGGCTAATGCAAAATCCCTGGGATCCACAAGCACCTCAATCCCATCCTGCCCAAGAACTTCCTCTGCTGCATAACCGTACAGATTTTCAGCACTAGGGTTCCTGCAAAATAGTGATTACACATACTGAACACGAAATAATAATAATAATAATAATAATAATTTTTACAGTAGATATGCAACAAAAATAAACACCCCACATGACCAAACTTGAAGAAGCATCAAAATAACTACTCACCAGTATATGATACGACATTGAAGATCTAACACATGAACAGAGTGGCCCATTGACTGCAAGATGTTGAGATACTTGCTTTCACTATGATGCAGAGAAGAAGAAGAAGAAGAAGAAGGGGGTTTGTGACACGTGGCAGAAGCCAACCTGGAACGAGACCTGTTGTGTTGGAGGAGCTTGAGGTTGGACATTTCTTGCTTGAGGTGAGCGTGACCAGCTTCTAGGCGTTCTATCTTCTTGAGAATCTCTTCTTCTTCTTCTGGGGTTCCCATTTCAGTAATACCCTTGACGCAATACTCACTTTCTATGTCGCTCGCAGAATGGTGTAAAACAAGTCAGGGTTGATCAACTTCACACTCAACATTTAAGAAGGAAGAACATCACATATGGGGTTTGCAACTTGCAAGGGTCAACAACAGACAAGCTCTTCTTTTTATCTGTTCCGGTTTTAGCTTCTCTCCTTTCTTTTTTCAGGTTGGCTTCTACAGTCTTGGGCGCCTTTTAGTCTTTCATTTTAATTTATTTTTTTTCACATTTTATTTTTAAGGAATCGTGTCACCCAATAATAATAAACGACTGCTAATTATCGAAAATAATAATAATAATAAACGACTGCTAGGAATATATTCCCTAAAAAATTAAAAATAAATAACATATGTAAATATTTTTTATATTATCATTTAATTACAAATTGTCAAGTATAATAAATTTATTCACTTTCATAATAATTATTTTAAAAGTCATGTAAAAAGATAAAAGTGGCTTCTTCTATTTTTAAACAACTACATAAACTTTCAAATGACAAATGTAGATTGGAGCTCATTAGTTGGAAAGCACCTAATACTGATTGGATAAAAGTTAATTATGGTGCTAGTCTTTTTGTTATCAATAATATGGCTAGTTGTGGAGGGGTGTTTAGAGATCATTTGGCCAATTTTATAGTTGCATTTGCTATCAAATTGGGAGAGTGCACCATCACAAATGTAGAATTGAGGGCTTTGTATCATGGATTGATATAGCTTGGAGAAGAGGTTTTCAGAATATCTTTCTTGAATCTGATTCTTCCATTGCCATTAGATTGATTACCAATAGATGTCCTTCTATTTACTCTTCTTTTTTTAGGTGAATCAGATGCGTTCCTTGATGAGACAGGTAGGTAATGTCAACTTCTCTCATACTTTTAGAGAGACTAATCAAGTTGTGAAAACTTTAACAAAATTGAACATTTTTTGTGATATTTCATGAATGAAACATTTATTATCTTTATAAAAAATTGTTGGAATTTCTTCAAAGAATGGTACTTGCATGATTTGAAGAAGTGGTAATAATTGCTTGTTTTGTAGAAAGTCATTAAATATTGGTTCTACTACAATTGAATAAATAACTTGTTTGAGATTTAATCTTATGTAAATTAGATAAATAGCATTTGCATGATTTGAAGAAGTGGTAATAATTTCTTGTTTTGTAGAAAGTCATTAAATGTTGATTCTACTACAATTAAGTAAATAACTTGTTTGAGATTTAATCTTATATATGTAGATTAGATAAATAGCCTAAATCTATTGATAAGTAGCCATAAAATATTTAAAATATTCTAATATTTTATTTTTTTAATGTCAAAACAAATAAGTCATATCATTCTCACACTAACGTTAGTTAATTACAAATCTTTTTGGTAATTTACATTTATATGTAATTGTCAAATGAAGTATGATCTAGCAATAATAGACTATATACCATTATATTTATTGAAGGATAATATGTTTCTTTATACTTAATGTCAAGCCTTGATGAAAAAAAATCTTGTACAACATGGTTTATTTTATAACTAACAACTTCATTTTTATTTTAGGGTAAAATATGTTTTTGGTCCCTCTAAAATTTTTTGTCCTATTTTGGTCCCTCTAATTTGAAAATACACCACTTTTGGTCCTCAAAGTGGTTTAGATAGTGTTTTATAACCGCTATTAAATGTTATTTTGAGGACTAAAAATGATACATTTTCAAATTAGAGGGACCAAAATAGGACAAAAAGTTTTAGAGGGACTAAAACCGAATTTGACAAAATTTAGAAGGACCAAAAACATATTTTACTCTTTATTTTTTTTCATTTCACCTTTACGTAAAGACTAATTTGTCCTAGAGATTTTACACCTTTTCATACACGGACAAGTTTTGTTTTGTCAACATATTTAATTTAGAATTTATTACTTTTTTTTTCATTTCGGCCAATCATACACACCACACACTTATAATTTATAACATATTACATTATATATAAAAATGTTGTTAACAACTATTTAGTTTTTTTCAATTCCATATTTTATCTATAAAGAGATAATGTATTGAAATCTCCATTATTAAATTTACATATGTTTGGTCCTCTTCTTCAAGTTTAAACAAGACTATAATTTTTTCAAGGGTAATTGTCTCTTCAATGAGATCATCTTGATTATTTGTCCATTGTTAAGAATTTTGTCTTTGGAACCAAGTAGTCTATCATATTTTATGTATGCTTTAGACTCAATAGTATACTAGAGAAAAATGAAGAAATTTAGAGGATTTTAGAATATTTTTTTTAAGTGCTTGAGTGAAATAAGCACTTGATATTTATACACTCTTTGAAATAATTAAACTTTATGATTATAAGGAAGAATTAATAAGGGAGTGCTACATCCTATGCTCAAGAATGTTATTTTCTAATTTCTAAGTATATGAGCCTATATATACATGAATTTGAACTGATTCATACTCCTATTTCCAACAGGTATCAATGAATTGTACTCCTAGGACATCATTCCAAATAGGAGCGCATGTAGTTGGCATACAAGATTTAGTTACCCTTTGGTTAATGAATCCAAGCTTCAAACTTTTAGTTCACATTGCTTTGCATGAGTAAAATGATAATACATTTCATATAACTTATTTTTCAAGAGTCTTATTTTCTCTCTCTCTCTCTCTTTTGTAAGGAATGTTTCCACTGAACATAGGACATAATCTCCTTCAAGGACCCTTACCACTCAAGGCAACTTGAGTTGTTTTTTTTCTAATTCTAGGAGATAACAATCAACAAAAATGTTGTAAAAGTTCTTTCGATAATCACTTGAAATACTTAATTGTGAAAGAAAGTACATAAATAACATATTTCTAACATTTCTAAGGTCCTATCATAGTGCACTGTGAAGGAACGTTAGGAAAAAAAACTTAAATTTCCTCTTTGTATACCTTTGGCTTAAGCATTAGGAAGTCCTTGGTTGAGCGTTGGTTACTCGATACGATATATGCTCCAAAGTGTTCTATGCTTGAGCATTAAGAGACTAGCACCTCAATGCCATCAGTAAAATCTCACTAATTGTACTTGTGGCTTAAACCAAAAGGAAGAAAGGATATGAAATGATACTTTGCACATGTAAAGCACTTAAAGTACATCTTTGTAGCTTGATTAGGGAAGCTGGAGGGATCAATTGTTGGCTCTTCCTTCCCTCATATCAATTCATTAATAGAGTTCATCTCTTCTTTATTTTTTTTCTCTTTTCATTTATTTGTCATGATTTATCACTAAATCCCTAATTAGGATGTTGATGTACTTGAATTTAAATTATGTAATGGATGCAAGATTTTTTTTCTTATCATTTTTTTCCATTTTAGATTTGAGAAGTATTCCCTTGTGTCATGCTTCTTTACAGTCTGTTTGGATCAATTGAATTAAGAGAGAGAAAAATGGAAAAGAGTGATTTAAAAAGGATTTCCAAACTTACACCTGTTTGTTTGATAGGAAATGGAGGGGATAAATGTAAAAAAAAAAATTGTGGGTCTCATAGGAAACCTTGTTCTCCCTCCAATGTTGTGAAATGAGATGGATTTGCTGTAATGGAACGTTGGACTTGAGTATGTGCTTGTTCTCGCTGGGAGGCTGGCCCTTTTTTTTTATGATGAAAAAATGGGAGATTGTTATCAATAGTTGTTGGCATTAAATTTTTTTAATCTTGGAACTAGTATTCGAACTAGTGTATGGCAAGTATCTCTTGGAAGTAAGAAATTAAAAATATCTTTGAATTGCAATTAAATGTAACTTTTTTATTTAAATAAAAAGACTAGTGTTATAAGACATTTAAAAAAAGGTGAAACATTGTTTTTTTCCTTTCATTTTTTCATACAACCAAACAATTAAAAATAAATCCCTTTATTTCATTTTTTTTAATTCCATCCATCCAAACAATACAAATTTCCTCTTAAAATTTATTTCTATTTCTTTTCTTTTTATTTCTTTCTTCTCTATTTCTTTCCTCTCAATTTCAACTCTTATCCAAACAAAGGCTTAGTGTGGCCAACAATAATATGATTATTATATTTGGATATGAAATTTCTAATATAAGCTAGCTCTCAGATTTATTTCCATTGATTTGTTGAATTTATGATATATTTAATTGATGGGTGTGGTTATCCATGAATCCCTTCCCTTATTATCTTTGAACAATGGCTTAGGAGCTAATAATTCTTATTGATTATAAGAGATTTAACTAAATACAGAAATAGTGGTCACTTTAGTTAGAAGACTTAACCAACAAATCTGTCATTGGATGACTGGATCATAATTGAGTTACATTGCATATGAACCATTGAATGGAATCATCATCCTAAAATCTCTCTTGATAGTTGAAAAACCCAAAACCAAGTTGTTATTTCGTTTGCTATGTTTCTAGTTCAAGTGCATTTACTTTCAGTATTATGTTTATTTCAATTAGAACATCCTCAATCCCTTATTTGATCCGTCCAACTAGTGTTAATTTAGTAAAACAGTAATTGGTCATTTTCATCCTCTTGATCAACAATATATAAAAATAAACAAATCTCATAGTTGTGATGTTTGAATGGTGAACTCAATGTTCAAGAAAAAATACTACCAAAGCTTTCAAGCCCACCAAACCATCTATTAACATCTGCTTAGGAGTTCTCTAAGGATATTCAATCTCTCCCTAATGATTTCTGGACCGGCAGTTGGGACTAATTCCTCTGTTAATGTGTTGAGGAATAAAATAAATCCGCGGAAACAGAGCACAAACATACAGATAATAAAGAAAGATAAGTGCATATTCATTTTTTATTAAAGAAAAGCTAGGTTTCACGAAGTTTCGAAAAATACAGAGTGAAGGGATTTACAGGCAATGATGAAAAAAAAAAGAAAAGGTGGTGAGTTGGAAAGCAGCATTGCAGAGGGCAAACCTTGTTGGAGACTAAGATTTTACAATTATTTGCAAACTTAAAAACACATTTGGTATAAGCAGTTACTATCAGAATAGACAACAGTGCAGGAGATGGATGCAGTTCAATCCAACATAGTTCGGAGTTCACTGCAGCTGCTAATGATGTAAGCGTTTGCTTGAAAATTTTCACAGGACACTCCACTTGGCCATGAAGATGTGCTTATATTGGCGACACAGCATTTCATCTACTCTGCCATTACTTTGTCAGTTAGACTTAAAGTTACATTTAGCTACATATCAACTAGCCACTCTTGCTGTACCGAACAAGTTGTCAGGGTTCAATATAACAGTCCAATTTGGTAGAATTACATGTGACTGGGATAACTAACCAAATCAGCTTCTTCAAATGATTGTCCCTCAAGTTGCCTTGTTAGGTGAGCATAATCTATGACAACAAACTATCTAACGGTCAGCATGAGAGGCAGGGCCAGGGCTTTAATCTTACAGCTAGAGAATACCAATTTAACACTTTTTAGAGCTTCTCCGCGTCAGAGGTAGTTCAAGAAGAACAAAAAAGTAACACCGTTCTGCCTCCCTGATATATTGGACTTCACCGTTCATTAGCTTTAGAATCTTCCTGCTCATGCTCAGCCCTAAACCTTCTTGAGTCACCCACCGACTGTTATTGAACATGTCTTGAATCAATTCAGGAGGAAGACCTTCACCGGGACATATCATTCTTCATAAAAGAAAAATAAAACACAATCGATTAAATATTATCCACTTGAAAATAATAATAATAATAACAGCCAAATGAAAATTGAATATTTAGAAAAGCACCATCAAGTTAGAACTAAATTACAAGTTGCCAAATATATGCGTCCAAGAAGTAGAATAATAGAATGTATTTAGCTAATACCCAGCGTTCGCAATTTTTATTTTTTCTTTTTGTTGGATAAGAACATTCTTTTCTTCTATTACGTAATCTCTTTTCAAGAAATTATGTGTCATAAGGGAAGTCAATAAAACATCTATTTTTAGGGTCTCTTAAAGAGTTATAAGCATAGGGAAGTTTTTTTTTTTTTTTTTTCAATAACCCACAAATTACTAGTCGTTATTAATATGAGAAATGCTAACAATATACTCTTTTGACATTCTCTACTATTAACTAAAATTGATTGAAAATCACAAAATTTAGTGGATCTCACTTCTTATTTAATGAATATCACTAATGATTTTGTAGTTTCCTATAAATTTTAACAAATAGTAGAAAGTGTGTTTGAAGAAGTGTGTTAAAAGAGTGTGTTACTAGCACCCTTCTTATTAATATGGTTAGTTAAAAGGCATTGGCATCTTTCTGCGTTAAGGGGTGAGTTCAGTTAAATTTTTCAATAGCAATCTACCAAGGTTCAGAATATTCAATTATTATATTGTCATATTGAGACAGGATTTATACCTGAGGCTCTTAGAAACACTTATTTGAGGTTTTGATTATCATCCGTAAACACTTACTTGAGGACAAAAGTATTACTTGAAGATCACGCCACAATACCTAAATTCAGCTTGAAGAAGAGTGAGCCCATCCGAGATTTGCTTTATTCTTGGATGTAAATGAATCTCTACCCAGCCATCAGGAGATGGTGCATAGCGCACTATATTCAATAAGAAATCAGCCAACACTTGTTGAAGCCTCAATTGATCACCATAAACAGCCAATGTCTTGATTTCTTCAGGAATATCACGAATCAACTCTAAATTTCTTTCTCTTAACAGTAACATCACTTGGCTAACAACTGCATTTATGACATTTCCCAGCACGAATTCCCCCTTTTCAAGTGCCAGGGACCTAACCTCAAAAGGAAAACAAAACATGAATCTTGCCTTTCTCTAAAGAAAATCAATGCAGTAAACTTGTACGGACATTAAAGCAAGCATACTAAAGGCAACTAACAAAGGCTGCAAAACATGAAATGAAAGTATTAAGTATCAACCCACTAGCAAAGGTATATTGAGTAGAGTTGATTATTGATATTCACAGATGCTAATTCCCCGAATTTGCATATTCTAGCGAGAAGGCAGTGTATATGTGTACATGATTGACATGTGCTTTGTCTGACTTAGTCTATCTAGGAGCGCCATAGAAGACAAGTGAAATTGATACACATCATTGACAAACATGTAAAACAGGGCATTTGACAATCTACAAGATGCTGCTAAATGCTATCAGATCAAAGCAAAACATGGTCAAAGCCAATCAGAAAACAAGTTTTTAATTATTTTCATTGTTTCTTATACAAATCTTTGAAAATAGAAAACAAAATGAGAAAAACAAGGTGACATTTTTGCAATTAAAAGTGAAACAAGAAACACAAATAGAAAATATTTTCTCAAAGGATACAGGCCTTAAGATATTTGCCCACTCCATCGTTATCAGATATTAACTTATTAAATAATTCTCATGTTCTCATCATACTTTAGCATTGACCAGTCAGCAGTATCTAATAGTATCAGGACTATCTTATTACAAGGGGAAAATAATTATGTAATAAACTTAATACCTATATTAGATTTATATTCTTAGCATTACTGAAGAAGTTAATTTGACATAAAATCATCAGATACCCTGACCCTAATTGCAAGTGCAAATTCAATACTCAATTTGCACAATAGGATGTCTTTATGAACTATATCCCAAGTGAAAAAGCCCATTGATCTTTTAGACAGCTTTTATAATTCCAACATCTCTCACATATGAAAGCCTGCAAGGCCTTAAATGTGTATGGATATCAGACTCAAATAAAAAAGTTCGGAACTACAGACAACTTTACATTGACATTTTAGTTACAGTACTGCAGAGCAACAACATTGAATCTTTGGACTAATTTGATACCCTAATCCCATGTCAAAATACCATTTCTTCTAAAAACTTAAGCTATTACATTTCAGTATCATACAGCTTTGAATTGTTAATCTGTAATTCATCACATTTCAAAACTAGCAGGCTTTCACATGAGGGATGTTGGATTTATATAGCCAAATTTCATAACTCTTGACATTTTCTTCCAGTACAACCAAAAGAATTTGAAGGATTGATTAAAAAACTTACCCATCCTCGATGCTTTCAAGATCAATGTCGTGTATTATCTTTAACATTTGCTTCTCACAAGCAGTACTAGTCTCAAGAAACAACTTTTGCTCATCGGTCAAGCCTGTAGCCTCCAAAAGAGAGTTTGTAAAGCTTATGCCACTCAATGGGTTCTTTACTCCTTGACAAATGTAAGCCAACTCTTTCATCCTAGCAAAGGAATTCTTCTCTTGTTGTCTCTGTGCTTTCAGAGCCTGTTGAAGTTCAGGGCTCACAATTTGCAAGAAGCAAAAAGCCCCAACAATCTGACCATCCATGTTAACCCTCTTATTTGCAGTCAGGAAAGTTTGCACATACTTTCCATGCCGATCAAGAAACGAAAAAGGGAATTTATCTGTATCTTGCCCACCAAGCGCATTGTGTAAGACAATCATGAACTTTGTTATTGCATCTGAACCCTTCAACTGACAGCAACTACCAAAAACTTCTCCCACCAACATTTTCCCAATGACATCCGCACGGCCCCAACCAGTAAGCTTTTCCATGGCAGTGTTCCACTCTAAGCAACATGTGTTATCGTCCGATGCAAAAATGGGAGGGATCAAAGGATTTGGACTATGTACAATAGCCTTGTAGTCACCTTGTATGTTGATGAATTTGTCCATCACCATTTTTTGACCAGTAACATCCTGACCAACAAAGCACACTCCAACTATATTATTTGCATAATCCTTGCTGGAGCAAGCATTCACCACTACAAAAACAGCCTTATTTTGATGTTCAGGGCCAAACGTCCTCATTTTTATCTCAACATTCTTATCTTCTTCACCTGTACTAATTAAATTCAAGTTATGTCATTGTACAACCAATTATCAATACCTTATTTGTCCTAAAGCCAAACTAGATGTAGTTTATAGCAGTAGGCAGCAATTTACTTCTAAGCTCCATGACATACGGTCTGCCTGATTCAGTAGGCGGAAAGTAGGACAGCGGAAAAGTGAAACTGAGTACATTTTATTTTCCAAAACATCATACTTTAGTTATATCAAGCAAGTGTAGAGTGATTTTCATTACAGAATCTCCACCTTCCCACTAGCCCCTTAATCAACAAACCAAGCAGACCCTAAATCCTAAATGACATGACTGCTAACCAACAGAAGATGATACCGGATTGGACTGTAAATATTTTCTTTTCTTTTATTTCCTTTCATAAGCTTTGCATTGTTACACAGTTGAATTTTATGCCTACATCGCAGTTTTTATTGAATTACTAATGACTGAACCATTAAGTGCATAATTTGTGCTTGGGAATTTGGAAAAGGTAATTATTTATCGTGCTGTGAACTATCACTTTCCAACCGGTTGACTCCAATACTGTTAAAGAATCCGGTACACCTACTAAACTTCTAGCCACTATGTTTACAAGTAAAACTTGGCAAACTATAATGGTTAGATTGGCATGTTCTTCTGAATGGTACAGAGTTCTCCTACCTAATATACTCAATGAACTGACCAGAAAGCCAGAGTATTAAAAAGGATACCTTTTAAAGCACGAGAAAGAAGCTTGTCCACAGTTTCTTCATACTCCTTAAACACAAGATCGCGAACCAAGGACTTTCCCATAGCCTCCTCAACCGGGAGTCCTGTCAATTCCGAAACCTTTCCATTCCACCCGTTTATGTGGCCATCAACATCAACAGCAAATATAGGAGCAGTAGCCGTTTCTATCAATCTAACCATCTCTCTGGCCACAGAACTCAGTTCATCCACCCCTTGCAACTCTAGTTCCCCCACATGGGGATCCACAACAGCCTTAGAATTGCTACGCTCAGCATCTCTAAACGAGTCACGCAGAATAAGCTGCAGAGAGTGAATCGCGTCCATTTCCGCATTCTCCCACGGCAAGCTCCGGCTTTTCACCACTTCCAAAAACGCCTTGAAGGAAGAACGGGGGTGCATCCTCTGCCCATCATCCTTGTCCTCCGGATGATGCTTTGCACCGCCCCACTTGATCTCCTTCGCAGTGTGCGACCTGAACCAGAGGAGAAAATCCTTCTCCGTGATATAAGCAACCGCCATCCCACAAACCTCGTCTCCAAGCGAGGCAGCCCCAGGATACCCAGCATCAGCCAGACTATCAGTACTCAAACCGGTGGAATCCCCATGGCAGGCCAACAACCACTCAATTATATCCCTTATCTGAGCCTCAGTTGGAGTCACCCCCAACGGATAATAGTTCCCCTGGTAGTAAAGAGCAGCCCCATCACACTTCACCAAGTCCATGATACTAGGACTCTGAGTAACAATGCCAGTAGGCGAGTCCCTAAGCAGCATATCACACAACAGAGTCTGCGTCCTCAAAACCCGCTTCTCCAACGACTGCGCCGCCAACTGAAGCTCCATGTTCAACTGCAGCCCAAACGCCTGCATCAGAAACTCACAAGCATACCTCAATGGAAAAGGAATACACCTAGCAGAAGTATGATGGCAAACAACAAGCCCCCACAACCTCATCGAACTCCGGCCACCAACACCCACACCCACACCCTCCTCATCATTCCCATTAATAATAACAGCCATCACCAACGACGCGATGGACCCCATGTTAGCCATATACTGAGCGTGGCACCCATGAGGCGCACGCAAAGTAGACCCCACCAAACACAGAGGCTGCACAAGAGCCTCATCTTGAACCACCCTCACGGGCAAAGCGTGACAATCCACAATCATCCTAACCCTATTCTGCTTAAACAAAAACCTCGAAGCCTGAGGGATATCAGTGGCGGGATAATGCAAACCAATGTAAGGCTCCAAATCGGGCCTCTTGCTCTCGGCAACAACCTCCCCGTGCTCGTCCTCGTGGAACTTGTAAACCATAACCCTATCGTACCCTGTCAATTCTCTCACACTCTCGACGACGGCGTCGCAGAGAAGCTTCACGTCCCCGCCGGGGAGAGACTGGAGCTGCGAAATCGCGCGGACGGCGAGCTTCTGCGACTGGACCGCGCCGGCGATGGAGAGCGCGGGGTCGGAGGAACCCGCCGGCTCCAAATCGATGACGATTCCGACGTCAATCCGGTGGAGGATGCCGTAGAAGGGCTTCCCGGAGGTCCTGGAGTGGATCCAGACAGGGTTCGTGAGGCTGATCTCGCGCGCGGCGAAGGCCTTCTCGAGGAGCAGCGCGCTGGAGTGGGTGAAGAGGGAGCGGACGTCGGCGCCGAGCGCGAAGGCGGCTTCCAGCCCGCCGTCGTCGTCTAGGGAGGGCACGGCCTGCGGCGTAATGCCGAGCATGTCGCGGGCGTTGTCGGAGTAGGCGAGGATGCGGAAGGAGGGCTCGTCGACGGCGATCGTGGAGCCGAACGGCTGGATGAAGCCGCCGCGCTGGATTCTGAGGAGGTACGCCGTTATCTGCTGCTCGGGGACGGACTCCGCCGTGACGCGGACCGTCTGGGAGTAGTCGAAGGACCTCCCGGACTCGCCCGACTGCTCGAAGACGGCGTGGAGTCTGGCGTCTTCCGTGTACTGCGCGATGGCCTTGCTCATCGAGTCCAGGTTCTGGTGGCTCAGCTTGGCTCGCGAACTCTGAACTTGCTGCTGCGGGACCGACGAGTTCGCCGCTCCGCTTGCTGAGGCCATTCAACACGACACGGACCACTTCGGGGAAACAAAGCCGCTTCGCCAACCTTCTAACAAGAGTGGCAAGGGGGAAGAGCAAACCGGTAAGAGTGAAAATTGGCACGACAGTGGCAGAGGCAGCAAAGGAAAGGAAACGCTGCTTTTGTTGTTCGTCGTTTTTCTTTCACGCAACGCGACGCGATTGCTCGATACAAGATAGCCTGTGTGGTCTGAATGTAAAGTGTACTTTATATAATTTAAGAAAATAATAATAAATGAAAATCCTTTATTAAATTTTATGACCGTTAAAAGGATGGTAACAGGTACTGTTATAATTAAGCAATAATACCTTGAGTTTTTAATAATACCTTGAGTTTAATTATGTCAGTGTAGTCCCTATTAATGTGTTTTTGTCGAACTTATCATAACAGCTTTAGGACTTGTTTGAATACAATTTAGGAAAAAATTTAGATATATTATTTTAGGTTATTATGCAGATTATCAATATAAAACTTTATTTTTAATTAGAAAACAGTACTAACAGTATTTAAAGTACTGTATATAAGTTTTGTTTTAAAATTTATTAATAAGTATTTATAGAAAAAAAATAAAAAGATAAATTAATTAAGTTTTTCCAGTTAAAATCAGTTTATCCAGAAATTAAAATCACTTTTTGAAAATAATTTTTTAAATTAATTTATGTAAAGTTTACTTTCTTATTTTTTTTTCATCTATAAATACTTATTAAATATTCTATTCAAACATAATCTTAATTTTGTGTTTCTACTCACACTCTCGTTTGAGTCACAAACTCCCATAGTCCCATTGACAAACCCAAACATCATACAAATTTGGCAAACGAGATGATAGGGGAACAAAAGCCCCAGTTTAGGTTAAGCAAACACATAATCAAACATGTTAATGCTTTCTTATTTAATAAAGTATTTTTATATAAATGATCGAGAGTTTAACTCCGACGAAGATGTTTAAAGCATTTAATTATCTACCAATTATCTTGAGTTTTTTTTTTTATCTTTTTATTATCTATATATGTTTTTTGTATAATCTTATTTTCATTTCCTTTCGCTTTCTTTGTTTGTATCTTCCTCCCGTAATTGGTTGTTTTTTTTTTTCTTGAGATTTTCTTTTTAGTTTTGTGGCTTCTGCTGTGCTGGATTTTCTTGTGGCAGGGCTTGGGTCGTGCGAGCATAATTGAGCGGGGTGGTCAGTCGAAGTGACTGGTGCACGATGAAACATTTCCCCTTCGGACTTTGGAGAAGCGTGACGGCTCCAGATTACTAGATTAGAGAGATTAGAAAGTTAATTTCCTGTAAAGCTGTTACAAACTTATCTAGTAAAAAAAACATAAATTAGCACAATTTTTTAATTTTTACACAACAGAAACAAAAATGAAAAAGGAAAGAAAAATGTGTGAAAATATAATTAGAGAAAATAAACTATACATCGATAGTGTAAAACAGTTTTACACTGTCATTCAATCACAATCACCTTGTATGGTAAATTTGTTGATTTTTATAATAATTATCTTAAAAGTCATATTAACAATGATTTTTAATTGGTTGACAGTGTAAAACTTTTTACATTGAGAGTGCATAATCATTAAACTCATATAATTAATGTGATGAAAAAAATAGAGATGGAAAATAATATTATAAATATAAATATTATATGATAATATAGCTAAAAAAGTGCTGTAACACAAACTTGCCATTATAAAGCTGTCTACAATCAATAATTCAACAGTTGAGACACTCTTAAGACTTTTACTATTATAATTATAAAGGGAAGTTATATTTTTTTAAGGATGTTAAAATTGTGTTATTTTTATTTAAAAATATTTAAATGATTATCCTGACACTGAAATAAAAAAAGAAAAAAAAGAACATCTTAAGAAACTTTTTCATAGTTATTTATCGAAACCGAAAATATTATACATATATATTGAAATATATTAAAGTATATTAAATTTCTATCTATTAATAAAATAATATAAAATAAAAAATGGTTTGATTACTTGCTCGTGAAAAATAATGTAATTCAATTAAAGTAGTATAATTTTCAACGAGAAATGATTAATCACGCAAAGGACTTTCGGCAAAACGACAGACGAAACATTTCACGATTTTATCAGGCATTGTTGTTTCGTTTATATATTTAACTTTTTTACGTCGTATTTTTCGTGGCACACTGGCACTGGCATAAGCTTTACAACGTGTTTCATGCAAGCCCCCGTTTGGTTTATCGCAAATTTGCGGTGAGAAAAATGAATTAGTATTCATTTAGATAACTCATAAAATTAATTTTTCCTTAATATATTTTTTTTATTTAAAATTAATTCAATTAATTACATTCAAAATTCATTTTATCAAAATCAATTATATTAAATTGTAAAACAAACGAACCTTTATTAGAATCATTTAAAGATATTTTAAGCTTTTAATAACTAATTTCAGAATGAGAAGAATTAATTTTAAACCAAGTGAAGTTTAGATTTTTCATTAATTAGTAAAGTTGATTATAAGTATGAAACTTATTGAATCTTTTAAAAAATTATTCGTACATTTTAAAAATGACTATATTTTAATATTTAGATAAAATTATTTTTACTAAAATAGAAAACAAACAGGTTCTGAATAAATGTGCTTGTCAAATGGCAATTCTCATTGTTTATAATTAGATTAATCTCACCAAAACACACACACACACAATTTCATACCTGCATATTTTTTATAATTTGATTATAGTCAAATCTATTTCATTTTGCACGTATCTACGCTTTATTCTATCGCCTAGTTTCACATGTGAGTCTGCAGAGAAATGTGAGACACAAGAATGGGTAATTGGCACTAGCCATGTTTCATATAATTATTAGGGTTTAATTTTGATTTGTTACAATAAAAAAATTATGCCATTAATCATGCAATGTTACTTAGTTATATTGTTTTTGTATTATCATTTTATTAGTCTTACTAAGATCGATTGTGTTAACACTAGCTTCTTCTTCTTCTTCTTCTTCTTTTTTTGGTTTGGGATCACAATGTCTTTTATGGAAAACAATCTTGTTTAAGCTAGATAGAACCACTATTGACGGTAAAGTTTATCTTTTAAGTATTTAACACACTTGTATATCTAGGGTTCAAACTCGAACTCACTGATTAAGCTAAAACATTGCCACACCAATTGATCCAATCACTTGGAAATTGTTGACACTAGCTTCTAAATCCTTAAGGAATTAATTTAACAAAAAAAAATTAAAAAGTAAAAATTTAGCGATACCAAAATGTGTGCATGTAAAACGCTTTTCGTTGATTAATCGAGTGATGCTTTTTGTGACATTTGGTTCATAGTACGATAACTAGATTTAAGCACTCTGTGGGGGCTAGAGGAGATGAATGAAGGAATACGAAGCAAATAATGCCATGTGAAAAGGTGATTGAGTCAATTGTTGAAGATAGATAGATGAGGTGATAAAAAGTAGCAGTGGAGGTAATGGAATAGATATAGTTCTAGTACTAGTTAAGATTCTACAAACAAAAACAGTGGTAGAGAATAATTTTATCAACAACAACAACAACCATAGAGCTGCAATGATGGGGTTGAAAGAAATCACGATAGCTATGGTACCATTACTGTTATTGCTATAGATTTTTTTTCTTTATCTATTTTTTCTATTATGTGAGCGTTAGAGTTTTAATAGTAGCAATGTATGATGATTATCAATTTCATTTTTGTTTTTTAAAAAAAGAAAGTAACGATCATGACGAGACAAGATAACAGTAACATCCGCGCGGTTGTCTTAGCAAGAGATAACTCTCCAATCCTTTCATAACTTTATTGATGTTGTACGAGGGTTTTTGTGCGCGATGAAACTTCAAAATTCAAAGCATCTAAATGTCAAAGCTCACAACCAATAATTTTCACATTTAAGGATGTCAGAAGCTGGATTGTGATTTATGAATGTGTTTCTAAAAGTAACCCAGAGCGGTGGAGCTTTTGTTTTTATTGGAAAAATAATTTGATCCATTGAACAGCAGCCTGCAATTACTAGGGAATGTTGCTTGTATTGTTTGAATTTACCAAAATTAAGGCTGTGTTTGGTTTGAGAGAAGAGAGAGAGGGAGAGATGAAGAAATTATTGAAGTTTGTGCAAATTTCTCTTGTTTGTTACAAGAAAAATAGGTGAAAAATTTTGTATTACAAGAATGAGTCCTACTACTTATTTCTGTTATATTTCTCACGTATTTTCATTCACCTTTTTATCTCTCTCATATTTCTTATTTATTTATCATTTATTTTTCTCCTATCAAATAACCTAAAATTTCAAATTATTTTTTATCTATTTTTTACCATCTAACTTATTTCTCACCTAAAAAAAAAAAAAAAGAAATCAAGTTATCAAAAAAAAAAAGTTACCCAAAAACAAAAATTTACCAAAATTAACAGAACATGCACAAACCTACTATGCTGTCACATATCCTCCTGGCCTCTCAAAATGGCTTGGATATCTTTTCTCTATTTTTAACGAATAAAGCAAATCGGTATATTAATAAACCATCTTTTTTTATAATTTTAGTAACTCTCGGCATTTTAATATAAATAAAAGTAGTTTTGTTTATTATTATTTCCTTCATTTCTTTCTAAAATATCAGTAATGATATACAAATTAACAAATATAATTATATGAGAAAATAATTTATGTACTGATAGTGTAAAGGGATTTTATACTCCCATCCATCACAAATCATAATGTATAATAAGTTTGTTGACTTTTATAATAACTATCTTAAAAGTAATACTTACCATGATTTTTTGTTGATTGATAGTGTAAAATTTTTTATACCAATAGTGCATATAAATTAAACTCTAATTATATTCTTATTTTTTTTTTAATTTTTTAATACACCCTTTTTAATTAGTATACCATTTCACAAAACAAGTATAGTTATTGTTAAGGTATTGAAATATCCAACAAATGTGAGATATAAGTGTTTGAAAATTGGTAAAAGAATAATTCATAGTATATCTCTTTCTAGCATTGACCATTTTAGAGAAAATAGACTATGTACTTACGGTATAAAATAGTTTTATACTATCATTTAATTACAAACTACTATATATGGTAAGTTTATTAAATTTCATAATAATTATCTTAAAAGTCATATACCAATAGTGATTTTTTATTAGTTGATAGTGTAAAAAAATTTATATTGACAGTGCATAGTCATTAAACTCACATTTTTAATGTAAAATTTATTATTTGATTTTATGGTAAAAATATAAAATAATTAAAATTATATAGAAATACGGATATAACTCAGACAAGTTAATATTATCTTAAATATTTAAAATAATTAAGATATAAATACAAAAAAAAAATCTTATAAAAGACGGATTAAAAAGGAGAGAGCAATTTGTTTTATTTCAGTGATTGGACAGTGGTGGTTGAAATATTACCACCAAGGAGACAAGAAAAAGCAAGTTATTTCTAAACCAAATTAATCAGGCAAGCTATCTTCACAAAGGCAAGCTATCTTCAAAAAAAAAACAAAGGAAAATAAAAAAAGGCAAGCTGGAATGTACTCCAGGAACGATAAGCGTGGACTCCGGTCCCTCCCTCTTTAATTTTTTATAAAACTAAAACTTATAATACATTTTTCTCCTTTCATAAAAATTAATTCTATAATTTTATAATTTATTAATGTAATTATTTATGTTATAATTTGTTCACCTTTAATCCCTCCCTCAAATATTTTCTAGATTCGTTACTACAAGCAAGAGGAATACCAGTGGCGCTTGTATAAATTTGTATGACAAATTTGAGAAAAATCAAAGCAGGTCTGAAGAGGCAAAAAAAAATGTCCAGCTATTCGCAAGGAAATGTGAAGTACTAAAGTGAAAAGTGTGTTTTTAATTTGTGCTAATATCACAAATTTGTTTTGAATTAAATAGTAACCGGAGACCTGTAAAATGTAAATAAAGCTACGTGCTCTCTGTTGCAAAGCCCGGTCGCGGCCCGTAATGTCTTTTCCTTTTTTGGAGGAACGGAGCCCGTAATGTTAGCTGCGTTAGGATGAGTAAACTTGATTAGATATTAATTAAAAGAGCACTTGTACAAGTGTACGGTAAAATTAAAATAATTAAAATATACAATATTTTAAATTATAATATTTTTAAAAATATAAAAAAAATATTATTATATTTGTAAAAGAGTTTAATGACTATACACTATCAGTGTATAAAATTTTATACTATCAACCAATTACCTTAGTATGACTTTTAAGATAATTATTGTAAAAATCAACAAACTTACTATATATGGTAGTTTGTAATTGAATGATAGTATAAAACTGTTTTATATTGTCGGTGCACAATCTATTTTCTCTTTGTAAAAACATGTTTCTTTTGTGAAAAATATTTATTTATAAGTATACATAAATTATTCAATTAAAATAAAAGATCGAGTATTATTAGTTAATAAAAAAATTATATTTATTGACTATAATAGAATTAATAATTCCTACCATATTTTCACAAAAAAGCTTATACTATGATATTTATTCTTTTTACATAAAATAAGCAAAATAACAAAAAAAAAAATGAATCTTATTTTGAATCTAAATAACAAGTAAATATATTTATTAAATTATTTATCCTGAAATCTTGAACTTTTTGATTATAATAAATGTAAATAAATTTTTTATATTAATATTTTTGTTAGATCATCTATTATTTTTCATATATTTAAATTTATTTGACATGACATGACTATAAAAGTTAAACACAATATAAAAATGAGAAATAAAGTTTAGTAAGAATGTTTGAAAAAAAGAAGAAGCTTAATTGCTTAAGTATATTAAGATTGAAAAAAAAGGATATGTAAACCAAAAAAATTCTTCTTAGAATAGTTTATAATTGTAGATTTAAAAATATATAATTACATGTAATTATTACTCAAGATGTAGTAACGTCTTCTAAAAAAGGAAATCAAATAAAAATTTGGAACCAAAAGTAATGAAAAATGAAGAAAAATTATTTTATCAAAATTAAGATGTTTGAAAATTTTTATTTAAATTTTAAATATTTAAATAATGCAATGTTATATTTGTACAGTGATTTTATGTAATATAAAGTGTAATATCACAATGTTAAAAGTATTATTATATTGAATAATATTTAAATATAATAATTTTATATTTGAAAATTTAAAGTTTATATTCAAATTTTAAAATATTGAAATATATAATAAAATTACATGACTATTCTATTAATAGTATCATGTTAAAATAAATAAAAAATTTATAAAATTAATATTTTAAAGACTAAAGTATTTAATATAATTTTAGATAAAATTAATATTAAGCATGATATTAATGCATTAACATAAAGAGACTATCTTCTATGATTGAAATTAATATAAAGTAGTTGTTTTTATTTAGCGATAAAATAAATTTTAAGAAAAATCTTTTTTTTTTTAAATGATAAAACTTACTTACAACTATTATCAAATGACAAATTTTTTGTTCGAGTCAAAATCAAAGTCGAAATGACAATCAACAGAACAACTTTTACGTAGAACATAGATTATGTGAAAAATTATTAGAAAATAAAAACATATATGAACATTTATTTTTCAAAATATTTTTTTAACCTTTTATTCTGAAGGTCAGGTTGGTATTATGGTGAGACTGATGAGAGAAATTTCATGTTTTCGAAACGATTTTATTATTTTTTTTGGCCCATTTCCATCCCCAACATATATTCTTAACCCATCACATATGCTATAGTTTCAAAGTAGTGCATGAGAAAATAGAACACCAACGTATTCAAAGCGGATGTCTCCTTGGCTATAGTAAAACCTTCCATACACTGGGCAATAAAATTGTTTCCATGAATATATATCATACTGCAGAATAAATGAGCTCGAACTTCTGTGATCATTTCCTTTTGAAGTCACCACAGTACAGAGATCAGAATATTCATCAAGAGAAATATAATTTTAAAAATGACTATGAGTTCTTTCTTTGTGAAATTTAATACTAGTTATGAATGGAAGATGACTTTTCACCTAACAGCTACAAAATCACTCCAGCATATTTCAGATGCATGATTTCCCAAAAGATTGCTAATTTGAAGCATCGCAAAGTTCCCACAGTCACAAAAGTTTCTCACTTTGCGTAGAGAACATCTTCCCTCGGAAAAATTATTGGGTAGGCTCAGACTACTAAGTATCTGTGTCCCAGTCAATATTTATGTGACATGTATTTAAATTTTTTAATTTATGAAAAAAAATAATAACACGCCATATAGAGATTAGTTAGAATCATAATGATACAGGATCATTTAATAATTTCTCCCTCTCAAGTAAAGCAGTTGCTTCAATCGCTTTTGGTCAAATGTGATCCCGAAATTTTAAATAACAATGAATGAGACCAACCCATGCATAATTTTTTTTTTGATGTAGATGGAGATTCTGACTTCACTTGATTCACAAAAGACATGCAATGTGCACATCCAGTAGCAGTGGCTATGAGGATCGCCCATGACCCGACTGAAAGTGGAACTCTTTGGACCATAAGTCCATCAGAGAATTGTGGATAAAAATGCCACAAAGGTCCAAAACCACAATAATGTCCAAAAATTGCTAGGCACATGAAATACGTATAACTAATTCAAACTCACCCAGTCAGACCAATGGAGCGTGCCAGCCAGCACAAAGAGGCCATTTAGATAGCCAATCTCCACAATTTCATCAATCTCTTGCTTAGTAAACATTCCACTACCAGCAAGAAGATCCAAGAAAAGAGATCCAATTGCACCATCTACGTTAAGAACTAAATTATTTGCCTTTGAGAGGGTGTAGGTTTCAACTTGAACAGCATATTCCATGTATTTCACAGAAGGAAAATGAGTGCGTGCAAACTTCTGTACCAGCTCAACTCTATTCTCTTTGTTGTCCCTATTCTTGATCCCGTTTCACAAAGTAAAACCAAGCCTCAGATTTATATGTTTATAACACTACAGCAAGAGCAGAGCAAGGGAAAAAGAATATTTATAAAATAATTCTTTAACCCATTAAAATTTCATTCCACCTCTACTGGACTTTTTATTCTAGTTGGCACCCCCCAAATCAAGGAACATTTGTAAGTAAACCTGTTTCAGAAGCTCATTACTAACCGTTTCGTGGCATTATTAGCAGACAAAATTTTGATCACCCCATCAGATACTATGCCTACATCAGTAGTTGACAGATTAAAGGCATGCATTTACCTGATACAAGACTGGAAATTAGGTCCTTCTGGGCCCTTGCTGTCACGATAGTATTGTGAGAACCGGAGACACAAGGACCATGGTCGGCACATAGCATGATGCATATCTGACCAATGTAATGTATCAGCAAGATAGAAGAAGGTGGAAGATGATATCAGCACATTGAACTGATATTAGTTATTAAAAAAACAGACCATTTTCAATAGTGCACTGAACCAAAGAAACAATTTGGTTTGGTTCGGTTTGATTTTCTATGCTAAATTGAACCATGAACAGGCCTGGCTGGAAGTAATGAGCTTTTCTTCTAAGGAGTTTTTTCCATTCCCAGTTCAGTTTGGTTCAGAGCATAGGAATAGTTTGGTTTAGCAGTCCTAAACTAGTTCGGTTCGAATTTTAGAATACAGTGCACCAACCAAAGAAACAATTTAGTTCGGTTCAAGCGAACTGTTTTTCAATTCGATTCAATTTGGGGAGAACTGTTTTTGATTCAGTTTAGTTTGGTTTTTTGTGCTAAACCGAACCATGACCAGGCCTATTTCCAACATACCTCTCATCAGAAATGGTGGAAATGATATGAGTTGGAGCACGGACTTTTCCACTCTTAATTGCAGAGTTATGGTCCTCAGGGATTGGTAGAGGAGTGATTTCCTTGACTGGTGTGATCTTCTCTTCTTCAACCTAACAAAGATAAGCTAACTATGAATATTACAGCTAATTAAGGAAATGAAAGAGACTTCTTTAACATATTGTCCACTTCCAGGATCAGGAGAGGGGAGAAAAGTCTATTAAAGATAAGGAAAATTTCAATATGCATGCCTACTAACCAATTTGTGATCAGAAGTTTCCTTAATTGCAGCTTCAAAAGCTTCATATGATGTGGGAACAACAGCTCAAGCGCCCCTTTGTGCCTGGTATGTTGTTAAACTGTAAAAACATGGTCAGAAAGTGTGGAACCTGGGAAAACATCTCCTCCAATGACAATGCCCACAGTGAAATAAGATATAACTCAATACAAATCAGCATATAAATACCTTCATAAATCCCATCAGTTACGTGGGCAACAGTGTTGTATAATGCATTGGACATCCCACCCTGTAATTCAAAAAGTTGTCTTCTCTCAGAACCATCCTTTCATACATTATATCATGCCAAAAAAACTAAAGCTCAAATTCTAAATTTCAATAAAACACCTTATGCTGAAAGTATCAAAGTCAAAATCATGGCTCGTCATGTCCAGACAGACCACGCTGCAGTCTCCTCCCCACTAGGGTCGTTCGTTCCTAGACTGGACTCATCTCAATAATTCGACACACCTTTCTTGGTGCTTTCTTTTTTCACAAGGATTTCCTTTTACACACCTTGCATCCTAATTTTAAAATCAAACTGATAACATCCTAAATCTAACCAATAACAATAATATCATTATCTTTATCAAAACAACATCCTAAAATTTGAAATTGAAAATTTGAATTATTCTCCCAACAATTGCTCTATTCTCATGGCTGAACTACAGCGTCTGCTTCGTGGCATCCAAACTGCATGGAGATGTGGCTTCAAGAACTTAATTATGGAATCAGACTCGATTCAAGCCGTCAAATTTGTCTTGTCCAAGATTTATAAGTCTCCTCTAGCGTATACTCTGGTGCACCATGTACAATCCTACAGAGATAGAGGCATAGTTTTGCAAGTCATACATACCTACAGGGAGGCAAATCAACCCGCTGATGCTATGGCCAAGTTTGGTGTTTCCTTAGAGGATTCTTTTAGATGTTTCGATTTTGTTCGAGATTTTCTTTCACTTGCCTTGCTAGTTGATGCCAGCTCTGTTGTTTTTCCACTTATTTCTAATGTTTTTTTGGGCTTAGGCTCCTTTTATTCACCAAAAAAAGAAAATTCCTGAAACCAATCTAACACTAGCATGCAGTTTTGCATACTCCAAACAACAAAGATATCATCCTACAAAAGCATTCGTTTGAAACATAATATATCATTATATATTTGAAATTGCACATTTAGTGTATTAAGACTTTATTCTCAGGAACCTCAAAACATGATACTTCTATAGACTGCATAGTTCCATTCATTAACCAAGTCACATGTTACAACACTCAACACATATGAACCTAAAAATTATACAATGACATTCTAATATAAATTGTATTCCATTCATTTTAAAAGATACCTCTAACTCATCTGAATTCAGTTCAATAAGACAGTTCATAAATATTCCTAGCTGAATGAAATGTAATCCAATCATTCAGTTCATTTCAAGTTTTCAACTACCAACAATTTTTTTTATTTCACCTTTTTTATGTTTGATTTTTCGAAGATAGTTAATTATTCCCCGTAATCCATCAGTGAATCATTTGCATATATCATCACCTAAAAGCCAACACAAGTTACTTCCAACAATACACACAAATCTACAATGATAATCTCTATAAGAAAATATAATCTCTATATTTTCTCTTGATTTGATTTCTCAATCCAATATCATTTGTGGATTCATTGTAATAATTTATCAATATAATAAAAAAAAGACCAATTTGCCCATGCAACTTTCTACCTTTATTCCTGTTTTGGACTCCCTTTGGGCCTAGCCACGTGGCCCGAGGCCCATGGTAACTAACTCACCTCCTTGCTGCTATATAAAGCATTACATGCCTTCAGGTAAAAACCTAAGCCTTTATTATTCACCTCTTATAGACACTGACTTAAGCATCGGAGTGTCTTTGCAGGTGACAACCAAGTGTTGCCACTCGCCGGAGCTACCTGGAGCGTCCACCCGTTCGAGGTACCAAAATACTCACGAACATTGGCGTTGTCTGTGGGGACCGACGTTCCTTCCTTTCTTCTGTTATGTTGGACGTTCTGGACCGCCTCCATCGAGGGTGTAACCACGCGAGATCACACCTATTTCTGAAGAACGACTTCAACTAAAAGACCCAGATTCAAATCCACGCAAGTTTCTCCTCCAACCCACTCTCAAGTCGATTTTTGTCTGTGATTATCGAAGAACTGAAGGAGAAAAGGAAAGGTCACGCAATATGAGTTTGCCTAGCGATTTCACCGCTCCAATCCAAAGCGGACGCTAATTCACATAAACATGCTAGTCTCCCCCTCATGAACCTTGTTTTAAGATTCTTCAATGGGAAATCCATTTTCTCTCCTTGTTTCTTGGTAAGTTTTTGTTCTGGAGGTCACTCGTACTTATGGCCCTAAGTCGGCCCTGCACCGCTTGTTCCGGTTTCAACATCGCTAGTTTATCCCGGCTCATGTTTCCAGCTATCTCGGATCAACTTTACTTCAACCCCAAATTCAGGGATGAACATGCCTAGTGGCATAGAATGCGTGTAGTTCACTCAAACATAAACTACCACGTGGCACCTAGCTAGAATGCGTGTAGTTCACTCAAACGTAAACCACCACGTGGCACCCAACTAGAATGCATGTAGTTCACTCAAACATAAACCACCACGTGGCACCCAGTTCTCACAAAATTTCCCTCCAACACATTATATAAAGGACTCCACACCCATCAGGTGCCACCACCAGAGACGCCAACCACCACCGCAGGAACTCACCAGAAGTACGTCCTTGTGTTCACCACACAACATAGTTTCATTGCAGGTATGCGACAATTTGGGTTGTATGTGTCCTCTTCAATTCGCCAGAAAGCATGATGTCTTCGATGCTCGAATCGACCTGTGCAAACACGCATTTAGTCTAATATTAAATGCGGTGCAAGTTGACAATTGCAAATCATGCCATCCAATCTCGTAATCAACCTTCACAACCAAAGTCGACATCACTAAGTTCGGCTCAACTTGTTCTCGGTCATGGCTATATTGACTGGCCTTTCTTCACCAAGGCTTTCAATGGAAGTCTTCATCCAACACGTTTCAAACAAGATTGAAGTAGCCCGATCACGAGGCTTCACACATCGATATCATCATCGGCGAGATCAAAGTCAGCAAACATTAACCGCCCCATAACTTCAAGCGTCTAAACCATGTCAAAACGATTCTTTTTGACTTCGAAGCATCCTCCATCAACTTCTCGGATGTTGGAGTGTAAGCCGCCAAGATTGTTGCCAAATTCAAAGTGCATGTCTATAGTTGCGATTACGTTAGAGCCGACTTTCACCAAACAGACCGACGTAAACATCCCGGATGAACTTCTACACCAACACAGGTTTTAAGGCCAACAAAGTCGTGACTAGTCCGGTGCCAGAGTCAGCATCGGCACCTTACTCGCTTCAAGACAGGGTCCTTCGACACCCTGGTATTGTCATCAATCGAAGTCGATTCCCAGAAATGATGACACCTCGGCATGAGCACCTTAGCCTCGAGGATGACCTTAGGATGCCCAGGCACTTGTACACCTGGTACATTGCCAAAAGACTTCACGTAGAGATAAATCTATAGCATAGCCTCGATGTGCCTAAGACGCAGCAATATGCATAGCACCCATGTGTAAAAAAACCAAGCATCCACTGGATGGGTTAAGCAACTTGCGAAGTGTTTTTCGAAAACATAATGCCCACAAGACCGGCTTCATCCTGGCCTGAGAGCTTCAACCTGAAGGAGTGGATCAACTCGACGTGTCAGCGTCGGCACCCTCAGGCCTTGTTGAACAAGCACCTCGTGGACATGGAGACAAGCACCCTCAGACTTGAGCACTTCAATCCGACGTTTCAAGTTAGCCTCGAGATGTGTTAAGTCAATATGTTGGAAATATAGCAATATACATAGGCTTAAATGTCGAGATCGTATGATCCCCTACAAGTGTGCTGACTTAGACGTGGCAACCCCATACCGAGAAGCTAAAATCCAACGATAGAAAAGCTTGAAAGCTTTTTAAAAGCTTCGGATGACTCCTGCATGAGCGGAAGTCAACCAAGATTAAAGTCTGGTAAGCACTTTTTGCTGCAATTACTTGTATCTCTACTTCACGTTGGTTGCCTATGTCTTGACTTGTCGCGCATGCATCGCACCACACATCCCTCTTTGTGCAAACACTATGTCGACACAAGTAAGTGTTTGTCTTTTTTCAAGCCACTTTTTCATATATAATCTTAGCAATGTAATAATAATATATAGGCTATTATACAAACTTTAATACTGACATTGCATTCCATCGTGGGCCCACATGCTTTAAGATTCAAAATAAGCCTTGGAAAACATGGTAAGTAATAAGCATCCACTGGAATACGTATTCTATAATGATTATATTTTTGGACATTTGACTACACACCTTATAGTGGGACCTGCAAATGTTAAAGCTCAAAATACATTATGTTATGCTAATGATATGCCATCATACATCATGACAAATGATATGTAAAGCTAATGGTGCCGACGTTACCTATATAATGGTGCGCACATGCATGAATATATTGTCACGCGTGCCATTTCTTTTCCTTCCCTTCATAAAGTAATCATTATCCAAAGCTTATTAGGTCACACTTAAATGAGTGACATTATATTATACTATATGCAATCTCCACCATGTACATAACAGGGGGAAAGGCCTCTTGCAGGAGCTACTAATATTTGGCAAGCGATGAAACGACTCTATGTACGCATGGAGCACTACTCGTTTGGTTTAATTTTGCAAGGAGAACTCTGGCATGGAAGCAAATGATGGCTAAGTCAATAAAAATATAGCCTCAAGTTTATTTAATTTTACTGACATTATCTATGCCATCATGCAAGCTTGCTTTGTGTCTGTCTAAAAGAAATTGCAGGACTGACATACTGTATCCCTCTAAGCATGGACGACTTCAAATGGAACTAAGTCAGGTGTGAAATAGAAAAATCGTACAAGAAGAGAGGGTTGAATTGTGTGTTTAAAAACTTTTTCAAAACAAGTTGATCAGTATGAAAACGTTTTCAAGCATAGGGATAGAGAGAAAAAGAACACAGAAAGTTTTATACTGGTTCACTCAACCTGAGCTACGTCTAATCCCTTCACCCAGAAGGTATTCACTAACCAACCTTAGGTTACAAGTATTGTTCGTAGCCTCTTCAGGCTTTACAACGCAATCACCCTAGATTGCTTAACCCAAGTATTTTTTCACACTAAGCCTCTCCAGGCTTTCACAACACAACAAGTGTTTATACAAACGATATCAACTCACGTAGTGAAGATTTGAAAGATAAAGCTCAAGCACACTCTGAAAATCTTTACAAGATTTTTGCTATCGTCCACTGAACGCTTCTATCAATTGTATAGAAGTAATTTGTTAACTAGGAATTTTTAACAACAAGCATGTATCTCTTCTTTTATGACGTTCTTCCTTGATACATATATAATCTTCAGAGAAAAGATCCGTTGTGAAGACTTGACTTCGTTATGCAAAAAAGGACGTGCAAACTATCTTTTCAGAGTGATCAGACGTGACAGCTTTTAGACTTGCACCAAAACGGAAGGTGCAAGACTGTGCTGGCGGTCTGCTTTTCTAAACATTCTTCATTTGGCATGGCAGCTTAATAAGTTGACTTGCTTTATCTGTTTTGCTGCGCTCTTGCACTAGAATGATTCTGATACAATTAAATGCTTCAGACATTTTGAATGTTAGATCACATAAGTAGTAATATGTTAGTTTCAAGAAAAACTAGCATAAATAAATTGGACGTTCAAAATAGAACTTAGCCGTTTGAATATTTGTCCTTGGAAGCTTGCATCAGATATTTGAATATGTTCTTTAGACGATCATCTTCATTGTTCATTGGATGATGTTCTTTAAGCATGTCTATTGGACGGTCTTCTTTGACATGTCTACTGGACGATCTTTGAAGAGAAGTTTGTATGCTATAAAGAATTCAGTTCTTTGGCAGAAACTTGAACATTAATAAGTTTGTTATCTTCAAAACTTTGAGAGTCTAAACGCTTTTACGTCTTTGGTTTCAACAAGGTGACCATCAAGCTACCCCAACACTAAAGCCGGATACCTTTGGAACAAATACTATGTCGGCACAAAAATGTCGCACTACGTTGGCACTCGACACCTTTGAACCCAAGAGAACCTTTCAATACCGACAAAGACGTTGAAGCCATCACCAAGATCGGCTCAAAGCCATTTGACGCGCTGTAGAAATCTATGATTACTAAAGGTACAAGGCTTTAAATATTCCAGCCTAAATACATGCCTATCAAAAGTAATGAATACGCACCCCCGAGGTACCACGCGCCTTCCACTTCTTTTTATATGGCAATTCCATGTTATTCCTTTTCATTAGTATAATTGCATCTATGTCATACCATTATGCGCGTAAGAATAAGCCTTGAAATAAATAAAGGCGAAATGTGCCATTGAATTTTCAATCCCATCTCGCCACCATATCTTTGGAATGATTATCATAACATGTGATGCTATATTACATTTAGCATTAGATTCTATATCACGACATATATAAAGATGTTAAAAGCTTAGTTTGATATTCCAAGACGGGACCCACACATATTAAAAGTTTAGATGGCTTTTAATGCCTTACACACATTATGCCATGATGTTTGTTCAATCGAATCTTTTTTATCAAATGCTATCATACCATGATACCATGCCAGAGACTACAAACGGTGTCGTAAACATGGCTTAAATCACGAGAAGCTCTCTGATAAATATTCTATTATTACATAAAGCTTGCTCTTGATTGAAAGAAAGTGCAGGACCGGCAGAGTGTCTTTTAAAGCCGACTTATGACCAACCTCGGGGGTAGCACGAACAAAAATCATTTACAATTATTTTGTAGGTCAAAAACAAAAAGGCAAAAGGAAAACAAAGAAAAGGCAATCAAATGCAAGCCATGCGAACTACCCCATCTACATGGATTCACTCCAGCCGGGGTAGGAAGATCGCTAAAAACGAAGACAAAGCCATGCGAACTACCTCGTGTATGTGAATTAGCTCTAGCCAGGGTAGGAAGATCGCTAAAAATGAAGACAAAGCCATGCGAACTACCCCGTGTATGTGGATTTGCTCTAGCCGGGGTAGGGTAGGAAGATCGCTAAAAATGAAGACAAAGCCATGCGAACTATCCCTTGTATGTGGATTCGTTCCAACAGGGATAGGAAGATCGCTAAAATTGAAGATAAAACAAGCATTGCAAACTACCCCGTGTACGTGGATTCGCTCCAGATTGAAGATAAAGCAAGCATTGCAAACTACCCCACGTACGTGGATTCGCTCCAGCGGGGTAGGAAGATCGCTAAAATTGAAGATAAAGCAAGCATTGCGAATTACCCCGTGTACATGAATTCACTCCAGCCAGGGTAGGAAGATTGCTAAAATTGAAGATAAAGCAAGTCATTGCGAACTACCCTGCGTACGTAGATTCGCTCCAACCGGGGTAGGAAAATCGCTAAAATCGAAGATAAAGCAAACATTGCAAACTACCCCGTGTACGTGGATTCGCTTTGGCCGAAATAGGAAGATTGCTTCTGCTGGGATAGGAAGATATCTACCTCGTCGAATATGTACAAGGCTCATAAAGACATCTATCTCGTCGGATATGTTCAAGGCTCATCAGATACAAAAAGGCAAAAAGTATACATAACAAATATATATATTGAAATTCATTTCAGGCATAAAAGCAAAACAAAGCAAAGCAAAAAGCGGCAGTTCAACTGAGAAGTCGGGTAACATCAAAACTTATTTTTTGCTTTAAACTAACATTCTGCAAAAAGAGAGCAAATGTGACAGTGAAAGCCAAAACCACGTGACTCAAAGAACAAGTTGGTGCTCGTGTCAACACGAGCCACCGACTTCGGGGGCTACTGTTCTAGACCCCCTTTGGGCTTAGCCATGTGGCCCGAGGCCCATGGTAACTAACTTACCACCTTGCTGCTATATAAAGCATTACATGCCTTTAAATAAAAACCTAAGCCTTATTATTCACCTCTTATAGACACTAACTTAAGCATCGGAGTGTCTTTGCAGGTGACAACCAAGTGTTGTCACTTGTCAAAGTTGCCCGGAGCATCCACCCGTTTGAGGTACCAAAATATCCACAAACAATTCCTAAATAACTTTATGCACTATATGATTGTCTCCGGAGCAATGCGTGGTTACATACACTAGTATATAACTGGAAAATTTGAGACTGTTAGTTATTATAAGTTTAGAAAGAGTTCCTTCAAGACCACATTAGTGATGATGTTTAAAGCTATTTTTTTATGGTGTATTAAGATTTTCAGCCCTTAATTACTTGTTTTGAATTTTAGAAAGTGCCACATAAAATTGACCATGACTAAACATTGGTTTAGGCAAACATAATTCAACACTAGCTGGTGATTAACCTTGAGACTTATAAATAGTCATAGCATATGAGATCATTATAAGAAATTGCTTTCTTACAAGTTTAAAAGGCTATGGTGATAGGGATGGAGACATATAAATATGAGGAATTTAAGTAAAATTCCTAATGTTCTTTTTGAATATGATCTTTGCTTCAACATGTTTTACTAGTCAAATTATAGTCTTAAAAGATGCATTAAGCAGTGATAATTGATAAGAAGTTCTTCTACATTTCATTTACCCGTTTTGTAGTAGCTATTATATGTTACTTGCTCATTATAAAGGGCCACACAATGTCCTCATTAGACATAGCAAATGGACTCGTACCCATGCCGATGGGTACTCGCCTGAACTTGTTTCGACTTTGACAGGTTTTTTCTAGTTTGAACGGGGTCGGGTTTTCTCCGAATGTCAAAGTCGGGGTCAAGAATAGGGACGGGGTCTAGGATGTTGATACCCGCCTCGCTAATAAAATTACAATTTAAACTTTTTATAGTTTTGTTGCTATTGATGTATTCTTGTATATATATTGTCAATGAAAAATATTTTTATATGGATATTCAATAGGATTTATCACTTTATCACATCATTTTTTATTAACATGATATGAAGATAAAGTGAATTTTTAGGAATAATATATCAATAGGTCTTTGAACTTTTAGACAATTTTTAATTAGATCCCTATACTGTAAAAATTTGCAATTGAGTCCTTAATCTTTTATATTTTTTTAATTTGGTCCCTAGGGTTAACTTTTGTTAGATTGTCATTTGCTGTTTGTCCCAAGGACCAAATTAAAAAAAATTCAAAAGTTTAAGGACTCAATTAAAAAAAAAATAGTACAAGGATCTAATTAAAAATTGCCTAAAAGTTCAAGGACCTACTCAATACTTTAACTTTTAATTTACTAACATTATATTAGTCCAATAAAGTTTTGGGTATGAGCCTTGTAGATGAAAAAAAAAATGGTTGGGGGAAGATACTTTATTAAAAGTGGTTAGCCAAATTCTTTGGCAGAGATTAGTCATTGACAAAATCAGTAAATATTTAGCACCTATTTTTAATTTTGCAATTTTAGTTCCCCAAATTTTAAAAATATGTAATTTTGGTCCAACAATTAAATATTCATCTGTTGACTGTTAGTGCCTCAACGTTAACTATGATGTGACATTAGATTAAATACGTGACAGATAATATTTAACAAACTAATGTCATGCCATAGTCAACATTGAAATATTAACAATTAATAGATGAACATTTAACAGTTGGACCAAAATTACAGATTTTTAAAATTTGGGGACTAAAATTGCAGAATTAAAAATAGGGAGATCTAAAATTTAGGATTTTTAAAAATTAGAGGACTAAAATTATGGAATTAAAAATAGGAAGACCAAAATAACATATTAAGATTATAGGAGGACCAAAAATACAATTTAGCCACATAATAATAGTGCGACAGTATTTAAATATTAAAAGATGCCCTCTACCCCTTTCTATAATTTTTCCTTTTTTTTTCTAAAATAAAACAAAGGCAAAATAAAGATTAAAAAAATAAAAATAAGGTTAAACTATTGAGTAGGTCCTTGAACTTTTAGATAATTTTTAATTAGGTTCCTATACTATTTTTTTTAATTAAGTCCTTATCAGGGAATATTTCGTCCAAGTTAATAGAATATTTACAGTAATTTAACCCTAGGGACTCAATTAAAAAAAATTAAAAGATTAAGAACTCAATTACAAATTTTTATAATATATGAACCTAATTAAAAATTGCCTAAAAGTTCAAGGACCTAGTGATGTACTATCTTGAATTTTTATTAAATATTTGTATAAAAAATATTTGAATTTGACTCTTCTAAAGTAATAATTCACTTTAGAGTGTAAAAGTTGTGCTATTAAAATTGGACCGTTCATCAACGAGGTTATAGTACTAGTTTAATGGATTACTAATCAAACTAGTGAGTCAATAATTGAATTCAATAAGCCAATATAACATTATATATATATATATATATATATATATATATATATATATGAAGCAATTCCTATTAGAATACTTGTTTATGTGAAAACAACTAATAACAACCCTTAGATCAAGATTAAAAATAATAGATTGCTGAGATTAAAACCCTATTAAAAACACCTCTTATGAGATTACTAATATTGATGATGTTGTCATCACCACCCCTACCACCATCGCCCTTACCCTACCACCACCACCACTGTTATCACCCCCACTGTAACATCCTAGGCACTGATGAGGGCAGGGAGTGATCGCCGGTGTAAAAAATATAAGACACGGACAAGGAGCGACTCCTGACAAGCTTTCAGCGGGAAGGGTACATGAATGAATCGGATACACATCGGAATGAGAGGGATCCAGATGCTGTGCAGGTATGAGACTGTACAGTTGAGGATAGCTTAAAAGGATTAATAAGTACTACCTGTACCAACAAGATGCATCTACTTTTCGGTAGCCCATCACTTAAAAACTCCACAGTTAAGCGTGCTTGACTTGGAGCAATTCTGGAATGGGTGACCTCCTGGAAAGTTTCTCAGGAAACATGTGAGTAAGGACAAAGCACGCTGAAAAAGTCTTGTGTTGGTTTGTGGAGATAGTATTCGATCTTGAAAGTGGCCAGGCGTTACACCCACTACCGTCACATCACCATTGTGGGGGTGGTGGTTATAGAGGTGCAACGGCAGTAGGGTGGAGTGTGACAGTGGTGGTGGGGGTGGCGACTATGGTGGTGGTGGTGGCGACAGCAGCAACAATGGTGGTAGTGGTGTTGGGGTGGGCGTGATGGTGGAAGGGTTGGTGATAGCGTTGGCAACGACATTGGTGGTCTCATAAGAAGTGTTTTGAATAGGGTTTTAATCTCAGCCGTCTATTATTTTTAATCTTGATCTAAGAGTTATTATTAGTTGTTCTCAAATAAACAAATGTTCTCACAGGAGCCGCTCCCTATATATATATATATGTGTGTGTGTGTGTGTGTGTGTGTGTGTGTGTGTGTGGTAAAAGTGTATTTAATATATATAATTGTCATAGATTAAAGTGTATTTTGTATATTATACATATATTATATTATTATACATGTGCAATTCGTGTACGACTTATTATATTATATTAACATATATAATTATATATTGTATTGAGAGTTGGGAATCTAGGAACTTGAGACAAATACTAAAGTTAGGTGGATTCTAGCGTAGGAGACGTTCCAAAGTCTCCCACTGTGGGAAATAAATAACCACCATTAGATATGTTGCTTTTTCAATCAAAGGTCAAGATTTTTTTTCATTTTTTTCATTTTTCATTTTTTTTCCTCTTTTTCCCAATTTGCCCTTTGCCCCTACCTCCCCAGCAACCTAACCCCCCGCAATTTCTCCCTCTCCATCTAAAAACTCACAGCCATGGCAAAATTCCAGAACAAATTTTCCTCTTCCTACGAAAACTCACCTCTATGCCCCTTTTTGCTTACAAAATTCCTAGAACAAAATCAAACAAATTTCAAAACAACAAGGATCCATACATATATCACATCAAAGAATTTAAACCAAGTAACAAAAACAAGAATACCAAAAACAAAGAATTTAAACCCAAAACGAGAAATTTTTGCATTCCTTCTTCTTCCCAGTAGTAAAACTTAACAGATCTAGAGAAAGAGCACCAAATATGAGGATTCCTCGCTCAAAAGCCTGCGACGATGGAGGGAATAGCCACAGTGGCAAGACCGCAGAGGAAGGAAAGGAATTTAGTGGCCAGAGAGTGGTCGAGTCGGGGATTCAAAAAGCGCCATGGAGGAAACTACGACGGTGTCGAACTTCAAGTGCCTCAACTTTGAAAGGGCACGAAAAATGCATCACCCACGCATCATCTTTGCCTTTGCTTCTGAGGTTTTCAACTCGTCCAATTGAGGAGTGTCTTCGTTGAAAACTGCTACGCCATGAGTCCATCGAGTCGCCACGGCACCATCGTCGCGGGTGTGATCCTTGACGAGAAGAGAAGAAGGAGACGAAAGAAGAAGGTGAGAGACAAAAAAAGAAAGAGGGTAAATGGGGAAAGAAGGAAAAACAAGTAAAAAAGAAAAGGAAAAAATCTTAGCCATAAAATTAAAAAAAATAAATCTAACGGCCCAAATTCATCTTCCCACGGTGGGAAATATTTTTCACTATCCCATGCTAGAATCCGTCATTAAATTTATGGATGGGCTGTTTGGGTAGTGTGTAATGCTTTCTTTTTCAACCATTTTCAAATTTCAAAATCCAAGTTAAAATAATCAAGTCTGAATGTTTCTTGTTCTATGTTTATTCATTTTTGAGATGTAATTTGTTTCTTGACGGTGTCTAAGGTAAGGGTGTCTAGGGTAAGGGAATTGAACATATCTCTCACCGTGGAAAAATGTTTTGGCAGTGTTAGATATATTAATTTTTAAATCAATGGCTAGAATTTTTTGTTTTTTTTTCTTTTTCCTTTTTTTCTTTTTATCCCTCTCTTTTCTAGTTCTTTCCCTCTTTCTTCATCACTGTCGCCGCCTATGGTAGCCCTCCTCCCCCCACCATCTTTGAGACATACCACTACGACTTTACTGCCACCACTGGAGAACAACCTATGCTTTAAACGCACTATCCTAATTTCAAAAACAATAACTATGGTTCAACAATTCAAGTTTAACAATTAGATTGCAGGAATAATATAATTAGAACAATTTAAATTGCAAAACTATTTCATATGGAAAAAAGTTACAAATCAAATCTAAAATCGAGGAGCCATGGAAATCAAATAAAGAAAAAATATAACAAATTCAGAAAACATATCCAGACCTGTGGCGGTTTCATCTTTGTAGATTCACCATGTTCTCCCACTAACAAGAAACATCGGCGAGAACCTGTCTCCTGGAGACATTGCAACATTTTGCTGCCGCACTCATAGGGAGCCTTCACGCTGCCATCGTGTTCGCATTCTCAATGAGCCTCAATGCCGCCATTGCTTTTGCGCTTGTAGTGAGCATCAATGTTGTCATCACATTTGCACTTCAGGGAGCCTCAACACAGCCATCTTGTTTGCACTCAAAGAGAACCTCGTTGTCGTGCTCCTCCACTTCCTTGACTCACCAATCACAAGGAACAACACTCCTCTATGGACTTCCTCCTGCCATTACTACAACAACATCTGAAAGGAAAAGTAGGGTTATAAAGAAAATGGGAAAAGAGAAGGGGTAAAAAAAAATTAAAAAATCCTAGCTGTTGATTTGAAAGATAATATATGTAACAGAGAAAAAACTCTTTCCCACCACGGAGGACTTGATCCCCTCGCCCACATTAACCTCTATCTTGTTTCCTCTTTCTCTTGCTCCTTCTATGTTTCAACTTTAAAACATTTCTCTTTCTTCTCATTCTTTCTTGTGCCATATGCACTCCTATCTCATTATTACTGGACTTCCATGTCTATAAGCGGTTTTGCAAAGAGTTATAGGTCTAAGGTTACTTTGGAACACACTAAAGTTACTGTAAAACTTGTGTGATATGCATAAAAGTGAGATTTATATGTGACCTAGCCGATTTATTATAACTGTTGGGTCATCGATTTTTTCAAACAACTGCCAAGTTGGTTAAGCTACAACAAATTGCTTACATATGCCTATTCGAATCGACCATCTGACCGGTTTCCAATTCGACTAACCGGTCCAAGCCAAGTCTTATAGTACTGGTGTAAATTAAATAATTTCAATTGTTGATAAAAAAAAATTAACGATTGGTATTTTAGCATATTCATGATTTGTTTTGTGTAACACCTCTATTTTTACCTATCAAATTATTTTCCTAATTACTCTGTATCTATTTGTGAAAAACTAGATGAGAATCTCAAAAACTTGATCTCTATAGTTACATTTGTATTAATGAGCAGTACTTAGTTTAGAATTTTAATAAATTTTGGGGAATGAAGCCCAAAAAATGGTAAAATGATTGATTTATCTTTAAAAAGTCAGATAACATAATTAATAAATAAAAATAGTTAGAAGTGTATACAAATTGTTTTTAAGTTATCAATATACTTAGAATAAATAATAATAATAATAATACTAATAATTTTAGAAAATTTTCAAAAATTTATTAAAATAATTATTGTGAAATGACAAAAATACTTCTAGTTGACTGCAGAAACCAACCAGAGACTTTTTGACCTCAAAATATTTTAAAAATTTTATACCAAGTATATTTCATTATAAAAATTTTATCTTGAAAGAAAAATAGTGAAAAATGTAATAACCCTATTCAATTTTTTTCAATTATTTTTTTAATATTTGACAATTTAATTCTGAAAAATCAGGAAGAAATTTCAAAATTATGATTTTCACCATTGCGCTCAGAATTTCAAGTGCTATCTAATCATAATTTTTAATAATTTTCCCGAGTCAGAGTTCAAAGAATTTAGAAAATGATGATTTTATCCCTATTTCTCAACATTAAGGTTGATATAAGAAAAAAAATTCAATTGACAATAAAATATCAATTTGATCTTTGAATCATGTCATATATATTAAAATATAATTTTGAAGATTTTTGTGTAAAATGACCAAAATGTCCTTAAGTGTCTATAAGCCTAACTAGTATTAATTTAACATTTAGAAATAGTAAAAAAAAGGTAATTTCAGTTAGTTTATAAGTTATATATTGAATTTTAGATTTTTCATAAAAATTTTGGTATTTATTGAATTAAAATAGTTTTTTTTTTGTGAATTTTCTAGTTTAAAATTTCAAAATAAATACATATAATTTGAAATAAATTAATAAAAATTAAAATTAATTATTAAAAAATTATTTTTGATGAAAAATAATGTATTTGTCTAGTTTCACATTAAAATGCCTTATTTTGATATTAAAAGTTAATTTTTCAAGTTTAGACGATTTTATCAGTACCAATTAATTTAATTACAGATAAAATTTACACTAAGGAGCTTGATGACAGCTCATATAGCACGCCCCAATCCTAAGGAGGCTGATTCACCACCTATTTTGTATATTTATCCCCTAAATAAATTAAAAATAAAATAAAAATAGCATTTATGACATATTGCATAATGTCATCTTTGGGGACACCTAAGCTCCTTCAATTCCCTATAAATAGGCCCTAAAATTTTAGATTTCTCACATCCTTGTCTCATTCTAACACATTGGAAAGCTTCTCTATCTAAAAATATTTTTTTCTTACTCTATTAGTATGCTTAAATTTTACTAGTTTTCATCAACTAGTAAAATTCTCTTTCTAGGACTTGGAACCACCACTACCATCAACTTTTCTCCTCTCCATCAACCATCTTTGACGTAATGGGGGGAGTGAGGCTGATTCTAAGTAATTTCCACTTTGCAGGTTGCTAGGAAGGGTTGTTCCCTAAACCAATTTAGGCTTAAGTTTTTTTATTATTTTTGTTATACTATTTGATGTTAAACTTTAATTTTTGCTAAGTTGTTACTCTATTCAAATTTAAATTATTAAATTATAATTACTAAGTTATTAATCTGTTCAAATTTAAATTATTAAATTATACTTGCTAAGCTGTTATTCTGATCAAATTTAGAAAATTAAAATGTATTTATTTAGTTGTTAGTCTGCCAAAATTTTAGTAATTAAATTATAATTACTCCATCATTATTCTGCTAAAATTTTAATAATTACAAAGTTATTATTTTGCTAAAATTTTATGTAATTACTAATTTGTTATTCTGTTAAAATTTTGGTATTATACAATTTCTACAATATAAGGCAAAAATGTAAATTGTACTAGTGCTCAAATTAAAAAATATTAGGTAAACCTTTGTTTGAGAATTTAGGAAGTGATAAATTAGTGAGTAATGCAAAGCGAGTGACATGCTGTAGCATGGCACCCTGCTAGGGAAGCTACAGTATGGTACACTGAAGAACTAAAGGCAAGGATCTACTTGCATAGGTCTTGGTAGTAGGTATCGAATGGTAAAGGTCCCAATGGCTAAGGTAGTGCCCTCAAGCCAAAATATTCGCCTGACCAAGCTTGATAATCCTGACAACTGCTCAACATTTCATGATTAGTCTGAGAGTATACCTTTATAAATAGATATCTTGATTGTTATTTTCCTCAATGATGATGAGGACTGTACCATGTGATGATGTTGATGAGGTATATCTATTCTTAGTCACTTCCCAGGTTCTATTAAGAACTATTACCCACTAATAGAGAATATGGATCTATACCGAGTCAATGATAGTATAACAGAATAAATTTTAGGTTCCCTATATTGTCAACTATATTTTATTTATATTGTATAGTAGATTTTTTACCATACATGTGAAAGTGATATTAGAACAAATTACCTCACTCTATTATTTTCTTTTTATATGATTAATCGCGATTATTGAAGATGACAATAATACCCAATGATGCTGAAAATGAGTCAGAAGATACTCATCTAGATTTGTAGACCTAGTTTATAATATTTTCCTTGAGGGATAGAGTAGATTAACATTGTTATGTATAAAACTTTTTTAATGTATATATTGGGTTAGCGATATCTATCTTTTGATGTACTTTTGATTTTTTTTTATGACTGTTATGCACTACCAAATTACGATGTACAGTTTTATGACATATAAATATACAGTCTTATTTTTCATCTTTTTAGAAATTTTCTATTATTAAAATTGAAAAAAATTTACCTGTATTTTTATCAATTCAAACTTAATTACTAATTAAGTAATTAAATAAATATGAGTTATGTTCAATGTGAACAGGTGTCACATTTTACATGTACATATTACACCGACCGTTAATTTTTTCATTAATAATTGAAATTACATATTTTATTTTCTAGAGTAAATTGCTCATTTTAGAAGAATAGGATCCAAAATATTTTAGACAGAAAATGTTTATAAATTAGACTCTTTAATCAATACTCCTATAACATTCATTAAAAATACCTTGATTTTAATTATGTAGGTATAGTCCTTAGTAATATGTTTGTGTTGAATTTATAATTATTTTTTTTTGTACTTTTTTGTATTAAATAAAGATATCTATAACTCCTTATTTGATAGTAAAAAAAGCAATAAAGTAAAAAGAAATAGGTCGAAAAGAAATAGATATGAGAAGAATGGATAAAAAATGAAATAGAAATAAATTGTTTAGTTGTAGAGAAAAAAAAGTAAAATATAATAAAAATAATATTATACGCTAGTTTGGTTTGAGTAAAAAAAAAATAAATTAAATTAATGTTACCTTTTTTTTTTTGGTCCATGTGTACATGTATTTTCACGTTAACCACTCAACCGTCCGCCACTGTCCAAGCCTCTCGCCGGCCGTGGAGTTCGCGCCGTCGCTGACCGAGTCCTCACCGCCATTGCCAAAGGCCGCACGCGGTGGAGCTGCACAATTCTCGCTAGTCCGCTTGGCCGGTGGAAGCAGAGGTAGCACAAGAAGGTGAAGAAATCCGCCAACAGAGTGATGAAGAAGAGGACGCCAAAGATTCGGAGAAGGTCGCCGACGGTGCAGAAGAAAGAGTACGTTCTCAGACATTTAATTCCCAGTAGCCGAAACATGTCATTCCCAAAGCCTTTTGGGTAACTATCAGATGCACTTTTTTTTTTGGTGGTATTTTCATCAAATCCAACTCCCAACAGTTATTTCCACACATTTTTTAAGGGCAATAAATAGTGATGGACCAACAAATTTCTTCATCTCTTCTCTCCTTATTTTCACACTATCAAATATACAAGTTTATTTTTTACATCCATATTTCTTTGCTCTTATCTTAATTTTCAGTTTATTTACTTGCTAACAAACAAATGGTAATAGATAGTTGCAGTTTTTTTTTTAAGTTTAATAGTCATACACTGTCAGTATAAAAAATTTTATACCGTTAATCAATCAAAAATCATTATTGATATGACTTTTAAAGTATTTATTATAGAAGTCAACAAACTTACAATAAATAATAGTTTGTGATTGAATAACAGTGTAAAACTCAGTACATTATCTTTTTTCTCTTTTTTTTCCCCATAAAATAAAAATATCATTGAAGTTAATATATAATATATCTAAAATAATTATATCATTGTACGAGACCGTCATTATCACGTGTACATGTTTTCCTAGTCGAATTTTTCAAATGAGTAATGATGTGGACACTTTTCAACTCTTAATATTTTATTAACGTATATTATTTTTACTTTATTTTTTTATCACGTTAGATTATTTGGGCAAATTATACTAAATCTTTGAGATTTCTTGAAATTACATATAATTTTCTTTTTTTATGTTTATAACAATCTTTTTTATAAGGATACATTGATATTTTTCAAACAATTAAGAAAATAATATAATGTGTAAATGTAATATTTTTTAAACAATTAAAAGATTTAGTATGAGGATAAAAAATAGAAGAGATATCAAATTTTTTTAACAAAACCTCATGAGAGTGTTAGCTAGTGTAATCTATTTTATTATTTATCATACTTACACTTTCTTTTTTTTCTTACTCTCACTAGGTGTTAAATAGCTTCTTACTATTCATCAACAATTTTTGTTTTCAATTTATAAAACCTAAACTCTTAATAAAACTCAGTTATATATTATATGGAGATTATATGGAACCATGGTGATCCTAAACCATACAATAATATTTCCTTTTACATTGTCATCAACTCCTCATATATAATGTAGTTTGTTAACTTTTATAATAACTAACTTAAAAGTCATAACAAATATAATTTTTGATAATTGACAATGTAAAATCTTTTACACAGGTAGTATTTGCCTATTAAAATCTTATATAATTAAAAAATTAATAAATAAAGCAAGCACTCACATTGTAATATTTTTTATATTGCCATTCAATCATATAGTTATATATGATAAGTTTGTTGACTTTTATAATAATTATATTAAAAATCATACTAAAAATAATTTTTAATAAGTTGGCAATATAAAATCTTTTAAACTTATAATAACAGTGCATGTTTGTTAAACTCAAATAAAAATCTTTTAAAATTTAGGATGGATAAAAATATGTTAATAATATTTTTATTTGCAACAATTTTAAAATATGAGTTTAATTTCCATATATTGTCAGTGTAAAAAAATTTACACTGTTAACCAATTAAAAATCATCGTTAATATGACATTTAAGAAAGTTATTATAAAAATCAACAAACTTAACATATATGGCGATTTGTGATTAAATGACAGTATAAAAATTCTTTACACTATCAGTACATATATTATTTATTCTTAAAATATAAGATTAATTTTAAGACAAATATTAGCCAATGTTATTAAAATAATGATTAAGAAAATAAAAAATATTAAAAATAAATTATTTACTATTTTAAAATTATTTAATACTTATAACTTTAAATAATTAAGAATATTTGATAAAGTATATTTAGTGGTTTTTAATTAACAATTAAATTTTAATAAATTGTAAATATAAAGATTTTCATATCGTTAATTAATTAAAAAATCATCTTAGATATGACTTTTAAAATAATTATTACAAAAATTCAATAATCTTACTATATAGAGATCAGAAATTGTTGAAGAAAGAACAAACAAACATCTTGTTCTTTTCAAGCAATCGAAAAATAAAGAAATATATGTCAATTCATGATTGGATGAAAGTGTAAAATGTTTATACTATTAATGTATTTTAATTAAATTTTTTAATTTATATATATTATGAATGTAAAATATTTTTATACAAATATTCAATAGGATTGATCACTTTATCATGTCATTTTATTTATTAATATGATCTGAAGATAAAGTGAATTTTTATTAAATGTTTGTATAAAAGTTATTTGGATTTGACTCTAAAACAATGTTTTTAAAACCGAATCGGTCATTGAATTGATCAAGGCATTGTCTAAGGTTCATTGGTTCAACCCTGGTTGAACCAATATTAATAAAACAATAATAATTAAATAATACATAAAATAATATTAAAGAAACATAATATCATAACTTTATAATACTAAAAACTGAAAATAAAACATAATTTTATAAGTTCTTAACATTTACAATACTTACAAAAGTTTAAATCAAGTATGTTATAATATTTAAGTCTAAGTTTTAACAATACACATCAACATTTATTAATAAAAACAAAATTATATTTAAAATAAAAAAATGATAATTACTTTAGGTTGATTTTCATTTTTTTAAGAAAAAAATAAAAAATAATGTTGTATTAAGCATTTTTTATTGATCATTGTGAATCATTTTTTTGCTAGTTTTGGCCCATTTTACCAACTTTTGATTGGTTTTTCGGTTCTTTGACCTTTTTTTTTAGGCTGATTTTGTGATTTATTTGAATTGGTTAGGTGATCGGTTCACTGAGTTTTTGGTCCAACTGGCCAGTTCAATCCGGTTTTCAAAACACAGCTCTAAAGTGAGTAATTCACTTTTGAGTGTAAAGTAAATAATTTTAGTTGTTGACAAAAAAATTCACAATTGATATTTTAGCATAATAATGATTTGTTATACATATACATATTACATTGACAATTAATTTTCTGGTCAACAATTAAAATTACTTATTTTATTCTTTAGGGTAAATTGGTCAGTTTAAAAGAGATGGATTATTTTAGATTGAAAATTTATATAAATTAAACTCTTTAATCAACACTCTTATAACATTAATTCATTAATAATACCTTGATTTTAATTATGTCGGTGTAGTCCTTATAAATGTGTTTTTGTTGAATTTATAGTTTTTTTAATATTTTTCAGTGTATTAAATATAGCTCTAATCGATAGTTACAGAGTTTTTTTTTTTTCTAAAATAAAGATATCATTGAAGTTAATATATAATATATTTAAATGAGATTTTATAAATTTAAATTTTTGTGATCTCAATTTTATAAAAAAATATTTTTAGCTAAAAATGAATTTACAGAAAAATTATATTTAAATTTTTATTTTAAAATTGCTTTTAACATATTAAAGAAAGATAATTATCTGAACTTATCATAAAAAAGCTTTAATTTCGTGCTTCTACTCACTCTCACTCGAGTCACAAACTCCGATTGACATTTTTGGGGAATCAAGCCCTAGTTTGAGCAACACATAATCAAACATGCATGTTAATACTTTCTTATTTAATAAAGTATTTTCATATAAATGATTGAGAGTTTAACTCTAAAGAAGATGTTTAAAGTATTTAATTATCTTCTAATTATCCTAAGATTTTTTTCATCTTTTTATTATCTATAAATGTTTTTTTTAAATAATCTTATTTTCATTTCCTTTCGCTTTCTTTGTTTGTACTTCCTCTCGTAATTGGTTGTTTTCTGCTTCGGGTTTTCTTTTTCATTTTCTTTGCTGTGCTGGATTTTCTTGTGGCAGGACTCCGGTCGTGCGAACATAATTGAGCTGGCCCGTGAAACTGTCAAAGTAACTGGCGCAAAAAACACTGCCGAAAGCTAAAGAGTATTTTCTCGACATACAGAAATTTATTTAAGGAATTAATCTCTTTTAACAGATATTTTTTTATACACACAAACCTCTAAATCAAATTCTTAATCACATATTTAAAGAATAAGTTTATTTGTCAACCATATCACACCATGTTGATTGTACGGCACCATCTTCTGTCCCAAACAGTTGACCTGCGTTTCATTGTAAAACAAACGAACCTTATTAGAACTCATTCAGAGTATGAAACTTATTAAATCTTTTAAAAAAATATTTGTGCATTTAATATTGAGTTTAATTGCTATACAGTGTCAGTATAAAAATTTACACCATCAATTAATCGAAAATCAGTTTTAGTATGATTTTTAGGATAATTATTATTAAAATCAACAAACTTCGCACACATGGTAAGTTATGATTAGATGATCGTATAAAATTATTAGTATATAGCCTATTTTCTCATTAATATTTAGGTAACATTAATTTTACTAAAACAGAAAGACCTGAGAATGAGAATGTCGAGAGATGTTTGTTGGCAAAGACCCGAGGAGGGTGGTTCCTCATTGAATGAATAAATGTGGATGGTAGTGCGAAGGGGTGTCCGCGGCCAGCTGTCTATGGCAGCTTGGTGTGCGACCACCTTGGGAAGTTTCTGCCTGGTTTTTTTTGGTAGCACTGGTGCATCTTAGTATTTTATACGCAGAACTAATGGTGTTGCTTTTGGGGTTGCAAATAGTCTAGGATATAGGGCTCCATGTTGGAGATGTCACATAAACTAGTGATGAAACCAAATTATAGTATATAAGTGAGAGGTAATTCTTATCATACAAGTCAATTTTGTGGGTTGAGTTAAGTTTAAACCCAAACTAGAAGATGATATCAAAATCTATTCTAATAATTATTGTTGAGCCTATCGAATTATCTGTTATCGAACTGTTATTGCACTATTCACAGGATGTTTAGTCTTACAAACTTTACACTCCTATAAGCATGGGGCCCGATGCTTGCTAATGCGAGGGGAACTATATTGGGACAAATCCAAAAGCCTATTAAAAGGGGTCAAAAAAAAATATTAAATAAACATTAAATTGTAATAATTAAATTCATCATATTGATATTTAAGTTTTAAATACTTTTTTTAAACCTATTTTTTATCATCTTTATAATTAAAAATAATCTCTTAATTATAATAATTAAAACATGAAGAATTAATTTTAAATTATATTATATTTAGTTCTCAAGGGGTGAAAACCAATAAGTGTTTTTTGTTTTATCTTCAAGTCCTGTTTCGTTTTTGTCATTTTACTTGTTTTCCTATTGTAACTAAAAAATAGAAAAAAAAGAAGTTTTGAATAAATGTGTCGAATGGCAATTCTCATTGTTTATAATTAGATTAATCTCACTAACACACACACAACACACATCATTTCATATCTGTATAATTTTTATAATTTGATTATAGTTGAAGTTTAGAATATCTAGTCGTTTTCACTAACCTAAGTTGGACAACACGGAGCAGTACATGGTGGTTGTGTGAAGTTTTGGAGCAGAGAGGAGGGATAACAGGAGAGTGAGAACGGGAAAGAGGTTAATTGTGAGAGGGAAGAAGAAGAAACTTAGAGTGACATGTATTGTACGACACTAGCACTATCACATGTACATGTTTTCCACTATTCGAATTTTTCAACTGAGTAATGATGGTGGACACTTTTCTACATGGGTGTATCCTCTCCAACAGAGTTGCAGAGAGATACACAAAGAAAAAATGGGTATATTAATTTTTTATTTTATTTTTATCATTCAATCGTCTCTCTTTTATTAGAATTCTTTGAGAGGAATCACACTCCTTTTCTACTCTTGACATATTATTAACATTTATTATTTTATTCTATTTCTCTCTTTTATTATATTATATTACTTATTATACTTATATTTTTCTTTCTTTGTTCCCTTTCTATCATTAGGTGTTAAATTGCTTCTTGGTATTCATCAATAATTTTTGTTTTCCATTTACAAATCCTAAACTAAACTCTTAATAAAACTCAATTATATGTCATGTGAAGACTATATGAAACCATGGTGATCCTAAACCATACAATAATATTTCCTTTTAACTGTCATCTAAGTTCTCATATAGGGTGAATTTGTTGACTTTTATAATAATTAACTTAAAAATCATAACAAATATAATTTTTGATTAATTGATAATGTAAAAACTTTTATAGAGATAGTGCATGCCTATTAAAATCTTATATAATTAAGAAATTAATAAACAAAAAGAATAAATAAAACATACACTCACATTGTAGTGATTTTTTACACTATCACTCAATCATACAGTCATGTATAATAAATTTGTTTAACTTTTATAATAATTATATTAAAAATCACACAAAGGATGATTATTGATTGGTTGATAGTATAAAAACTTTACACTTATGGTGCATGCCAAATAAAAATCTTTTAAAATTTACAATGGATAAAAATATGTTAATAATATTTTTATTTACAATAATTTTAAAAAATAACTTTAATTTCTATACGCTGTTGGTGTAAAATAATTTTACACTTTTAATTAATTAGGAATCATCATTGATATAACTTTTAAGGTAGTTATTGTAAAAGTTAACAAACTTACCATATATGTTTTATGATTAGATGACAATATAAAAACTCTTTATACTGTCAGCATACACTATTTATTCTTAAAATATAAGATTAATTTTAAGACAAATATTAGTCAATGCTATTAAAATAATGATTAAGAAAATAAAAATATTTTTTATTAAAAGAAAGGTATTTATTATTTTAAAAATATAAACTTATTTAATACTTATAACTTTAAATTAAATAATTAAAAATATTTAATGAAGTATGTTTAGTGGTTTTTAATTAAGAGTTAAATTTTAATAAATTGTAATTGCATGTAAAGATTTTTATACCATTAATCAATTATAAATCATCTTAAATATGACTTTTAAAATAATTATTACAAAAATTCAATAATCTTATTATACATGTCAATTTATGATCGGATGAAAATGTAAAATATTTTTATACAGATATTCAATAGGATTGATCACTTTATCATGTTATTTTATTTATTAATATGATTGGGAGATAAAGTGAATTTTTATTAAATGTTTGTATAAAATTTATTTGGATTTGACTCTTCTAAAGTGAGTAATTCACTTTATAGAGTAAAGTAAATAATTTCAATAGTTGATGAAAAAATTAATGATTGATATTTTAGCATATTTATGATTAATTTTCTTATCAATGACTAAAATTATTTATTTTATTCTCTAGAATAAATTGCTCATTTTAAAAGAATTGTATCCAAAACATGTTAGACTAAAAATATAAATTTAACTCTTTAATCAATATTCTTATAACATTCATTAATAATAACTTGATTTTAATTATGTCGGTATAGTCCTTATTAATATGCTTTTGTTGAATTTGTAGTTTCTTTTTTTTTTTTTAGTGTATTAAATAAAGATAGCTCGAATGGATAGTTTAAGATTTTTTTTTTCTAAAACAAAGATAGAGAAAAAAGGCTATCACTTGTCATCCAATTACAAACCACCATGTATGATAAGTTTTTTGAGTTTTACAATAATTATCTTAAAAGTTATAACAACAATAAATTGTGATTAGTTGACAATATAAAACTTTTTACACTGACAATGCATAGCCATTAAACTCATAAAGATATCATTGAAGTTAGTATACAATATATTTAAATGAGCGTTTATAAATTTAATTTTATGTGATCTTAATTTTATAAAAATATTTTTAGATAAAAATGAATATACAGAAAAATTATATTTAGTAACTTTTATTTAAAAATTGATTTTAGCATATTAAAGAAAAATAATTATCTAACTTATCATAAAAAGCTTTAATTTTGTGCTTCTACTCACACTCATTCGAGTCAAAAGCTCCCATTGACATTTTTAGGGAATAAAGCCCAGTTTGAGTTAAGCAAACACATAATCAAACATGTTAATACTTTCTTATTTAATAATTTTTTTTCATATAAATGATCGACAGTTTAACTCTGACGAAGATGTTTAAAGCATTTAACTATCTTCTAATTATCCTAACATTTTTTTCATCTTTTTTATTATCTATAAATATTTTTTTCAAAATAATCTTATTTTCATTTCCTTTCGCTTTCTTTGTTTGTACTTCTTCCCGTAATTGGTTGTTTTATTTTTCCTGGGATTTTCTTTTTCACTTTCTGTTCGTGCGAATATAATTGACCTTGAGCAGCTTGAAAAAGTGGTGCAAAAGCATGTGGGAAGTTTGGAGTTTGGAACAGAGGTGACAAAATGAGTTCAAATAGGATTGGATTGCAAAAAAAGTGGTTTAAAAAGAAATGGGTTCTTCTTGGCCCCGCCTGTTTAGCTTCAACGAGCCAATTAAGCTTGGGCTGGGCTGACTAGATATCTCTTTGGTTGGCCTAGTAACTGAAAAAACATTACATGTTTCCCCCTCCCACTTATTCTTAATCTTAATTTCTTTATTCTTATTTCTATTATTTTCTCATTTTTGATAAGTGATAGCAATAACACACTAACCTAACCCCTAAGTTCCTATTCTCTGACGTCATGAGAATACGAGATCGGAGATCATTAGGCACTCCTCACTAGCCGCCGCACTCACTTTGTCTAATCGATGATTGTTGCGCTAACAGGTCGCTCCCTCTCTATCGCAACGTCATGTTCACTCACCGGCACTAGTTCAAGGTTTTAGTTTTGGGTGGTAGGGTTGAATTAAAAGAAGTCAAATGGTAACTTGCAATTGATAATAACATGATTTAATTTGAAAAAAGGTAAAATTTGTAGGTTGGAATGGTTGATTAAGAAAGGTTCAAAGATAACAAATATCAACATTTTTAATCATTTTTATCATTTATTATTTTTTTCGCATTTTGTCCTCATACTTTTAAAATATTACATATTTTGTCTTTATATTTTTAAAATATTGCACATTTTCTCCCCTAATTACACATCATCATACTAATGTCACATCATCATCATATCATCAATCCATGTCAACACATGTACTGTCACATCATCATCATCAGAGTGTCATGTCAATAGTCAACTATCAAAATGAATGTTTAATTAACAGAAAGGCAAAATTCATAAAAATTTAAAAATATGTAAACGAAATGCACAGAAAAAAAAATCTGAGAATAAAAATTGCAAATTTTATGAGATTATGAAAACAAAAAATACAATTAAACCAAAATTAAAAACATATAAGAGCATTTGTTTTTCCGAATATCATTTTTTGAACCTTTTCCTCTTAAGTCTAGGCCTTGGTATTACGACTGATGAGAGAAATTTAATGTTTTCAAAACGATTCTATTTTTTTTCGCCCATTTCTATCCCCACCATACTTAACTCACGCCAGATGTTAAAGTTTCAAAGTAGTACATGAGAAAATATGCCACCAACGTATTCAAACCGGATCTGTCCTTGGCTATAACAAAACCCTCCATACACTGGGCAATAAAATTGTTGTTGCCATGAGTATATACTATATACCATACTACGTATAATTTCAGAGTAAATGGGCTCGAACTTATGTTATCATTTCCTTTTGAAGTCACAACAGTACAAAGATCAGAATATTCATCAAGAGAAATATAATTTTAAAAATGACTATGAGTTCTTTCTTTATGAAATTTAATACAAGTTACGAATGGAAGATGACTTTTCACCAATAGATCGTACAACACTAGTCTAACAGCTACAAAATCACTCCAGCATATTTCAGATGTATGATTTCCCAAAAGATTTGGTAATTTGAAGCATCGCAAAGTTCTTAGTCACACAAAACCTTCTCACTTTGTGTAGAGAACATCCTCCCATGGGTGACGGTAAAGCGGTTGCTTCAATCGCTTTTGGTCAAAGGTGTGCCTGAAATTTTAAATAACAATGAATGAGACCAAGCCAGGCATAATTTGTTTTCGGAGGTGGATGGAGATTCTGAGTTCAAATTGATTCACAAAAGACATGCTATGTTCCCATCCAGTAGCAGTGGCAATGAGGACCACCTAACTGAAAGTGGAACTCTTTGGGCCATAAGTCCGTAAGTGAATTGTGGATAAAAAAGCCACAAAGGTCCAAAACTACAATAATGTCCAAAAAGTGCAATTAACATGAAATACGTATAATCAATTTAAACTCACCCAATCAGACCAATAGAGCGTGCCAACACAAAGAGGCCATTCAGATAGCCAATCTCCACAATTTCATCAATCTCTTGCTTGGTAAACATTCCACTACCAGCAAGAAGATCCAAGAAAAGAGATCCGATTGCACCATCTACGTTAAGAACTAAATTATTTGCCTTTGAGAGGGTATAGGTTTCGACTTGAACAGCATATTCCATGTATTTCACGGAAGGAAAATGCGTGCGTGCAAACTTTTGTAGCAGCTCAACTCTCTTATCTTTGTTGTCCCTATTCTTGATCCTGTTTCACAAAGCGAAATCAAGCCTCAGAGATTTATATTTTTATAACACTACAGTAAGAGCAAGGGAAATAGAATATTTATTGCTTAATTAAATTAACAGAAGGAATACGTTACCTGTGCCCTATTCCCGGCACACGAATTCCCTTCTTCTTCATACCTTCAACAAACTCATAAGGCGTAAGCCCCTGTGACATGAGACAGTAAATAGTACCACAGGTTAGATGAAAGATGAATTTTGCGGTTTTTTTTTTTTTTTTTGAAGGGGTGGGGAGAGATATTCTCAAAATTTTGAATTTCCCCTCTGCTTCTAAGTTTATTTTATAAATTATTTCTTTAACCCATAAGGATTTCATTCCAACTCTGCCCAACGTTTTTATTCTAGTTCCAACCAGCTTAACAGGAAAAGTACTAATCATACCCTGTCATGAGCATCCTTGAAGTAGCGAGCAGCATCATCAATGGCACCCCCAAATCGAGGACCAATGGTAAGCAAACCTGTTTCAGAAGCTCATTACTAACCATTTTATGGCATTATTAGCATACAAAGTTTTGGACACCCCATCAGATACTATGCCTACATCAGTAGTTGACAGATTAAAGGCATATATTTACCTGCTACAAGACTGGAAACTAGGTCCTTCCCAGCCCTTGCTGTCACAATAGTATTGTGAGCACCAGAGACACAAGGACCATGGTCAGCACATAGCATGATGCATATCTGACCAATGCAATGTATCAGCAAGAAAGAAGGTGGAAGATGATATCAATAGTTTGCTTTGGAAAAAAAATATCTAAAAGAAAAACTGATAGCATAAAAATTATCTAAAAGAAGTTTGACTGTAGAGTGCAGAACATTTTCACATACTCGAGACAACCACAGCAAAAAGAAAGGAGGAAAATATTCAAGGAAAGCTCCGTACTATACAATAGCCTACCTCAATAAATTGAGTACAGTAACGGGGAAGGCTGCGTTTAAACCACAAAAGAGAGATAACATCACCAACACCATAACCCTTTTCAATAATGGAAGACATGGGTACACCAGCATAGCATGGCTCCTCACCTTCAGAAAATATTGGAAGAAAACTTTAGTTTAGCTGCCAAATTTGAGTGTCTCATCCAGAAATTTAAAGGTAGCACATTTCTAAATTACAACATCAGTGGATCCCAACATACCTCTGTCATCAGAAATAGTGGAAATAATATGAGTTGGAGCACGGACTTTTCCACTCTTAATTGCAGAGTTAAGGTCCTCAGGGATTGGTGGAGGAGTGATTTCCTTGACTGGTGTGATCTTCCCTTCTTCAACCTAACCAAGATAAGCTAACTATGAATATTACAGCTAATTAAGGAAATGAAAGAGACTTCTTTAACATATTGTCCACTTCCAGGATCAGGAGAGGGAGGGGAACTCAATTAAAGATAAGGAAAATTTCAATATACATGCATACTAACCAATTTGTCAAATGTTTCCTTCATTGCAGCTTCCAAAGCTTCATATGATGTGGGAACAACAGCTCCAGCATCCCTTAGTGCCTGATTCTTTGCTTGAGCAGACTCCAACTCACCACCACTTTTAGCTCCCTGATTTATGTAAGAGCCAAACAGACATTAAGAATGTTGTCCTTCTATGATGAAGGCTTTAATTGAGAACTTAGTCAAAGTTAAAGGAGCAGAGACATACTGCATGACCAAATTGTACTTCAGATTTGAAGAGTCGTGCACATGTCCCACTAACCCAGGCAACAACTGGTTTTGATACTTTCCCTTGTTTTAGGGCTTCCACTAAGGAATACTCATCATGCCCACCAAGTTCCCCAAGTACTACCATCATTTTAACCTGAGGTTTAATGTAAATCTAGACTGGTCAATAACAAAAATTGATATGCTCTAGATTCTAGTCAGTTGTTTATTGGATGCACATATTTTAGGTAGCTCCCCAAGAAAGAAAAAATTTACCTGTGGCATGTTGTTAAACCGTAAAACATGGTCAGAAAGTGTGGAACCTGGGAAAACATCTCCTCCAATGGCAATTCCTACAGTGAAACGAGATATAACTCAATACTGGTATTAACAAAAGAGAAAAGATAAAATCAGCATATAAATACCTTCATAAATCCCATCAGTTACGCGGGCAATAGTGTTGTATAATTCATTGGACATCCCACCCTGCAATTTAAAAAGTTGTCTTCTCTCAGAACCATGCATTCAAACATTATCATGTCAAGAAAATAAAAATAAAAATAAAGCTCCAATTGTAAATTTCTATAAAATACCATTTGGCACTCGACATTAAATAAAAGCAATTTCATTTAACATTTGATATTAGTTAAAGAAGCTATTACCATTATTTAGCAATAGAGAGAGAAAGAGGAGGGGAACAGTAATTATTAATGTCCAAAAATCTTATCATGCAAGTAAACTGCCAATTTATGCTATGTTGCCATTAAGCTGTGCCCTTCTCTAGCTATAATTTGATACATCAGTATTCCACCATAATAATTATCATCTCACCATCCACTCTGAAATCTACAATAAAGATTGAGTTCAATCTTCACAAAAATATATAAAAGCAATCTCTTTGGTTCTTTCATAAAAGAGAAACAAATTTAAATGATAGAAAAGTAAATTCAAAGATAAGGATGTGAGCTCCACAAATTGCAATTAGCCATTTCAATTTGTCCTATTGCACTAGCATCTATATTCAGTTTACTATCTAGTATCTACACATACTGAACCTACTCAATAAGCTAGTAAAAAGATTAGGTATTCAAGAGACAGTCTAGTAACTATACTATTTTTCAAGATTCTAGATGACCTAAGCCATTATGGACAAGTATAAACAGGCAAAAGGCACGATTCATAGTCATCTCTACTAGGATTATTCTTAAATTTCTTGAAGCAGCTATTTGAAACTTGAATTAGCTCCTGATGATCGAATCTTTCTCTGGGTACAAGACAGGTATACATAACAAAGTATCATTTCTAAATTCTAAAAGTAAAATGTATGCATTTGCTAAGATCTTGAACGCATCCTGCACCTTCTTAACACAAAAGCAGGTCAGGATTATCAAAAGATTTATAGTGGTACTAGAAGAAAAAAAATGCATCCTCAATGTGAAGAAAATGACATCAACATAAGCAGGAAGTGAATAAGTACTTACGGATTTAGAAACAAATCCAACAGATCCAGGCCTGTAGAGCTTGCAGTGAATTATATTGTCAATTGTTCCAGCCGTGTCACCAATTTTAAAAGCACCTGCTTGGATGCCTCCAACAGTGGCAGGGCCAATAACAACCTATCAAATCAAGAGCATTAAAATAAGTTTTTCCATGTTATTATATAGCTATGAAGTCAATCAATATCTATTTCAACTTCCACCTTATTGTTTGCCCGGGCATATGCAATCAATTGCTTAGTGTCTGACTCAGGTACTCCTTCAGCAATAATAGCAGCAACTCTAATTGTTGGCTGCTTCAAAGCAGCCATGGATGATGCAGCAGCACTGCATGTAGATCAATTTGTACATGCCAAAATCATAAGGATTTCTGGATTTGCGTAGGGAAAGAAGGAAAAGAAAAAAAAAATAGGGACTGAATAATTGAAATCAATATTGATTTGGTGAGACATGATATGATATGAAAGGCTAAGTACTAACAACTATATATATTAATGCTACACTCCTAGTCCTAATTAAATAAGGAAGTAACTCATGAAATATAATGAAATATGTAGCCACTCCTAAAAGATCATACAAGATACTCTAAAATATTCTATGATACAAAATTGATATTATGAAATTTTTTATAGATATGCTAATGGTATTCATGTATTATTGTTCAACAAGATACCATATACCCAAAATAATAGTAAATAATTTTCTGACCTTCTAAATGAAGCGAAATTGATGAAGACATCAGCAGTAGGATGTGCAGCACAAGCTGCTTCAATGCTGCAAAATAAGTCAACATAGGGCTAAGACAAATCACCTCTCAGACAAACAAGAATGTCATGCACTAAAGTTGGTTACTTTGTATTTAATGGTATGGTATGCTGAAATAGTAAAGACACCACTAAAATAAAGAAAAATCTCCCCATGACTACATGCAAACAAATCCCATATTTGAACAAAAAAAGACAGTTTATGTATAGAAATGGATGAGCAACACATACGTAGAATGAACTGGGATGGCAATTTCCTCCTGACCAAAAAAGAGTTTCTGAAATCCCTCAGAGCCAGGGTTAATTATTCCAGCAACTGATGGTGTTTCCCTGCCTGTGGACACAAAATTAGAGCTTCCATTAGTATTAAAAACAAATATTAATGTCAAGGTATCATTTTCTGTAATCCGTCTCAAAGAAAATCAAGATGACAGAGCCAATACAAACCACAAAGGAAGTCAAAATCAAGCATCCGCTGGATTGGAAGTTGCTTGTAGTTGTAAAATAGAGCTTGTGTAGTGCGGGAGAATAATTGTCCAGTGGCCATGACGAAGAAACAGATAGATCTGGCGACAAACAAGTGCATTACTTTCTATATTGCAGAAGGAAAAATATAAAGGAATATTTGCCACATTACCATACCAAAGATTATATTTAAATACCAAAAGCCGGGGGGGGGGGGGGGGGGGGGGGGGGGAGGGATCAAATAATTAATAACGTACTATATTCCCCATATCAGTTGAAATCAAACATAGACACTGATATCTCTCTCCAAGTGCAAACATGATTAATAAGCTATCTTAAGCAAACATAGATTCAACAAGATTAAAAAAATATACACCATTCACAACTATAGCCATGTGATCTTCATGATCCAAATAAGGGAAAAATAAACATCAAGCAGGAAGCAGTAGTCAATTAAGGTTCATACAATCACACTCCACAGCCTCATTTTAGAAAACTATCCGAAGATCAAAGAATGAATTAAAAACCATTAAACAGAGTAGATCAACGACCAAAACTTCGCGTTTGCGGAGAATGAAGAAGTAATGCTCTCAATGAGAAGCAAGCCAGCATTTGAAATCTCTGTAACTATAAAAACGACACTAGAATCGACGATTTCATCCACCAATAAAAACGAAGCACTTCATCAGAAATGAAGATTCACATCAATTAATTTGAAAATTAAACGAAGGAAACCTGCGAACACAAGCGGAACAAGTTTTAGCAACGAACCAAAACGCTAACGCACGGAAAGTCGGAAACCAAAGTCGCAACTACCACCACACACAAGTCCAAACAAAAATGCACGAAACTTGAACAGCAAACAATCAAAACCAGAAGATTCTCGAACACGCAACCAGAGTTTCCCTAAAACCCCGCAGAATTAAAATTTAGCAGCAAACAGGGGATTAAATAGAAGGGAGAATTTGAGCACGTGACTAAAACAGCAATTCAGATGAGGAATGGAGGGGGGAAATTGGAGATCTAGATGGCGAAGGGGAAGAAGGATAGTTTGGTGGAGGTTAGTTAGAGTGTGTGTACCTGATTCACTCGCCTCGTGAAATCGAACACGAAGTGAGTCGAGAGCGAGTTGGAAGGGTGAGACTGGAAAAGGAAGGAAAGGTGGAGAGGGGTTTATATAGTGGTAGAGAGTGTGTGTGTGTGAGTTGAATTGGGAGTCACGTGGAGGGTGGTAGTTAGCTGCTTGGCTGTACAAAATTTACTTAACTTCCTCTTTCCTGTGTTAGATCGAAGGAAAACGCATAACCCAAGAGTGGAGTTAGGTAAGGTGGCTATTGCTTTTTTAAAATAATAAAAAATTAAAGAAAAAAGTCTTCTTACTATGTGTCTACCCATTACAGACACCCTATCCAATATTTTAAATTATTAAAAAATGTGAATATTAAACGATTTTTATATTTTTAATGTAATAAATGTTTTAATATAATAAATATTTTTTAATTAAAATTATTTTTGATTTTTTATTATGTATTTATAAATACACAGTAGATAGTTTTTTTAAAGAAAAACACTTATGATTATTGTACAAAAACTCCCATAATTTTCATTAATAAAATGCATACGAGTTTCGCCTGAAGAAACATGGATAGTTTAAAATAAGATAAATTTTATGTAGAGTATTTTAGATTTGTTTTTCTTTTGCATTGCATTTTAATTAAAATTAAAGTTTTATCTTAATAATCCTTGTAACAAAGGTTAAGATTTAAAATAGATGAAGATTCTAAAGATGAAACTTATTTTTTGTTAAAGAATAGTATTAAAAGCATGAAAAGTACTACGCATAGCTTTTGTAATAGTAGTTGTGTTCTATTTATATGAATACTTCAAATAATATTTTAATTATAGTTTTAAAAACCAAATCGGTTTGATTAGTTAGATAGAAAATTGACCACATCATCGTCCAAATAATCCAAAAAAATCAGCGGAGCAAAAAAACTAACGAGAACTTATGTGAGACAATTTTTCCAAAATAAAATATTTTTTGGTTTTCTAATTTTTTATCCTAAAATATTTTTAAATAAATAAAAACTCATATGTGAAATGCATGTATGGATTTTTATTATTTAACCATTTATTATATATTTTTCTTCTAAATTATGTAATATAATCTTATTATGCTGATTTAAAATTTTATCTAAGTTAATATTTTTATAATTTTATATTAATTCATTACTTAATATTTTATTTAATATTTAATTATGATCAATTCGGCCCTAATTCAATTATGATTGAACCAATAAATTGAGAATTAATACCTTTACCAACATAAAGACCGAGCAAATTACATCAGTGTAACTTATACTAACTATTATACTATCTATAACTTGATATAGAATGTGATTTCTATTGATCCAACTGTTAAATTATAATTACATATTACCAAGATTGTTTGTGTCAAATTTTGTCAAAATTGAATAACAATAAGAAGGTAATCAAACAATTCATATTTTAGTACATTTTGAAAAATATATATTACGTACATTTTGATCTATATGAATAAGGTATCAAATAATTTGGATTAATATACAATTTTATTGTATGATCTATGTTAAAAGAACTTTCAATCCAACAGTGGATTTTGAGATAAAATTATTCAATTAAAAGTTATTGAATTGTGTAATAATTGGTATAAGTTACACTGGTGTAATTTGATTCCTCCTCTTTATATTTAGGAAGGGATCAAATTACACTAGTATAACTTACACCAACTATTACACTATCTATAACTTGATATAGAATGTAATTTCTATTGATCCAACCGTTAAATTATAATTACATATTACCAAGATTGTTTCTATCAAATTTTGTCAAAATTGAATAACAATAATCAAACAATTCATATTTTAGTATATTTTTAAAAATATATATTATGTCCATTTTGATCTATATAAATAAGGCATCAAATAATTTTAGATTAATATAAAATTTTATACATATGATCTATGTTAAAAGAACTTTCAATCCGACGGTGGGTTTTGAGATAAAATTATTCCATTAAAAGTTATTAAATTGTGTAATAATTGGTGTAAATTTGATCCCTCTCCTTTATATTTTTACTTTTATTTTTCAAATTTTATACAAATATAATTTAATATTATAATAATAAATAATTCTTTAATATATTCATAATAACTCAAGATAATTTTTAAAATATTTTATTAAATGTAAATAGACGTAACCGTGGCATCTTCTATGAATATAATAGTATGTCATTGTATTTTGTCCATTTTGTTGCTTTTTAGATACTTTAATTTAATCTAGAGTTCTCCATATGTATTTTACATAGTTATAAACATCAATTAAACGTCATCAATCATTAAAAAAAAAAAATCAGACAAGTTAGTCCAGAGCTGGAAAAATTAAATTGGTAGAAATCAGCAACTCAACTGTTCAAAGTGGTGTGACACTGCTGCAGGAAATAAAATAGAAATGAAGTCGGGTTAACGACACTCTCAATGGTAGTGAAAGATGTGGAAGCAGAAATGAAAAAAGTAGCCTGATCAGGTTACTGCTTCAAGCTTTAGTCAAGGCAGCTCAACGTTGAGTGAGATTTAAAGTAAATTTTAAAAAAAAATTATTTAAATAAGAGAGTTATATATTAAATTTTTTTGTCAACATATGTGTTTTTTCATTGATATATGTGATTTTTTTGTTTTATAAAAACTAATAATAAGTAATTTATTGTTGATGAACCTAAAGCTTAAGTTTTAATAACTTTATTCTTAAACCAGCTTTGACTGTAACAAGCGAGTGATTTTTGGAAGAGGTTGAAGAAGACAAGGGTTAAAACAAGAAGAAAAAAAAATTATTTGTGTACGTAACTAAATAACTATAACGCTTGCAAGTTAGGCGTGCTGAGTACAAAAGTACTGAACTTTCTCTTCTAGTAATTTTGCATTTTTGCTGCCTTTAAGGGATAACTTTTGTAATTTTATAATATATTTATTTTTTTATGAGTAAAAATTTAATATATTTTAAGCATTTTATCGGTCTCTCAAGGATTGTAGCGTTATGTGCTTTTTGCCAAAACGTGAAGTTATTAACACTTATTAAAATACATGTTACGCTGTTGTTGTTATGTTTTCATAAAAATAATATTTATTAAATTATATAATATTAAAATATTTATTTATTTATTACCAGTTTAATCATGATCAGAACTATGAATTAATTAATATTTCTCCCAATTTAATATCTGGTCAAATTTTTAAAATATTTATTTTTTAGGCTCATAATATCCTAGGATAGTATAATTTAGTTTCGATTTATATTTGAATTTTTTTTTTCATTCATGTGTTTTTAGAATTATTTATCGTTTTTTAAATATTAGGTATGAGTTTTTTTTTTGGGGGGGGCAGATTGCTACAATTGTAGTTTAAATATGTGGTCAATTAAACATATTAAAAATTTTCCATATAAGAATTCCAAACAACGAAATACATATAAGATTTTGCTGTTAATAATTAGAATTAATGCATTGTTAGGTTTATTGCATTGCTAGGAAGAATGTATCAAAGGAAGAACTTTATTTGGTTTAATAATATTATGTTTGAGATGGGTGTGGTAGTAAATTTGGATGGATTGTTGATTTGTCTGAATTCTTTGGATGTTGGTTAGGATTCTGGCACAATTAAGGTACCAGAGTGAATGGTGGGTACCGACAAATGGCACTTTGATACTCAAGTCAGTAATAATTTCACCAAAATGATGAGATGTAGTAAATGCATATGTGCTACAATGATGTTAGTGGTATATATAGGCGTCAAAGCCAAGTTGAGATCCTTGGCATAAGGCCAAAGGCCCCTTGTGGGCAATTATATGCTGCTTTCGCATGGGTGTAAAATAACTCTACTCTTGGTTAAGATATTATTTGCCACTTGTGTGTGTAGGTGATATATTCTACTACTAGTGTTGACCTTGGTCAATGTTCATATCTTTAAGCTTTTTACAGTATTTGAGCTTGAAAGAGTTGTAATATGAATTAATTGGGGCTAAGAACAATCCGTAATAGCTTGGTTGTGCATGTAAGGTATGCATATCAAGTTATTTGCTTAAGTGGTTTAAATTGGATTTAATCTTCTGCATGTGTTATTTCTCGCATTGTTTTTTGTACATATTGAATGTCACCGCTTGATCGTTTATTCTTATTAGATGTTATCATTCAAACACGTTATATTTATCTTTTATTCCTTATGTAACACTTTATGCCTAGTAAAGGCTATAAAAAGGAGCAGCTCACTTGCTCATGTTCATCCTAGAGCCAATTTTTCTTGGTTAATCATTTTAATTATTTTTGTACTGTGGGGTAACTAGGATGATCAAGTGATTAATCTTGATACCTTATTCTTCTTAACTTTCTATACCAAATGGATAACCTTTTAATTTTTCTAACGACGTCCTTCTCCAACTTCAAGAATGATATAATCAAACTCATTGCTTGGTCCGAATATATAGTTTGGTCGAGGTGAGGCCCTTTCTAAGATAATTGAAGCGATTAAATAGTATTTGCCTCTAGGTTCTCCTTTCCCTACTAGTACTCAGTTAGGACTGGTTTCATCTTTCAAGGGATCTTTGTTTAGGCCTTCAACTTTAATTAGTCAAGTTTGTGGCATTATTGATGGAGAAAGATAGGAGAGTGTAGCATGTATCCTAATGTTAAACCTTTGGTGGCATTTTCCAAGGAAATATCATCATAGCAAAAAAAGGAGCTTCAACTTTATCCTTAGGAGGAAGCATGATTCTGCCATACTATGAAGACGAATGGCAAATACTAGCAACCAAACATTGGGAGACAAATGTCGTTGTACCTTATTATTTTTTATATATGTTTTCTTTTACGAAATTAGACTAGCCAAAATATTGTCCATAGACCAAAATGGCTTTCATTATATCATTGACCAGAATATAACTTTGTTCAGGGTTATATTTTACCCTCATAAATAAATGAGGCCTTCATTTAGACCTTATTAATGTTCTAACTTTGTTGATCGAAATAACTTCCACTGTATACAAACTAATGATTTCTGCTTTTCTAAACTTGTGATTACTAATTTGTTTATTTTGACATTCCCACATTTACTTGTAACTCAAGTTCCTATCACACCCCTTCTTTATCTGCAATACATTGACTTCTGCATCCTTTTGCCTTTTGCTAACATATGGCAATCTTTTATTAGGTTTTTTTTATTACTTAATAAATTTCATCTAATTTTTAAAGTTTTGTTATCATAAAAAACTTTGGGGCCAACAAACATCTTTGGTTCTAAAATTCTCTCCTTGTTTTATGATGACAAGCCTTTAATGATTTAATGAACAAAAGCAAGATAAGTGAGATTAGATCAAAAAAATGAAATGTAATATTATTTTCTTAACTCATGAAGGTTTACTATACTTATAATAAAAGTGTTATGACATAAGAGAAATATCAAAGCGCACACACACACATATCACTATAGCAAACATCAAAGCATAAGATATATTTAATGTAGTAAAAATGTAATAATATAGTATGAGATAGCGATACTCCTCCTTAAATGATGCATCAAACTTGAGTATATTTCACCCTTATTTAACATTATAAAAAAAAGTAAATATGTATATGTAATGCAATCAAAATTGTATAAGGATGAAACAAAAACATTGTTAATTAACTTGTCTGAGTACAAAAAGGTACACCATCATAGAGAAAGAACAAAAAAAGGCTATCATATAAGGTACTATCAAAGAAAATTAATAAGAGAATGTTTGATGTCTTACATATCACAATTGATTTAAGCTTGCAAGGCAATTCTAGTCTTAAGATGTTGTTTCCTAACAACTTGTAGCTCTTGCATAAGGTCGTTAGTTCTGACTAAAAGTTGGTGTTGTTGATAAATTCTAAGTTTACATTTGATCTCAAAGTTGACCATCTTAACAAAGTCTTTAGCTTTTACAAACAACTAAACCTTCTTAAAATAACTGGCATATTTGTGTGGGGAATTTCAAATGGGAAAAAAAGCTTAAACATTATCTTAGCTTTATAAAAAAAATGAATAGGGGAAAAGGACCTTTAAAAAAAAAAAAGAACCATTAATAAAAGCTTTGTGATGAGAGGTAAGATAACAATATAGATGTCTACGAAAAACAGAGGGAAATAAGAATACAAAAGAAAAGAACTTTTTGTGTGAAAATAATAAAGAGAAGCTAAGAGAAGGATGCTCTAAGATTTTATTAAAAATGATTATATAAAAAAATTAAAACAAAAAAAAAGGAGGGTAAAAGTAAAATCATGGTGATAAAGTATGTGAACATGCAATCTAGTTGCATTTGAATTGTCTTAACTTGGCACTCTAAGTTTATACTTCTACCTTTTTTTAGATAGGTCAAATGATGAGCATTCAAGTAATTTATGCTGTTTAAAATAATCATTCATCAACCACTTGATTTGATAGGTTGTTAGACCTCCTTCTTGATAAAAGAATCTCTTTGTTCTTAAATCATAATGTGTGGTGGACACTACTTTATATGTAAGAATAATTTTTGGGTCAAATATATTTTTAGTCCTTGCAAATATGACAATATTCATTTTTAGTCCCTCAAAAAAAATGTCTTCTTTTGGTCTCTCATTTATAAAAATGTGTTAGACGTAGTCCTTGTCCTTCACAAAAAATTGTCTCATTTTGGTCCTTCATTTATTGAAATAATGATTGTATATGACACATTTCTTTAAATGAGAGATCAAAAGGAGTCAATTAATATTTGAAGGATTAAAAGTGAACATTGCCTTATTTTTAAGGACTAAAAACACATTTAACCATAATTTATTTTTCCATTTTCCTCTTCCTTTTCAGTGGCATGGAAAAGTTTGGAGGAATTAGGCAAAATCCTAATTAGACAAAAAAATGTAGTTGGATCAAAACATCTTGAACTATTGCATTTCTTTCTCTAAGGTGAGTCACTTAATCTACTTTTTGTCTATTTTTAATAAAAATAAAATGCCCCTACTCCATGTTTTATTTTGCTTTGCCTTTTGTTTGTGGAATTAACCATTTACTTCTTTAGTTCCACGTGTTCTATATTTTCCCACTCCATGTTGCTTGTGTCCTACACTTTTACTCTTTTTTCTCATGCATATATATATATGTATGTATGTATCATTTTCTATTTCTTTTTTTTTACATTAGTAAAAGTATATTTTATATTTTTAATTTTTTACCACATTCAATTTTTAGTTGGAGGTGTTTATGTCTTTTCATGAATATTTTTTCTTTTACTTTCTACATAAACAAATAAGAGAAGAGAATAGTAATGGTGTATCTAGTAAACATTAATTTTTTGTGTACTAGTACACAAGGACTAAAAGGGAATAATAAAAGAAATAAAAAAATAAATATAAAAGATCTTTCCCTCGCTTGTTGTTTCCTCTACCTCCCCCAACCTCCACCACATGGCTGACAACATCCCACGATCAGATTGACCAATTGGTGCCATGCCACATGTGGTGTTGCTTGCATAGTCGAGGAAGCCAACATAACACCTACAAGCCATTAACAACACCCATCTTTCTCCACCCATTGAGTTAGCCATCATTGTCTTCAACCTCCTCCATTACCATTATTGAACTATCATCATATCCACCACACACGCCACCATCGAGGCACACTGCCACCCACTACAACTAGTTGAACACACATGCAAGCAGACCAAATGGAAGCCACCACACTTCCACCAAACCATCAAGATCACGTCACACAAGGCCATCGTCTCGAACAATCAAATGCCACCATCACTCGTACCATCACTAACCTACCATCATCATCCCTTCACCATCACCACCGTGTAGTCGAGGAGGTTAGCATTCATCACACACGCGCCGATGAGCTTTCTATTGTAGAGAGAAGGCAAGAAATCAGGGCCAACCTCACACTCATCACACTGGATCTGAGAAGTTCTTGCACTTGTACATTATAGGATTAAAAGAAAGGGAGAAGGAGGGTTGACAATGATGAGGGACGGGGAGAGAGAGGGTTAGCGGTAGTGGGGAAGGGGATGAGAGAGGGATTTTTTACTTTTCAATTTTGTCCTTTTAATCTCTATTGTCTAATTAAAAAATATTATATCTAATTTTTCATTATATATATATTGGGTACCGATGCAATATTTTTCAATCATGTATGTTAAATGGCACCGAAAAAAATCTTATCTTTCTCATTCTATTTTCTTTATCACCAAACAATTAAAAATTTATCTCATTTTTTACCTTTTCTTTTCTTTTCTCTTTTGTTCTTTCTTTCTCCTTTTTTTTTCTCTTTATTTTCTTTCCCCTCAAACATTGTCTTAAAAGATGGTCGTGGAGTTTATCACTTACTCTCTGTTTAGTTTAGAGAAAAGAAAATTTTAAATTTATATTTTTAAAAATATTTTTCTCTCTTTTCTTTTCATATTTTCTTTACATTATCTATATATATTTTTCTTCTCTTTATTTTTCTTCTTCTCATCTAAACATACTAGTAGTCTCATTTACGATTTACAAAGTGAAATATTTCTACTCCCATATGGCCGTAACTATTTCAGAAGGTATTATTGTGCTTTGTAGTTTTTATGTAAAGGTTGTCACTTTCATTATTTTTCAGAATACAACTTTCAGTTTTTACTTATAAAAATTCTAAAATCAAACCGTATGTTTTATATTTGTATGCTTGAATTTTATTTTTTTTACATTAATAAAATTAGAATCTAAAATCTTGTACATAGTATTTAGATCTCCCTCATTAAACCCACCATTAGGGATGTCAACGGGGCGGGGCGGATACGGGTAGTAGTTACCCGCTACCCACCCCATCCGATAAAATGTATACCCGTACCCGCCCCATTACCGCGCAGGTATCCGTTAAGCGGATACCTTAATATCCACGGGTATCTATGGATATCCGCGGGTATTTTTAAAAAATAAAAAATAAAAAAAATAACAAATTTATTTTATGTGTTGTGGACAATTATAAAGTGTTGTAAATATCACTTTAAATTTATAAATTAAAGAGTTATAATTTAAAATAATCACTTTAAACATAAATTTTAATTATTCTAACAATTTTTCTAAAAAGAATATAGTTTAAATGCTCACAAATTTATGTTCCTTTTCTCTTGTAATATAATTGTATAAGATTTCTCTCGTAATAAACAATCTTTTTGAAAATTTTGAATAAATTTATGTAATTTTATCTATATTAATATGTAAAGGTATTTAAGTAAATATATAATAGCAGGTAGCGGGTATCCGCGGGTACGGGTACCATGATATCCGTACCCGCCCCGTTAATAAACGGGTAGCGGGTATACCCGTTTAGAATATCTGCGGGTACCCATTTAAAGTACCTATTTTTTACCCGTGGCAGATTTTATCCACGGATATCCGCAGACACAGGTATTTTTGACATCCCTACCCACCATAGTGGGTATCGTATGCTTGAAATTTTAAAAGGAAGAAGTTGTTGGCCGGCTAATAATCAGAGGAACTGTACATGACTTCAATTGCAGGGAATGAGGGTATGTTGAGATATAAAAATCAATCTTAGTACAGCACAGCTATGGCCCCAAACGATGTTGCTGCCTTGCCGGCGCGAACTTTAAGTCAGGTTATGGATTGGTGTCTCGTTAATTGTCATTAATTAATGCTATTGCACTCAGAAAGGAAATTAAGATCGTGTGGTAAAATTAAAAGACTCAATACCAACTGTAATTAGTTTTGCCATAGAAAAAATAAACAAACTGCAATTTTGAGTGCAATTGGAATTTTGGATAGGAATTTTATATCAAATCCAAAGAATTAAATGACAATAGCATTTTTAAAATGATGAGAATTTTATAAGAGATTTTTTTCCACACAAAATAAAAGAATTTCACATAATACCTAAAATAAAAAAAATTTAGAATTTTTTTATTTTTCATAGTCTCGATATTAATACTCTCACCTCAAAACTTTAATGAGTTTTTTTCTTTCTCTTACTCCTCCTTTCTCTCTCTCTTTTACACCTCTATAAAAAATAAAAGCTATCAATACTAGTTAACTTCTCGTGCAACTTCTCCCGTAACAAACAAAACTTATTCCTCGTGCAACTCAAGCTAAACATAATAATACTAATTAAACTAACCGCATGATTTCCGGGCATCTCCTATGGAATCCATGGGCTAGTGGTACATGTATTTTTTTTTATAATATTATTTATTTAAAATATAAAAATAATGTTAGAGTTATTCATAATGTTTAGATTTATATATAATACACATCAATAAATAAAGTACTGAATCTCATTTAAAGAATTAAAGTATTAAAATTAGTATAACTTTTGCTTATAAATTATATTTTTAATCTCACCCTCAACACGATACTAACATTACTTTTTTAAACCTTTTTAAAGACCATATAAATTATTTATTAACTAAAACTAACATTACTTTTTTAAACCTTTTTAAAGACCATATAAATTATTTATTAACTAAAAATTATAATTAACTTATGTTTTAAACAATAATAGTTTTATCTGAATTATGTGTGATTAATACACTCACCTTAAAACATATGAGGAATTTTCAGTAATTTAATTAGAAGGTTGCTAATAAAATTTATTGAGCTTAAATAAGTTAAACATTGTATCTAAATTGGATTGAAGCTCAATTTATTTGAAATAATTAAAAACTTATTATGATATTTATTGAACTGTAAGTCAACATGGCCTTGATTACACACACAAAAAAATATGCCCTGGATTAAATAATTAAAGTATAATTTACACTATTTGTATAAATAAATAAGTGCTTATAGTTACGAGCATTCGTGAATGGATCTTCGTGCAAAGCAATGTTCAAATGACAAATATATGGTACTCTACTACTCTGTACATTTTCTTTGGTGTATCTCTTACTCTCAAATGATTGGAACTGATATGCCTTGAACGTCACTCCAAAATTTTCTGAATAGCAATGTGATATTGTGATCTGTCAGGAAAAATGCTAAACAAAAAGCATGCATTGTCAATGTCAGTGCGAACTAGTATAATGGAGACCCATTTCTAAGTAAAATATGCATAGCATGGGAAACGAGGGACCCCGCTCGTGTTCCGTTAACCCGTAAATCTCCTAAAAAAAAAAAGAAAAAGAAATAAGCAAATGAAAAATTGTTCTAAGTTTCTTATCATAATCTTAGCTTTAAAGGACGAAAACGTGGGTAATTGATTTCCTAAACTGACCCCCGCTTTTTCTTTACATTTGGAAGTGCAAGTTAAATAGGAACATTAGTCTCTATCTCTTTATATACAGAGGAGGGGGGGAAGGGATTAAAGCATAGTCAGGTTGGTCTTGACATTTTATTGATCTTAAAGCAAAACAATATATAAGTCTTTTTATATATACGTATTTTAAAATATAAATATATATTTTATAAAATAAATATACACGTAATTTTATTAAAAATAATATATTTTATTACATTAAACGAATAATATAGTTTTAACAAGTCTAAAAAAAATATATTACATTTTCATTAAATTTACCCCTATATTATCTTTTATTATCGACAAAACATTTTTTTCTACTCATAAAATTGTTACTTATCACTATAAAATAAAATATACAAATTATCATAAAAAGTAGTTTCTTCATACATTATGAGAAGAAAAAATCACTAATGATAATATCAACATTAACACTTTGTTTTGTGTAAATTGAATTAGGATGAAAGGAAATATGGAGGATGAAAATAAGATGAAGTTATTGACATTAGTACTTTTTTGAAAATTCTCATGCTCTTATTTTTCTTGAAGTGTGAAATCATTTTTTAATTCTTTTTTAAAAACTCTACTATTGAAATGTTTTGTCTTAAACTTTAAAAAATTAAATAAATTTTTTATAACATCAAATTTTAAAAAAATTGCTAATAACTAATTTTATGTCAATAAAAAATAATAGAGTAAAAGATTAATTTTTTAATTAATATAAAAATATTTTTATATAACTTATTTATTTCTTTCCATTTTTTTTACCATTCATTCAAACAAACAAGTGAAGAATTTTTTTTTCACTCTTTTCCTTCTTATTTTTATTCATCCAAACAATACATCTTTTTCACTCTATTTCTCTTTTAGTTCTATCCTTCTTATTTCTTTCCTCCTTATTTCGCTCCTAATCCAAATAAAACACAAGAGATAAAAGAATATATTTTTTTGATAAATGCATAAATTATATTTTTTTATCTTATCTTAATACTCTTTCTTCCTTTAAGAATACATTAGGATAACCAATGAGTAGTTCTTATAACAATAATGAATAATAATCAAATTTTTACTATATATGAAAAACCCAAAAATAACTATATAACTCATATGCCTAAATGATAAATGAAATGAAAAATTAAAAGCACTACAAAATTAAGAATTTAAAAGTTTGAGTTTTAAAAACTTACATGGAAAATTATTCTGATTGAGAAATCAAGAAAATAAATAGTCAAAAAAAAATTAATTAAAATATTTTTCTTTTTAAAGTTGTTAAATTTTTTTGGGGGTACTGATACTAGTATAATTTACACTAACTATTATATCATTAATAATTTTATATAGAACGTGAATTTTATTGATCCAATTGCTAAATTATATTTATATATTATCTTAATTGCTTGTATCAAATTTTATAAAAATTGAATAATAATAAGAAGGTAATCACATGATTCATCTTTTTGAATATTTTAAAAGTATATATTACATCAAATTTGGTGCATCTGTGTACATGAATATGGTATCAAATAATTTTAGATCAATATAAAACTTAATAAATGTGATTTATATGAAAGGAACTTTCAAACCAACAATGAGTTTTGAGATAAAATTATTCAGTTAAAAATTATTAAATAAAGGGTGTAATAATTGGTGTGTGCGCGTGTGTGTGTGTATAGGACCTATCATATGAGAATGACTTTCTTAAGAATGAAAATGATCAATTTCATGCCCTTAAATTAAAAAGAAGGTTGAGATTAAAAGCCTCACTTAAAAATGCACTTAGGTGGTGGTGTCACCATTGCCACCGCCACAACCACCACCTTTATTGTCATCACTCTACCATCACCATTGCTACCACTGCCACTGTTGTTGCCACACCACCTCCACCATCATTGTTGTCACCATCACCATCGCCATCTCCATCACTACCGCCACCACAGTCATCAAATGGCAATGTGATGACAGTGATGGCAATAGTGGTGTTAATAGTGATGATAGCAGTAGTGGTAGTAATAGTGGTGGTTGTGGTTTAAAGTGAGTCTTTAATCTCAATCTTCTATTTTAATTTAATGGTTGTGATTGATCATTCTCACTCTCACTTAAAAAAGTTATTCTCATATAATTCGTCCTATATATATAGAGAACAACTTCTATGAAAAGACTTGGTTATTATGAGAAATAAGAACAAACATTAACAAACGTTGGATCAAGATTAAAAATAATAGGCTACTGAGATTAAAACCCGATGATAAACATCACTTATGAGACCATCAATGTCAATATCGCCACCGCCACTTATGTTGCCCCTACCACTGCCTCCTCCATCGCCACCACATGACGGCGACAACGGTGGTGGTGGTGGTGGGGGGGGGGGGGGGGGAGTGGTAAGGGCTAGGGGTGTTCACGGATCGGTTTTGATCTAAAAAATCATCCGATCAAAAGCTTAAAATATATGCGGTTTGAATAGGTTTAGATTGTTCTCTTAAAAAAATCCGATCCGATCTAATCCAAAAAATGCAGTTTAGATTGGATCGGTTAATTCGGTTTTTGCTTTCAATCCCTTTCCTCTTCTTTCTTCTTAAATCAAATCACATTATCAATTTTTTAATAAAAATAGTAAAACACAAAACCTGCCAATTAACATATTATGGAAAAGATAAGATCACATTCACAATAATTAATAGCCAAAAATTAACACAAAACCTGCCAATCTGCCATTCAAGATAATAGCCAAAAAACAGTACATGGCTGTCATTTAAGATAATTTGCCATTCAAGTACATATTTAATTGCTAAAGCCTAAAATCATAGAAACATGGGCACTTGGACAGTATAGAGAATCTTAAGACTTAAAAGCATAAAAGTACATGTTTAAAACTGAAAAAAAAAGAGCCTAAAACCATATACAATATCACAATATAACAGATTACTAATTAACAATAGTCAACAACCAACTAAGAAGGCAACAACAAAATAGATTCAGCAACTACTCCAAGTAAAAGTAACAGCAGGCCAGCAGCAGTAACTAACAAAACAGATTCAGCAACTACTCCAAGTAAAAGTAACAGTAGGCCAGCAGCAGTAACTAAGTCTTCAACTCTTCTGAGGTACAACAGTACACAACATATTCAATTTGAGGGACAGCAGTACATAGCATATTCAATGCAGCCTGCAGAAAATAAAACATGATTCATTATAACATAATACACTGTAGGTTTAGAAAAAAAATGATGAATTAGAAAAATGATCAATTATACCATAGAGTTAGCTCCAACTCCAAGTGCAACAAAACTAATTAGAATCAGCATCAGAATTCTCTTCATTTAATTGTGAAATTAGGGACATGTTCTAAAATGATATAAGACATAATAATGAATATGAAAATAAATAAGTGAAAAATAAGTAAACAACTATGATAAAGTTTAATAAACAAAATACAATAAAAAATACCTAGTTTAAGATTTTCTAATTCATCCACTAGCTCTTCAACGTCTGTTGACATCGGGGAGGATCGACACCAATTTTGTGCACAAATTAGAGCTTCTAATGTCTTTGGGGTAAGAGAGCTTCTATAACAATTAAACACTCTACCTCTAGTGCTAAAAGCTAACTTTGAAGCAACAGTGGACATAGGCATGGCCAACACATCTCTAGTTATTTGGCCAAGAATGGGATATTTGCTGGAATTTATTTTCCACCAATTCAAAATGTCAAAATTAGTATTGGTTTCTTCTCCAAACCCTCCATGAGATACAAATTCACTTCATTTTTATTCATATTCTCATTAAAACTCATGTCCTTCTCAAACTCCAAAGCAAATGAAATGTCAGGTGCATTAATTTTAGCCATTTCCATTTCATAAGAGGCTTGTGCAGAATTTTCAGCCAACTGTCCTTTATTATCAAAAAGCCTATACACCTCAAACATTTTGTATAACGTCTCCTTTATCTTTTCACACAAAAATTCAGCAACTTCCTTCTCATAAATCTTGATTAAGCCCCACTTAACAAAATGAAATTTGTTTCGGGGATCAAGCACCCCAAGCTACAAAAATCAACATATTCATGTTTTTAACATTCCTCAAATACTTATCATATTTAGCTTTCATTTTTTCAGCCATGCTTCCAAGTAAAAGGTCAAAACTCCCTATCATTTTCTGAAATGTAGTTAATATCAAGTAGCGCTCATTGAAATATTGAGAAGAAGTTACAAATTTTGAACCTGATACCTTTTCAATGATATTAATTTTTTTTTCAAGAATTTAATAAAATATCTTGCATTATCCCAATCCTGATTACTTGGGATACCACCTTGCAACATCACATATTCAACACATTTCTCACTCAATCTTTTAAATGCTTTTTGAAACTTCAATGCACTTTCAAGCATGATGTAGGTGGAGTTCCACCTAGTGGGAACATCCAACTGCACATATGATTTATCTTGTATCCTAGCTTCCTTAATGCACATTTTAAACCTATCCATGCGACCAGGTGATGCACGAACATATCTCACTGCATTCCTAATTTTACTAATTGAAGAATTCCATTCCTTCAATCCATCATTGACCATAAGATTTAAAATATGTGCACAACACCTAACATGCATATGTTCTCTTTTAGTGGATGTGTATTCCAATCCTCCATTCTACTTTTTAAATAAGAGATTGCAACATCATTTGAGTTAGCATTGTCAACTGTGATGGTGAAAACTCTACCTTTTAACCAACTCTCCAAACATTTCTCAATTTTTCTACCAATTATTTCTCCCTTGTGATTCTTAATTGAACAAAAGTTAAGAATTCCTTTATGCAAATTCCAATTTTCATCAATGAAATGTGCTGTAAGATAAAGATAACTTAAATTTTGCACGAAAGTCCAACAATTAGTCGTGAGGCTAACACCTTGATTTGAGTGATTGAACACACTTTTTAATTTATGTTTCTCATTTAAGTAAAGACTCTAACAATCCTTAGCAATGGAAATCCTCCCCGAAATTGAGAGTTTAGGTTGCACAACACATAAAAAAATGAAAGCCTTCTCCTTCAACAAACTTAAAAGGTAGCTCATCCACAATTATCATCCTAGCTAGAGCTTGTTTACATGCATCAACATCAAAATAAACACCAGTAAGAACACTACTATTTCCCTTTCTGTCTTCCTTTTTCAATTATTGAAGGGAAAGAGATTGTTGAGTGTGATTAAGAGACTCTTTGGGAAACTTTCTACATTAGTTCAATAAATGGTTTTTAAGATTGCTTGTACCATTTCTATGTGAATTAGATGCATAGGACGGCCCACACCATTTACATTTAGCTCTAGGTTTAGCAGAATCATCTTTTACAAAATGATCCTAAGTCCAAGATCTAGTTTGAGGGGGTTTTTTGTTACCTAGATCTCCAGGATTAGCATTTTTTGTCATCACTACTTGTGCTTCTCCTTCTTTGACTTTCCTATTCTTTGGAGCTTTATCAACTATGGACCCTCCCTTTTTGTTTGAATCACCTTGTTGCCCTTGCCCATCTATAACTGTAACAGGTGATTCATTTGAAGCTCCAGTAGACTGATATACTACAATCAATCTGCCACTGTCGCTAGTTTTCAGCCTGTAACGTAGGAAAATAATGCATTACCCATCAACACATATAAAAAAATAGAATATATTTAATAAAAAGAATTAGACCAAAAGTCCAAAAATTGAAAATGGTAATTGATACCTCCATGGTAATGATATTGTAATGGATGATTATGCCAAAGAAACTGAAAAACCAATTTCAAAAAAATTATTAGGCAACTAATTGTTCCATCGTTATTAAGTTGGCATAATATAACTCAGTAGGAAATTAGCAATAACACAAACTAATTGTGTGAGACAATGACAAGCAAATTCATTATTAAATTAGAGTAGATAGGATGCAAAATAAATATCAACCTGTAGTTAATTATCATACCAGATCAGAGAGTTAAATAGCTGAACTGTTCACCAATGAGTTCCAAAAATCAATACAAAATCAATTTTACAAACCTGTCAACCGTGCGTGTACTGTGACCAATTTCCTTTGTTTTGTGTCCAGTTTTGGCACCAAGATGATTCTTTGCTGTCCTATTTAGGCTTTCACAATTTCACCTAATTGTTTAAAACAAAACAATGCATTACATTCTAAAAAAATTTTGCAACGCTAAAATAAGTACTCCTTTTAATTGTTGTATGATTACCCATCCCCATTATCTTATTGTTGTTTTATTAAGTCCTGAAAGCTAGAAGTCTTAATCTGGAAAATAAATTGCAGCCAATTGAGATTTGGTTAAGAATTAATGTGCAAGGTAAAGATAATACTGGTTTATGCTGACATTTTGCTGGATTTCTCTTCATATTGCAAGAATTCAAAAGCAAATACTTCAATAATTAAACCAAGGTGTTTTAAAATGTCAAACGTGTTTCCATGGATATCTTTGCAAGGGAGGAAATAAAGCCATGTTTACTTCTGGGTTCATGATGAAGTGCATTTTTTCTTCAACTATTTCCATAAGTATTAAAATGGACCTTATATATAGAAAACATATTAGGTTTATGTATTCTATACACCCATCCGTAATAGATATTTTCTTTCTTGGACAACCAATGAAAATAAGCGAAAAGGAAACATAGACAGCAAACCAATTTGACTAACTCTATAATTATAATCTTTGTATCTTACCAGTAAATGTAAGACGTTTAGGGAGATGTCTAATCGCAGCAACCTAGAGCTTTTCTGGCAGAAGACAATTGCAGAAAGAACCTAAAAGGTTAAACCACAGACGATCAAATTACAAGATTAGGCATTTAGGCATGTGTAATAACCTAGATTCACAAATAAAGCCCAATTATAAGCATGTTTGTGTCCTTAGTTTTGAAAAATCTGACTCAAATCACCTTACCCCTTTTAACATCTATTCCTCTTCTTCTTAGCAAGCAACCTTTAAATTTGATCACAAGGAAATTATTCTTTTTGGAAGATAACTCATTGGATTTATTATTCATTAATAGAATTATGTACATCAAAACAAATGACTGAAGACATTGGATGTGGGAAATAATTAATCATGCTTTTTAGTATGAGAAAAGGTTAGACTGCAAGTTGATTTGCTCATTGGTTAGAGCACCTCTTAATATGGCACAAGGAAAAGAGTTGAAATAAGTAGCAAAACTTTTTACTTTTGCTATTATACTTTGTGAGTATGTTCAAGACTAATTATCTTTACGCCAACACTAATGTAATTGCTTGAAATTTGATTCAAATAATACTTGGGTGAAGCTCAACTGCTATACAAATTTTATTTTCCAGCTTATTACCAAAGCCACAGGCCATAACATCTTCAGTGTGATTTTTGCAAATAACCTTGAGGCCAGTACCCCCGTGGTCAGTACCTCTATGACCAGTCCTGTCAAAGCAGAGGAAAGAAAGACAGATAATTTTGGCACAGGTTCAAATTACTGGGATAATGACTATGTTAGAAAAAATGAACACTTACTGTTACTGAGATAGGTAAGGGTTCAGACTTCAGATCAAGCTAGTGGCCACAACGGAAAAAAAAAGCATTTAAAATGGAAGTAACAAAGTCCAATTTTTTTAAGAACAAAATGATAAATATTAAGTTTTATGTGCATTTGATATGAAGATGAACATTTGTTCCAAATCAAATAGCAAACTCAGCAAATAGCTACAACAAAAAACAATTTTGATAAAGGATAGAAACAAAAAACACAAATAGGGATTTGAGGAACGCAAACAATAGATGCTACTTGCTGAAAAGTGAAAACATGTTCTTTCACACCAGCAAAAAGGAGAAAAAAACAAAAGAAAGGAGGAACATAAAGAAACTTGAAAGCAGGAAAAGAGGAAGAACAATACCTATTCAAGGGGCTGAGAGCGGCGATGACGCGGAACTTGAAAGGGGGTGAGTCACGACCGTGGGCGGGCAAATAGAAGAAGGAGCGCGTGTGTGAGTGAAAATGGAATTAGGTCGCCCTAGGATTAGCTCCTTTTTCTTTTTTTACTTCGTATTTGCTAGTCTAAAACACATAGCATTGAAAAATATAACTCTAATACTACAATTTCGGTTTAGTTTGGTTTCAGAGATGTAAACTGCAAACCAAACCAAACCGATCGGTTACACTATAAAACAATCCAACACCATCCAAAAAAATTCGGTTTGCTTTAGTTTTTAGTTTTTGGATCGGTTATCAGTTATTTTTTTGGATCGGTTTGTATTTGAACACCCTTAGTAAGGGTTATGCTGGAGGTGGCAATGGTAGCAGCGATGGTGGTGGTGGTGGTCGCGTAGTGGTGTCGCGTTAGTGGTGACAACGGTGGTGGTAGTGGCAATGGTAGTGACAACATTGATGATCTCATAAGAGGTGTTTATAATTAGGTTTTCATTTAAGTTGTTTATTATTTTTAATTTTAATCCAAGGGTTGTTATTGTTTGTTCTCATTTCTCATAATAACCAAGTGTTTTCACAGGAGACACGCTCCATGCACACACATATACAATATATATATATATATTTATATATATACACACACACACACAATATATATATAGAGAGGAGGAGGGAGAGGGAGAGAGAGAGAGAGATTAAGTTATTCTAAAGGTTTGTTTGATTTTTATAAAACATGTTATTAGACAACATAAACATAATTGTTCTATGTTTGATTTAAGTAAAGATCATGGGATAACACAAATCAAGAGAAGATGGACAGGACAAAAACTCAACTTTTTGTTACTCAATAAACCATAAGACAACTTTTTGTCCCCAGTGCAAAATACTAAAAACACAAAAATACCCATACTTATTTTTCATTTAATAACTATATTTTCTTTCTCTTATTTCTCTTCCACCACCGTCATTGTTGCCACCACCATTACTACCACCAACACGACCATCACCGTTGCGTTGCTACCATTAACGTCGTCATCATCGTCACCACTACCATTGTCTTCATCGCCACCACCATTGACCACTGATACAACCACCCCCACTGCCAAGCTAGCACCACTATTGTTGCTACTGCCACTACACCACTACAGAAAAGGCTTTTTAAATCGATTTTACAACCGATATAAAAGAAATTAACATTTTAAATTGTTAAACGAACTGATGTAAAAAAACTTTTTAAATTGGTTCCACTAGAACCGATTTAAAAAGGGAACCAATTTAAAAAGTGGACTTTTAAATCGGTTAATGGACAACCAATTTAAAAAGTTTTTTTTTAAATACCTTCATTGTTTTCACAGATACAACCAAAACCTGATACAAACAGATACCACAGAAATAGCAAGAGAATTCATTTATTAGAATTCAAAATTCATTTATTAACCAACAAAACTTCATAACATATTTGAAACATATGAAATTAAAACTACTATTTTTTTCTCTCTCTAATGTCATTCTAAACAAACTATCTATTACTTATTTCAATAAAAAATTTGCCCAACGTCGACGAATGTCTAGTAAGTGCTCATACGGGAATGGTTCCCTATCAATGAATAACTGTAACATAAAAAATAAGATAAATCATTAGTCAACCACCTACAATAATAAGTATTATTGTAACTTAAAAAATTTATATTACCTTGTCCCATGAATCCACAATATCTGCTAAAACTATGGTCAACATATGTTTCATAACATAATATCCGCACTCATAGCTCCCTACTTGTTTGTTAGCCTACCAATGAGAAGTTTTTTAGAAATGATTGTAAAAACAATTACAAATTGTAATAGAATATGCAGTTGTAAATTACTTACATAAGGAAAAAACAAACTAGGCTTCCTCTGTAGTGACATGTGCCTACCCGCCAATGTTTGATATCCAATCATGATTCTGATTAAAAAATAGATATACAAGACATGTTATAGGTTTCATAATTACAATATAAAGCATGAATGAAATATATTATAAATAAAGAATTACCTTTCTATTAATTGTTTCAAATCTTTGTTAGGCTTCTTATGCAACGAACACAATAAGGCCACAGTATTGTCCCTAGAACAAATAATTAACAATTGCCAATGCGAGCTGTTTGCAAAAAGAATATATGTGATAAGATTCAAAAATCATTTAAAATCATTTGGGTAAGAAATAACTTATACTTACCAATGCAAGTATGGTGTTAGGTAACACTATTTTTGTCTATTATACATCCAATTCTGAATGTAGGCCTAAGAATCTTCATCCTTATTCCCTATCTTCTAAATAGGCAATGGGTTAATAAATCCATATACATTTTTTCGACCCTTTGAGAAACAAAGACGATGCATGTATCTAAAATATACAAAAGAATATTAAATATAATATTGAGATGCGTATTTAAGATATTAACAAAAAAATTAAAGTTACAGCAACCATAATTGAAGAACTGAGATATTTAGCATGTCATTGCCAGTACAAATTTCCAATACATCATTCTAGGTGATCCATAGGTCTACACCACTAGGTCTGCCAAGGAATGTCAGGTTCCCAATCTATTTGAACAACATCTTTCCCCATACTAGATGCCACTTTCCACAAGCGTGTTATTGGATCAAATTTAGGTTTCAATTTTTTGGGTGGAACATCTTTCTTAGACGGTTGAACATCCTATAAAAAAAATGCAAAATAAGGTTATAAAATACATTCAAGTTATTTTAATTTGTAATAGAAAAAAATTTTATTTAAGATGACTTATGAATATATCTTGACTGATGTGACTTTTATAAGTCGTCTCAGCCATTGAATGAATTGTTTAGGTGCTTGTCCAACAGTCTGAACCTCCTCGGTGGGTATAGGAACTTGAGCATGTGCATCCCATATTTGTTCAACCACTACCCTCGCCATATCATCCTCAACAGTCATATGGTGTATGGTGGGCCCCAAGTTATAAACTCTCCCAAAAGTCACTAAACGAATAGGCCCTCCATCAACATATAACTGACACTGCTCATGGATATCAGTGTTAGTCTCCTCCCCAGAAGGATCAATAGCAGCACAGCTTCCCTTTGTGTTGACACGTACAAGAGAATAAGCTTGTTCTGTTTGAACATTTGTATTTTGTTGTGAAAGACCCAAAGATGTCAGCTCCTCTTTAATCTCCCATCTCAACTGCTCATTAAGCTCATTTCTAATCTATTGCCTAATTCACTCCACCTCTTCCCTGGTGACAATTCCGAAGTTGGGCCCACTATGTGAGGGTGGTCCGTAATAATCACAAATGTCAACACCTCGTCCAGCTGCATGAACCCTACCATGATGCTCTGGTCTCCCAATAGCTGTTGTTAATACATCCTCACGTCCATGAGGAACAAATGTTCCCTGTGAGGTTTGCTCAACTAGTGAGTCCTACAACATTTAATTCAAGAAATGTGTAAAAAATATAGCGTATGAAGTTACAATTATAATTTGAAATAAAAAATGACTTACAATCTTTTCAGCAACAATGCGTGTCTCGTTTGATATATATCCACTTGATTGCAGCGTGTGGGCCACCTTCCATTTATCCTATCATTGCAGTGGTGATGGAGGACCAATATCTTTAGTAAAACTAGATGTCGAGGCTTCCAGTTGACGTTGTCTCGGCTTCTCCATCATCATATTTTACTTAAGCAACTTATATCCGCTACGAGACAATTTGTGAGGGTGGACATTCTTGGATGCAATCGCTTGTCCTTTTTTTCTCTTCTCCTGCGTATAATAAGACACTATTAAATTGAATAAAAATTAATCAAATGTTGTTGTATGATTAGAAAAATATGATTGTAACTAAACCTGGAAGACAGAATCTTCCCAGCTTTCAACAAACTTTGTCTACGTATCCTTATTCAAAAATGCATACTTCTTACAAGGAGAAGTGTATTTCAACTTTCCATATATGTATCTCGTAGTGAGCTGTGTCTTAAATGCCTTCCAACGCTCAGCCGCAAGTGAGAGCAACTTCTTTCTCAACATGGCATTATGTAGAACATCATAAGTCAACTATAAAAAAAAATTAAATCGTTAATGTGTGATAATAATATGGTTAAATATAATTTATATATTTAAAATTATAGAAATAAAATACCGTGATAGTTTGCCATATTTGGTTCTTTACACTTTCTCCTCCACATGGTCCCAATACTCATAAAGGATAGAGACCTTACTCTGAGCAAGAATGCCCATAAAACTAATGAATTTTGTGGCGTTTTCCCCTTCAGGTGCCCCACTAAGCATGTCTACCTGAATTGGTATCAGATGGTCACCAACTCGACTAAGAGTCAGTTCTTTTAGGCGTGTACCTTGTCTACCCTTTTTTTTGGCAGACTTATAAGATAGGTTACCAGAAGAATTAGTCATGACCTGTTTGGAAAAGAAAAAAAATTGTCAGTGCCGTCATTGGAGTAGTTTGAAATTTTCAAAGATAAACATAACGATAAAAAGAATTAAACAATATAATAAAAATTCTATAATGTCAACAAGAATATATAACATAAACATAAATAAGTTACTAACATTGTTAAGTATGAATGTTTTCCCATATTCTTTCGTGATGATCATCACGTGTGGCATGTACATCATCCACTTCATTTTTATCAATAAAAGTCGGGATTTGTGTTGAGAAAGAAGGAATCTCAATAAAATCAGAATTTGAGTCTTCTTTTTCATGACTAGCATGCACACTTCTTCCTTGGAGAACCATTGACCATCTCTTGTTAGAAGGACCACTAACATAAAAAACTTGTTTTGTTTGGTATGCCATAATAAAAGGCTCCTCCTTATAACCTACCTTGCTAAGATCGACCAATGTGAACCCTAACTCATTGGTTTGTACCCCGGTGTTACTGTCAACCCACTTACATTTAAACACAGGTACTTTGAATTTTGTGTAGTCAACTTCCCATATGTCTTCGATAACTCCAAAGTAACACATGGATGCCATAACAGGGTTTTTATCTTTTGAACTAGAGAAGTGCATGGACTCAGCCATAACCATAACCTCGCTATTTTGCACGGTACTTTTCCCATCCAATGACTTTGTATAGAAGGAGAAGTTGTTGATATCGTATCCAGTCTAACATATGACATCAAAGTTAGGTCCATGTGCTAGCCATTTTAATGTCTTAGAAGCATTATCATCATTCACAACTTGTTCTTTAAACCAGTTTAAGAATGTTTTGTTATGCTTAGTCAATTGCCATTTCTCCGGCATTCTAGGATTATTTTTCTTGACAATGTTTTTGTGAGCAAAAAAATATGGTTCAACTTCATTAGTGTTATTCAATATGTATAAATGTGTTTGTAGAACTTCCTCCCAATTCATTTGTTTAACGTTTACACCTCGAGTACCCTTACCAAAAAATCTTCCCTTATAACGAGATGTTGGAAGCCCTACAGGTTCAGCTTGTGATAGGTATTCTGTACAAAACTGAATGGCTTCTTTAGCAATGTACCTCTCAACAATAGATGCTTCTGGACGGTATGGATTCTTACTATACCCTTTCAGGATCTTCATATATCATTCAACAGGATACATCCACCTTAAATAAACCGAACCATAAATTCTAATCTCTCTCACTAGATGCACAATTAAGTGAACCATGATGTCAAAAAATGAAGGAGGAAAATACATCTCTAACTAGCACAATATAATAGCAGGTTCATTGTCCAACTCATCCAACTTCATAGGGTCAATGACTTTGCTACATATGGCATTAAAGAATAGGCACAATCGCGTAATGGTTTCTTTAACTTTCTTAAGCAATATATCACGAATAGCCATTGGTAGGAGTTGCTGCATCAAAACATGGCAATCATGGGGCTTTAACCTAACTAATTTGAGATCTTTTAGTGACATAAGGCTCTTGATATTTGAAGAGTATCATTGTGGCACCTTGACTCCCTGCAGACACTTACAGAAACTTGTTTTCTCTTCTCTTGACAAGGTATGACATGTTGGATGCAAATATGTCCGCTTACCCACTGACTGTGGACCTAACAGGAGGCATATACCCATCTCAACCAGATCTTGACGAGCATTCAAACCATCCTCCGTCTTGCCTTTAATGTTCAAAAAAGTGCCAATTACACTATCACACACATTTTTCTCAACATGCATGACATCTATACAATGTCTAACATCTAGATCGCACTAGTATGGAAAATCAAAGAATATCAACTTTTTATTCCACAAGGTGTTTTCAGTAACTCTCTTGTGGATCTTTCCAAATTAGACGTTGAAGTCCTTCACCCGTTCATAAACCTGCTCACCAGTTAAAATGTGTGGTGCAATACCATCCTCCTGACATCCATTAAAGGCTTTTTTAAGTCTATGATATGGGTGATTAGCCTTGAGAAATTTTTGATGCCCAGTGTAAACTATTTTCTTTCCATGTTTTAGTTATACATAACATGTGTCTTCTTCACAGATAGGACAAGCGTTATGTCCCTTAACACTATATCCATTCAAGTTCCTATATGCTGGAAAGTCATTGATGGTACAGAACAACATTGCACGCAACATGAAATTTTCACGATGATAATCGTCATACACATGAACACCTTCATCCCACAACATTCTTAAATCTTCAATCAAGGACGTAAGTAGACATCTGTGTCATTTCTTGGCTGTCTTGGCCCCGTAATCATCATAGATAGCATAACATATTTTCGCTTCATGCATAACCAAGGAGGCAAATTATAAATAATTATAAGAACAGGCTATGAACTGTGCTTACTGGATAAGTTCCCATAAGGATTCATTCCATCTGTAGCAAGTCTTAGCCCAAGATTTCTTGCCTCAATCCCAAAAATTGAAAACAAATGATCAATTCTCTTCCATTGCGGAGAATCTGCAGGATGGCAAAGTTGTCCATCACATTTTCTCCCATCTATATGCCATGTATGGTTCTTCGCGTCATCTACATTGGCAAATAATCGCTTAAACCTTAGAATTATTGGAAGATACCATAATACCTTAGTAGGGGGACCCTCTTTTGTGCTCTCATCAATGTTATCACCCTTCACTTTATACCATGATACGCCACACTTAGGACACTTGTGCAACTCTTCAAACTTTTCTCTGTACAATATGCAATCATTAGGACACGCATGTATTTTCTTGTATTCCAATCCCATCGAACACAACACCTTCTTTGCCTCATAGTTACGTCTTAGTAACGTGTTACCTTCTGGAAGCATTTCATTCAACAACTCAAGCAATTCAGTGAAACTTTTATCACTCCACCCATTTCTTGCCTTGACATTCACTAATCTTAACACCGCTGACAACCATGTGAATTTAGTACACCCCGGATATAGAGGTTTATTCACATCACTGCACAAAGTATCGTACACTTAAGCTCGTTGAAAAGACTCTGGTTCAATATCACAGATCATGTCCTCTAGTCGATCATCTATAGGTACATCGAATTAATTCGTTTGAGACATATTAGCATGTCTAACAATTCACTATGCCATGTCCATGTTGCATAACTCTTGCAAAAGCCATCACAAAGGAGATGCGCCCGTATTTGCTCAAGTTGCAATCATCTCTCGTTCAAACAATTAACACAAGGATAATAAAAGAACCCACCACTATCAGGAAGATTTCTTTTAGCAAATTGGATAAACTCTTCCACTCCATTTTGATACTCAGCAATTATGTGTCTAGAATTAACCTAACTACAATCCATAACTTCCTTCTGTGATCCACAAACCATATCTTAATGCATGTAAATCTCACTTTTTTAATACAAGGAGTGGTCCTATCCCATTCAGAAAGTCATTTTTTAAAACTTGATTAATACGTATTGGTTTAGTCATATTTTAAATTTGACAAATTTCGGCAGCATTACGCATTGGTCTCCAAGTACACGAAATGAAAGTGGTGACATCAAGTTCACCGCAATCAAGTATGCACCCGGAGACACAACACGAAATGAGTAAACCGAAATTTAATCAAATTTGCGATGAGATTTAACCATTACATATTAATAAAGTATAAAAAAATGGACCTTTCTAAACTGTCCAACCGGATAATTCAAGATTCAATACAACAATTACCACTTTAATCATTGTATTAAATCTCAAACGGGAAACTAAGATTCGCTCATAATGCATAAATTCAATAGAAAAACAAAACACAATTAAGCACACAATATAATGTATATAATTTATACACAAAACCAAATTCAATAACAAAACCAAATGTCAATTTCATGCAATGCAATCCAATCCACAACAAATTAAATCTAATACTTAAGAGTTCGCTTATCTCATACAAAATTAGACAACGACGACGTTTGTTTCTGGCATTATATATAATTAATTATAGAACTTTGGGTTTAAAACAAAATATAGTTACATTAATTATACTAGTATTTTAGCCTGTGCATTGCACAGGACAAATGTTTATTTTATATAATTAAAATTTATAATAAATAAATACTCATAAATATACAAACTATATTATAATTAAAATTTATAATAAATAAATATTTTAGAACATATAGCTTGTTAAACCATATTTAGTGGCAATTAATTAATTGCTAACGTATAATTAAATTACCTTCTTACTTTTATTCTTTTTCATTGCTTATTACTAACTTACCTAAAATAATCGATTTCACTTAATTCTATCTTATGTAATATAATCATCAACACTTAAAATTCTTACCACATATTTATATAAGTTAATAATTAACTTAAACAATTTATCTTGTTCTTTAAAGATTTATAAATTTATAAACATATAAAGAATTACACTTTTCGTATATATATTAATAAACATTTTCAACCATATATAACCTTTATTAATTAATTTCATGTAACAATATAATTAACATAAAAGATTAATTTCAAATTAATATTAAAAATGAAACAATCATATTCACATAATTAACGAACTAATGTAAACTAATGTAAATCATAACGAACCAAATGAACTAATATAAACATTATGAACCGAATGAAATTAAAATGACTAACCAGTGCGCAGACTTCCAAACTTAGCAATGGAGCACGTTCAACAATAGTACTCCTCCACCAACAGCAATGGCGTGAGCTAGCTCCAAACAATGCAAGCTTGGCATCAGGCTCGCACTTCAACAACAGCGACGGTGCAGATGCAACGATGACGACGGTGTAGGCGGAGGCGACGATGCAAGCACGACAGTGACGAGTCCCATAGTGACGGCGTGCGCTACATCTCCTACTCCTTCTAAAATGCAACGGCGAAATGAGGGGCAGATGGGGAGGAGAAAGCTTTTCATGGAGGAAATGAGGGGCGGATGGGGAAGAAGAAAGCTTCAATGGAGCAAATAAGGGGTGGATGGAGGAGAAGAAAGCTAGAAGGGAGGAAATGGGGAAGAAGAAGGTTGCTAGAAATGAAAAGGAGAGGCGCGTGAAGGCCAAAAAAGCCACTTTTTAAACTGGTTGCAGCAGAACCGGTTTAAAAAGTTGGCGCAAATATTATTTTATTTTTAAAATTGACTTTTTAAAACGGTTGGATTTGAATCGATTTAAAAAAGTTTGTTATAATTTCAAAAATGCTATTGCGTTTCTTTTTTAAACTGGTTTGATATTAACCGATTTAAATTCTTGCTTTAAAATCTGTTTCATGTAGTAGTGCTAACACCACCATTGACATCACCGTCGCCACACCACCACACACCATTGTCCTTGCCTCCACCACCACCATCGTCACCACAACCACTGTCGCCATCATCGTATTAAAATAATTAATATGAATTATATTAAGATAATTAATATTCATAAGGGTAATGCAATAAATTTTACATTATTTTGCTTATGTTGTCCATTGTCTACTAAGCAATGCATAAGATAAAAAGTTATCCTGTAACTTAAGTATTTGTCCTGTATTATTCTCCTTGTGTTGTACTTTAGTGTGTATCAAACACACCATAAAAGTAATTCTTGATAGAGTTACTATGTTCAACAACTCTTTAAAATTTTAAAAAATATTTGATACTCCATTAAATAAATCTAATTTAATGTATAATATACGTTTTAAAATGTAAATAAATATTGACTATAGAATTATTTAGCCACAAATGTTTGATTTATATAAACTTGAGTATGAATAATTGTTGAAATAATACAAAACTATTCAATGAATGAATTATTGAAATTTAATATATTCATAATGTTATTGAATATAGTACCTTTATCAAGAATTACTACTTATATAACTTGATCCTTCCTCCTTCCTTCTCTCTCTCTCTCTTTATATATATATATATATATATATATATATTGATTGTATCCATTGAGCAAATATAGGTTCGATCAAGATTTGTTTCTTTAGAGCACCAAAAGCAAGCATGACATCATTATGAACATAAAGTCTTATAGTATGGAACCCCAAAAAAAGGCTAGCTTAACTTAAGTGGGATATGATAGCTTCTTTATGGTCTAACATTCTTGCCAAGACATTATCTTCATTTTGTTCTTGATTATAATCTCTAATAAAAAATATAGCTCCATGAGCAAAATCCCCTGTCAAAATAAACTCTGCTATATATTAATGATGAGTATATAATGTAGCTTGAGTAGTAAAGTCTTGCGCTATAAACGTATAAGCAAGTAAAGAGTACATGTGTTGAACTACCAAGGAAGTAATTACCCCTAAAAAGGCTAGAGCAAGACCTAATTGAAAATGAATTAAATTATTGATTGAGTCATAAAGACCCTTATGTCCACGCCCTAATCTACCCCCCGAAGGAGTATGTGCTTCTAAAAGATCTTTTATACTGTGACCAATCCCGAAGTTAATTCTATACATATGGCCAGCAACTAGAAAAATAAATGCAATAGCTAAATGATGGTGTGCAATATCGGTCAACCATAAACTTCTCAAGGGGTTATGGTTGACCGATATTGCACATCAACGTTTAGATATTGCATTTATTTTCATTTATTTTTCTAGTTGTTGGCCATATGTATAGAACTAACTTCGGGATTGGTCGCAATATAAAAGATCTTTTAGAAACATATATTCCTTTAGGGGTAGATTGGGGTGTGGACATAAGGGTTTTTATGACACAATCAATAATTCAATTCATTTTCAATTAGGTCTTGCTCTAGCCTCTTTAGAGATTATTACTTCCTTGGTAGCTTAACACGTGTACTCTTTACATGAGTTTATAGTGCAAGATTTTACTACTCAAGCTATGTTATGTACTCATCATCAATATATAACAGGCTTCATTATGATAGGGGCTTTTGCTTAAGGAGCTATATTTTTTTATTAAAGATTATAATTGTTAAACAAAAGGGTTGGATTTAAGAGAGGGGGTGAATTGGATCTTTCAAAATTTTCAAGAATCCTCAATTTCTTTTCAATTATGAATAACTAGATTTTTCAAAAACTTTGAATCTTATTGATTTAGTTATACAAATGAAATAGAATTGGATCAATTTATCTTGAACTTTTCTATGCAAAGATCTTTATGATTTTGAATGTAAGTGATCAAGATACAATATGCTAGCAAGAGAGTAGAGGAAAGAGAGAGAGGAAACAAGATTTATACTGGTTCGATCACTACCACTGTGATCTACATCCATTTTCCAATCAAATCAATTGGTGTTATCACTAAGTAATTCAAATGTTTACAAACACTATGCACAAACACAAGAATTACTATCAAACAAATCACACAATCAAGTTTCTTGAACCCTTTCAAGAAAAGCTTGAATCCCTTTCTTATGGAACCCTACCACAAAGAGGTTATGAGAGACACCCTCTCAAGAACGAAAATCAATTTAGAAGAAGGTTAGATATCACCTTAGTCTGTGATAGATGAAGAACAATGAAGAACCAATCAACTTTACTAAAAAAAAGACTTTTCTTTATCCCCAAAATTGATCCATGATGAGCTCCTTGATCTTTGATCTAAAACTTGTAGTGGAGTAGAAGAATAGTATGAATTCTCTCTAGAAAAGCTCTCTCTCAAATTTAGAAAAGTAAAGTTGTAGAAGTGTTGATGAAAAACTCACAAATGTTCACTTTATATAGAGAGCTCATTGGAATAACTAGTTATATTGTCATGTAATTAGTTATTTTGTTATTAGAAATATGGAAAATGAAGTTTGAATGAGTTTAACTAGTTATTTCCATTTATAACTAGTTAAAACAGAGCCCATTCGAATTTCCTTTTACTGGAATAATTGGTTACATAACTTTGTAACTAGTTATTTTCATATAGGACAAAATAGCTTTATATTATGTAACTGGTTACAGAATTATGTAATTAGTTACTACTGAAATAACTGATTACATAATGTTGTAACTAGTTAAAACAAAAACATGTAACTGATTACATATTGATTTAACTAGTTAAAACAGTGTATATTTTTACTGTTTACATGAAATTAAATGATTTTAATCGATTACAAAGCTAACTTAACCGATTAAGTGGTTCTTTAATATAAGATTGAGTAGTTCTAAAGCTTTAGTGTGTAGTCCTTACTTCCTATCAATTTAAAAACAAGTTTTATCAAATTGTTTCTCTTCAAATTCAATTTTAGACTTATAGAAAATATATTTCCACTTTGTTAACCTTTAATTCTTAAATCTTGAGCTCATTACCATCAAACCATTAAGGATAGAGATAAATCATGCAAGACCACACACACACACATGCATAAACATACATTACAACTTTGCGCTCATCAAGAGGCTAAATCATCAAAACTATATTAATTTTCCTCGGGACAAGAGTAATCTTCTTGTTTCTTCAATAATCTAGAACAAAATGATGATAATGTCTTGGCAAGAATGTTAGACCTTAAAGAAGTTATCATATCCCACTTAAGTTGGGCTAGCCTCTTTCTAGGGTTCCATACTTTGGGACTTTATGTCCATAATGATGTCATGCTTGCTTTTGGTACTCCGGAGCAACAAATCTTGATCGAACCTATATTTGCTCAATGGATACAATCTATACACACACACACACACACACACACACACACACACACACATATATATAAGGAGAAATACTATATATGAATATTATCATGCTTCGTTAATTAATAAATGTGATGAGCATTATAATGAACACACTTGCAATTGGTATCATTATGATGAGCATACTAATAATGGGTATGGCCTATAATTTTGCATAAGTTATAATGTTTTGATTGAATTGTCTCTCTCATATCCATCTTAGTATAAATGTGAGTAAATTGTGAATGATCATGATAAACTCTTCACAATGATTGATGAATTTTATAAAAACAATGACATACAGTTATAACATGTTTATAAAACACAAAGTAATTACGGAGAGTTTAAAAAGTGTGTATACTTAAAAGTAGCCTAAATTTAATCCATGGTTGCTTGATCTAAAACAATGAAGAAGGAAATGATAAAGAGCTCATCTCTATTTGACGGCTAGGGTTTGTCACAATATTGTGCATTGCAAAACTATCTAACGAGATAACAATTTTGTAACCTCTTGATGAAAACAAAGACCCCTCATTTGAGCATTAAGTGAAAGTCCAACCTATTATAGGCTCATTTACATCATAAACCTAAATAGCAAATATCCATCAATACAAATTAAAACAATATAACGTTGATTTCCATGATCAATATTATTTAATAATCCAAAATTAATCTAATAATTAAAATAGTGTTAATCTACAAAAAATTCAACAATCACCCACTTAAATAACATTAGTTTGATCATTAGAAACAAAAACAAGATTAAAGAAAATATCAATCATAGTTAAAGTACATATTAATAGTCTAAGAAATATTACAAAAGATGTATTTGATAGGAATATGTCATAAGCTTACATTTCATATATAAGATGGATAAAGGAAAGCCCTACTAAATAAGACAAATATGCAATTTCAACAATTGATTTAAGCATTTTAATGGTGCCATAAGAGATATGATAACAAAAATGGCCTCATTAAGTATACATAACTCACTAACCCACAATATCAATTAATATATGATCTTAAACATTCACTAACCCACAATATCAAAACACTTAGCTTATATGAGTTAAAAATTATGAAAAGCTCCATAAATTAAGCTATTGGTAAATGGAGTTGCTAACATGAACTTTGTAACAAAGTATTTAATTCAAATATAAAATTCTAGAACTTTTCTCTAACAACCAAATATTTTGTCAAAATGCTTTGAAAAAAAAACTTTTATTATTCTAAAAAAGAGATACACTATAACACTATTCTCACAATATATCACAAGTGACTAAATATAATCTGCATGGGCTTAAGTGCTCACAATGGCCTAATAACAAAAGTAATCATTATTAAACTAAACCAACATAAGCTCTACAATATTTAACATGTAATAATTTGAAAGTGACTATATAAATTTATATAGGATTAAAAAAAATATTTACTAGTTAGACAACAAAGACATTCAATTTAGAATAAAAGAATACTCTAGATTAAGTTAACCACAATATGTCAATAATGAGTAAGAACTTATAACAATATGTTCAAATAAAATATTATAAGTGCTCAATAATATAGAACATCATACTTGATAGGAGTATTGATATCATATATGTAAGATATTTATAAATCTATAGCTTACACAACATGGAATGTTGGACAAGGCAAGCAAAATAATTTATTTACGCTAAAATAATTAATGTGCATTTCTCAACAAAGAAACCCTAGATCCAATTAGGATACTTGCTAAGATTTATATATCTCAACATATAGAATGAGATTAAGAACTAAAGTCTCCAAGAAATTGCCATATGATTATAAAAAAAATGTGCACAAAATTATATGACAACAAATATCAAGAGTAAATTATATTGGCACTCCTAATTTTTTTTAGATTATACATAATCTTCCTATTTTTTTAACGTTTACAACAATTTCCTTTATAGAATACATAATGTAATGTTTTTTAAACAATTAAAGGATTTAGTGTAATGTATAAAGGATATTAGTGCAATGTTTTTTAAACAATTAAAGGAATTAGTATAAGAATAAAAAAAGATAAGTATCATGTGCATTCTAAAAAAATTTCAAGAGTGTAATTTACTGAAATATCTATTAGTCTCAAGACACCAACAATGTACATTCTCCTACTAATCCAATATACTAACATCAACATTAAGATTCTAATTAAATATCACTGAATTTAAATACTAAATTCATAATAGTGTGATCTCAACTCTATAGATAAGTACCCAATGTGAATTTGAAAAATTGCTATTATATATTAGAGAGAAAATATACCAATGCAAAGTCAAAAAAATGGTTAAAAAAATTGAATTCCACAAATAATCATGTACTTTGTATATATAATTAAGGAGATTATAAGTGTTCACTTGACACTTTATAATATAAAATCTTTATATATCAAACCAAATGTAAATCTCAAAGAAATTTTATAAACAAGTCAACCCAATCTTTATAAAATAAAAAATACCAAAAACTAATTCAACAAAATGAGTTAGATCAAAGTTTCTAATATTTATAACATATTATGCAATCATTTGCAATTTTCAACAATTAACTCAAACTCAAGTATTATAATAAATATTAGTCAAATATACTTGAGCATAAAATTGAATTATATGTAGTGAAAACACGTGACATATACTTAACCACTAATGAACGTCTAACAACAAACAATTTCTAACTCTCACAACAAAGTTATGACATTTAAAGACAACAATATCAAAATTTTAATTAATATGACATTTGTGAGACAAATCATCATCATGAATAATTTCAAAATAATATTTATTTCTTAATACAAAAAAATATCACAAAGATATTTACAAAAGATTTAAATTTAACACATTTTTCTTGGTGCCTAAGATATGCCTTGACCGAGAATTAGAAACTAATTTCTCAAAGTAGAAAGATACATTTAAAGACTTGACCTCTTTCAACAAATGTTTTTCTATGCACATTGACTTGAGGATCGAACTTCTGACCACATAGTTAAGAGACATGATTATTTTTTAACCATACCACATCATGTTAGTTTTAAATTTGAGACATTATCTCAAATAAGATAATATTAATAAGTGTAGTTGCTAACAAACAAGCAACATAAAGCATATTAAGAACTAATTATTTTTATGATGTAACACCTTCAACTTTAGGAAATATTAATATTAATGACTTATTTTCAATAGACATTTATATATTATTGTTTCCTATTATTACTATTGTTCAAATATACAGGGACATGACATGAAAGCCTAAGTATCAATTCTATATCCTAAGAAATTAACATTTTTCCAGAACAAAGGATTGTATTTAGACTTATATGAGTTAGAGATCTACAAAATTAACTAGGGACTCTGATTGTTAGAAATATAGACACATTAGGATAGAAAAATGCTAAATAAATATAAAAACAAGATAAAACGATATGTGAACATGGAGATGTGTTTAGAATATTATTTTATATTAGTGTGAATTTTTTTCTCAATTTTAGAAATTCTTCAATTTAACCCAAAGTGCTCACAGGTAATTTTGTGAGTTCAACTATAGATACTTAAAGAATTTCAAAAATTATAAAAAAATTAAGGAAGCTAATTTAATTTGTTTAGAAGAGTTTTATAAAGAAAAATTATAGATTTTTACTCTCTAAATTATTAGTAAACTCTAATGCTTTAGGAGCCTTACAATTAAATGTTTTGTGCCAAGGGAAGAATATAGCAACCGTCACTTCCTCTTTCTCAAAACCTAAGGTAGATTTTTAGTCCCTCACTCAAAAACCCAACACAAATTTCATTTTTCTCTTGACACACACACATCCAAGGCTTTGTTTCTCTCTTGATCAAGCTTGTAAGAGTCTTGGAACTTGGCATCTTTACACCTTTCTCCTCTCATCTTCACATGGCAATACACAAAGTAAGGGAGGAGGTTTTGTTACCTTTATATGGTTTGAACTTGCATGATAATGGAGATTCCTCTAATCTCTTTGATTGTGTATATCCATTGAAGTTAATCTATGAGTGTTGTGGTGTATGTTTTATGAAATCAACTCTATTTTTTTAAAAAAAATAGTAGCGTACTCACCATTTCTTGCTATTTAAATATGTTTTAAGGTCATATTCTTCATGTAATTCATGCCCTAAGTGGTTGTGGGTTAAAGCCCTAACTTGTATGCATGTGTATGAAGCTCAATGACTTAATCTTGTCACTTGAAAAGCATATACTCTGTCAAAAACATGATTGCTATTTTTGGGTCTAAATTGTTGTGAAAAATTAGGAAATTAACTTACTTTTGATCATGATTTTAAGCTACAAAAGGTGTTATGTCATTACTAAACTTGAAGAAAGTGAAACTATGTTCAAACTAGGTGTTAGAAGCATGAAATTAGTGAATTGTATGCATAATTTTGTTGTTGTTGTTCTACTATGTTTAAATCTAGTAAAATCACATTTTTTTGAGCTAAATGTTGCTTATTAATTGTATTTTGATTTGTATATGATCCTTCTAAAATTTGGCAAGCACTAAAGGCCATTTGAACATGATTTGCTATTTGAATTCACCATTTGAATAGTAAAAGTGAAAATCTGTTCTGCTTCATTTTAAGCATGAAAAACTATACTTAAATGAGATTTAAAGTGTGTTAATTGTAGAAATTAGGTGCCTTATAGTTTATGGTACCTTTAAAGTTTGGTAACCATTGATAGTCATTTTGACATATTTTAATACTTGAAATTAACAATTATGCAACAAATACGAATTGTTATCTTGCAGTTCTACAACAGTAAAAAATTCATCCTAATGTTTAAATGATATATAATTGACTAATAATGGATGTCACCACATTAAAGAACAAAAAAAAGGAGGATTGAGTGAGTTTGGATGCATTTTGAGCCATAGAGAGCATGTTTATGTGCATGTGTTGCATGCTGTCATGTTTTTACATATGATAGCAAAATCAATTTTGAAATGGAGTTTTAGTGCATTGGAAGGTTGGAGATTTAGCTAATAAGGTCATGGACAATTAAGGAGTGAAAATCACTTGAATTGGTGAAAGAAACTCACAAAGGATGCACGAAGAGAAATTAGTAACAAGTCATAGAATTATATATTCTAAGAGTTTTTACATAAGATTTATTGCATAAATAAATTAGACGAATATAATAAATTCTTTAGGCTATATTTGAATTAGTTGTAGATGGTGGAGTAGAAGGAATTTTTTTTAATTATTTGGTTTGAAAAAATAAGAATGAAACATAATAAAAGAAGATGAATTATGATATATTTCATTCCATTACTTAACCCTAATTTTCTTTCCCCCAAATTTTGGGTACAGTTGATGGAACAAAACTTTAAGATTATAAAATAACTATTTTATCTTTCCAAATTTTACTTTAATCACCAGACTCTTAAGTATAATATATTTAAAATAAGGATAATATATATATATAAAACTCATTTCGCTTTGTCTTTTTTCCAAACACTGAAATAAAATCTTTGTTTCATTCTATTATAAAATATCCAAACAATGAAATGACATTTTTATTCCATTCTATTCCAATTCATCCAATTCCATTATATTTTGATCCATTCCATTTCATTATCTACCACCAATCCAAATATAACCTTATAGTTCATGACACTTAAATAAGGCAATGTCTGAAAAGTGATATTGTTTCTAATCAATATAAAATAGTGATAGATTTTTATAAATAATAGGTTCTAAAATCATTACAAATCATTATAGTTTCCTCGTGTTAATAAATAACAATAATATTTGAGATTTTATGACATTGCTTGTAAACAAAAGCTAATAAATAAATAATAGTTCTTATCTCTTGTAGTGTTTTAGATTTTACTCATTCTATTTAGATTTTATTTGGATAAACTTTTCAATCAATATTCATAGGAGAAGAAAATAAGAAGGTAAAATAAATTAAACTTTTATATACGTTAAAATCAACTTATGCTCTTCAACTTTTATAAAAACTATCTCATCTAATTTCTCCAAAAATTGAGCTATATAAGTTGATTTTAACTTATAAAAGAAGTTTGTTTCATTTTTTTTTCTATTATAAGTTTCTTTTAAGAAATTTATCTAAAAAATACCTTAGATTTGAGTCACTTAGCATCAATAAGATAGTAAAGTTATTTTTATCAAGTTTTGATGTACTTATATTTCATCTTGAAATTCAAAACAATTAATTAATTAATTTTTATCATGTTGGAGGTGGTCACAAATTTTCAATTTTTAAATGTAAACAAAAAAAGTTTGGTTAAAATGAAGTTGAATTGATTTTTAACTTTATTCAAAACACTTTTAACTTAATTTTCAAAACAAAAAAAGTAGCTTTGGTTTTTAGTTGTAAAAAAAATTCAATTTTCTTATTTCATACAAAAGACCTACAATAGTTATCATATCACCATCAACTATCATTACCATTGGTGCTTCCTATTACGCAAAAAGTATTGGATCCAAGAGAGGGGGGATTTGAATAAAAGAAATTTTCAAGATCCCCAAACTATTTTCAATGATGTTCAAACATGTTTTCAAAAACCTTTGAATCAATCTTGATTTGGTAATATGGATGTGGTAGAACAATTTGGTTTACTTAGGTTTTAGTATGCTTACATGAATAAGATCATCATGAAATCAATTTGCACACCAAGACATAACCAAGAAACAAAGTTAAGTGAGGAAAGATAGAGAGAAGAAGAGAGACACAAATTTTATATTGGTTCGATCACTATAGCTATGATTTATATCCATTTTCTTAATCAACCTAATTAAGATTCCACTAAATAGTTCTAATTATACAACACAATACAAACACAATACATACACATGCAACAAAAACAAAGTGCTTGAGGTTCTTGAAACCTTCAAGAAACCTTTCCCAAATCTTGTAGAACTCACTACAATATTTCCTTTAAAAAACCTTATCAAAGAAGCACTAAACACGAAAAATACAAAAAAAGAGAAAAATATCATCTGATTTGTGATGGATAACAAATGATAAAGCACACTTATCAAGCTTTCATATGATTACTCCTTGACTCTTAAGAGATCTATGATGATTCAATGGTTTTAATGAAAAGATTTGTTATTCTTCTTCAAGAGATGTTTTCGCAGCTCAATGGACTCTCAAAGATAACTAAACATGTTTTTGCAAAGAAAAGTCATACTAAAAAGTGGTTGGGAGCTCATTATTTATAGTTAGAAACTGTAATAATTGATTGTTTTTTAAGAATAATTGATTATTTTGATCTTAAGAACACCTGAGTTTTGAAATGATCAAAATAACATATTAATTTTCATGACAATCAATTATTTGCAACCTGTGTTTTTGCTCATTTTGAAATAATCGATTATTTTAATCCTAAAAGCTTCTAGGTTTCAGCTTGATCAATATAATCGATTATATCTTATGGTGATCGATTATTTGAGAACCCTTGATTTTCCTTTACTGGAAATAACCAATTATTTACTCAAGATAATCGATTATTTGCATAAGGATGGTTTTTCCAAAATATAGAACAAGGGTAAACGATCAATTATTATTGTATGATAATTGGTTATTCTTATCAGGAAAACAAATTCTACATTTTTTAACAAGTTTCAAAATGTCTAACATTCTAAGACTTGGTTTGTTACCTCCCAACTTATTTAGCTTTTGAGAAAACCTTTTTGTTTAGTCATGGATCATCCCAATTAGCCCTTAGATCATCATAATGAAGACTTACCTACCCATGACACACATGCACACACAATGAACAAGAATAAAAGTAAAGGCAAACAACTAACTTACAACTTGACATTCATTAAGTGAGGCATATCAAAACTAAGCACAGTCTAAACTATGACAATGCTCTACATTTTCAAGCTTATCTCTACATTGCCACTGCCACAAATATCACTTGTCGTTGCTATTAGCCAATGGCATAGTTGTTATTTTCTTTATCATAGTTATCATTGTCATTGTTATCGCCAATGTCAATACTACCATCATTGTTGCCACCTTAACTACTACCGTCATGAGTTACCAACACCACCACCACAACAACAACCATCATCGTTGCATCGACCATCATTGCCATTATCACAACCACGATAATTGCTATCATTACCACCATTATCACCATCTTAACCATCACTATCACTGGTCACTGTCACCATCACTATCACTATTACCAAACTACCACTAGCATCACCATGACAACAATAATTGCCACCATAATGACTACCATTTTTGCTATCACCACTATGGCTGTCATCACTATTACTATCACTATAATAATTACCACTACCACCATGTTCATTGCTACAATTGTACTGCCACCATTATTTACATCACCACAAATTCATCATTACCACTTTCTTTATTGTGACCTCTATCACCAAATAAGCTTGAATTAGGAATGAAGGAGTGATTTATGTGGTGTAGATTTAAGGATTAATATTAAAACTTGAAAATTGAAAACTACAAAAATTTAAAACTAAAACTAATTTTAATTTTAAAAATTTTCGAAACTAAGAATTGACAACTATACCAAACAAAACCCTAGTTAGAATAGTCCTTCTAAGGAGACGTACACATTGATTATAAAAGGGAATTGATAAAAAATGAGATGTACGAGTTGATGATAACTTTGTATTTGAGTGCTATAATGTTTAAACTTGACCGTTTTGGATGAAAATAAATTCAATGAAATAGAATATAGTACAACAAAAATATCTTAAATATTCAAACACTTAACAGTGCAAAAAATATATATGTACGAAGAGATGGAGATTTGAATTCTTTACATTTAAATTTTACATAATTAGCCCTGCAATCATAATCTTATATAGCTCTTTTTTTTTTTCATTTATATTTTATTAATTTTGTGAAATTTGAAAAAAAATGATAAAAATTTTACTCTCTCTCTCTCTCTCTAACCACTTCTTAGAAATGGAACATAAAACTTAACAAGCAAAATAGTGTGTAACCAAAATTTTTATGCCTTACTTAAAGTAAACTAAAATATTTGAAGGTGCATGTCATTGTTGGAGCTTCCATATTAACTAATGATATGATCAAAACAAAGTACATAAGTGGGGAGACAACTCTCACCTCACAAGCTGGTTAATGAAGTTAAGTTAAGCCTAAATCCAAAATTGTAAAAGCCATAAAAAAGTTTACACATACATATATTCTTTGATTATAAAATAAAAAATAGTTATATTTTTTATATAACCTTTTTTATAAGACTAGTTTCTCTATTTCTTCTTATCTTGTAGAAATATTCTTTAATTATAAAATAAAAATAGTTATATTTTTAATATAACCTTTTTTATAAGACTACTTTCTTTGTTTCTTCTTACCTTGTAGAAGAAAAGTTTGTTTTTATATTTGTTTGTTTAAAAGTTTAAGATAATATTAATTACTGTCTTTTTAAGTATATTTTTATCTTTATTAAATTCTTAAATATTTTATACACTTGTAATAAATGAAAGAGAAATAATTAATAGTGGAAGTTATTTTTAAAATTTAAAGAATATTTATGAATTTAATTTAATTATACTATTAGTATAAATTTTTTTGACACAAACTTAACATCCAATAAAATTTCACTCTATGATTGAATGATCCTATTCATTAATATAATATGACAATGGAATGAAGTCCTTTTGCAGCTTATATAAAAAAGTTTTATACTATACATATTAATTAAACTTTAATTTTATCATAAACATGAATATTAATTACATTTTAAATCTACATGATATATTCTTAAGTGGCGATATAAAAAATGAAGAAATTTTTTCCATCTCTTTTCATTACATCAACTATTTTATTACATACTTTTTTCTTCTTTTTAATCTCTCCTTTTATTTTAATAAAATGTACAAACACAATATGAAAATATAATTTCTGAGCAGACAAATTGAAATGAAGTCAATATATTTCATATTTTAAAAAGAAAATAAAAAGGTTAAGACTAAAAAACATATTTAATTGGAAAATTATAATTTTACAATAAATTTGTATAATTTTTTATAAAAAAAGGAAAAAAAAGTATAGAAAAAATGTCTGATTGAGAAAAAATAATTTTTAAAAAATTATCATATTAATAATATAACTCTGACTCTATTTAACTTACAAAGTTCTAAAATGTGCCTGCTAGGGTTTAAGATTTTGCAAGGGTTTTGGCAAAAGATACGCTTTTGTTAAAGAAGGGTTTTGTTTTGGCAAGTGGAAAAAGAGTGAGAGATATTTATAGCCATTTGAGAGGGATATTTATAGGTTGGTTAGGGGTTTTGGGTGTGGCTGCAACGTGAGTCACTCGAAATGGAAAGTTTCGGCGATGACGATTTCGGCGAACTCTACGCCGTCGACATTGAAGTTCCCAATGCCATCCCCAAAGAACAGGAACAAGAAGAAGAAGAAGAAGAAGAAAAACTCGATGTAAACAGTAACAATGTCAATCTTGATCAGGACAAGAACAACGAGACAATGAATAATGATGACTGTGCCGTCAGTGACAGCGACGATGACGACGGTCTGAAAATTGTTTTGAATGACGAGGATTTTCCTGCCGGAGCTGTTGGTTGTGACGAGGACGGCGATGCCGATGCGGGTGATGATAATGGTTCCAGATTTTTTCATCCTGAGGTGCTGGTGCTTCTTGCTCTCTTTTTGAGTTGTTTCTGATTTTGAAATTTGTTAGTTATTGGATAATTTGGAATTGGATTGCTGTTTCAATTATTTGTGGATAGGGTAATGAATAAGCAGTGTCTTAAGAAAACAAAATAAAAGTTAAATTCGGCTCATAAATGGCGTGATATTTTCATTATTTTCCTTTTTGCTTTATTTTTTGGTGCAATGTATTTTTCCGTTTAGTGTTTAGTTTTTTAATTATGAAACTGAGACGGGTGTTTAGTGATTAAAGTTGTTCAGTTGTGTTGCTCATGGTGTACTGTGATTCGTTTCTGTAGAGTGGGAGGAGTCAAGGAACGGTGTTTGTGAATAATATGAAGGCCAATGCAACAATGGGGATGGCTTCCTACATTTCATCCTTGAATAAGGGGAGGAGGAATGGTGTTGCCTGCATCCAGAACCTTGCATTGAGCTCTTCTCGAGTGTGTCTTGCAGCAAATCCTATGGCTGTTCAATGTGGATATGGATCGGTTCTTCCTTGGTACTGGTCAGTCTATGCATTTTGATATGCAGTTTATACAGAGCTCTGTTAATTTTGTTTCTTTGATAAACTAAATGTGGTGTGAGTAAGCAGTATGTCATTGCAGAGTTCAGCGTGATCACATATCTCTTATCCTAAAATTTCCCCCCTCCATTGCAGGGGTATATTTGATGTGAACATTGATACATTAACAGAGAAGCCATGGAAGCTTCCTGGAGTTGACATAACGGATTACTTTAACTTTGGTTTTAATGAGAGCACTTGGAAGCTCTACTGTGCTTCATTGGTGGGTATATTATTATGCCCAAGAGATATCACTTTATAGCTTTTATGTAATGCTTGTCTCTTGGTTTCTGTGGTTAGATGCTGGCATAATATATTTATCCATTTTGCTAGCTAGAAATACTGGAATTTCTGCTAATGTTTTTGGCATTACCCACTAGGTTATCTGTTTAATGTTTTACTGGTGAGATAATTGACATTTGGTTTTGTTAGACCCTTGTGAAACTTAACTGACGAGAGTGTTACACTTAAACTGTGTGCAGGAGCAACTTTGGCAAACATTCTTAAAAACTGGTATTTCTGTTGATGACTCTGCAAAATGGAATCAGGTGTTTGCTATACTATAGTATTTGTGAAAAAACAATTAACTACTTAAGTAATAAGTTGTGTTATTGTGGTGAATTCTCTTGTCTGATCTTGCTGACCGGGATAAGTATTTCAGGAAGCCATGAGAGAGCAAACTGATCAAGTTGTGTCAGGGAATGTACTTTTTCCTTCATCAGATTTTGGATTGGTATGCAGATATTCAGCTGTTGGCTCTTGTTAGAATATTAGGGTTATACACATGTTAGGAGTCATGTTATGTGAACAGTATTATTGGGGGTGGACGTATTAATTGTACTAAATTAGTGCTTGACCTAGGTATTAGCATAAATAGGAGCATTAGGTTAATGTTTTGTAACACATCTCACACTAACACATTAACAACACCCCCCCCCCCCGCTTTTTTTTTTTTTCCCATCTTTGCCTTATTATTTTTATTTTACAGCTTTTGATATTTTGTGAGTTTCTTCAAGTTACCTTATTAACTGTTGCTTGCAAATATGAACTTGGATGCTGATACTGACTGATGACTGATATTTGATAATTCAGCCAAAAGGCAGAGCAATTCAGGTTGAGGACAGCATGGTTGAGCGGCAACCATCCGTAGATGTAAGGCGTCCACGCAATAGGGATTTTAATGTTATAGAGGTGTGCACTCACTCTATGTTTACAACAATTTTGGTGCTGCTGTAGCTGCCTATGTCTTTGTAGTAATTATTATTAGTTTTGGGCAGATCAAGCTTCTTGAATCCTCTGATGATTATTCTGGTTCTGGCAATAGCATTGTAATGGATGCATCATTAGAAGGGGAATCTATGGCAGGCAATAAGCGAAATATTCTCAATTCTTCCAGCGAATTGATGAAGTGCTGTCTGAAGATCAGTTGGAAGATGTGAAAAAAGAAGAGGATGCTTCTGTTCAGAAAAGGTCAGATACATTGTGTGACTGATTCCTTTCTATATAATATATTTTCTTGTGTGGATTCTTGGACATAAATCTGTAACATCTGTTTGAACTTCATCGAGGCTTGTTTGCATTTCTGTATACTCCATGTTAGAAGTATGTATGGATAAATTTGTCAAATTCAAGTTCAAGATGAAAATATAAAGTAATATAGATATGTGAATGGTTTTTGATTTGCCAAATATAGGAAACTCCTATCCTCAACATTTTGTGTTGATTGTCTGTAAAATATTATTGGATGAAAAGCATTCTACATAACAATAGTACTTTAACTGCAGCTAATTTTTATCCTAAAATATACTAGATTCCCTTCTGTGGATAATAATTTCTTATGTATAGTTGTAAGCATTCCTTGTTACAAATTGATTCTTTGTTGTAAATGACTTACATGTTCTCCTGTATTGACACATAAGTTTTGTTAAAATTCTTAATGTTTTCTTGAAGTCACTTCTTGGTTAAGTAAATTGGATCTTTAATCAGATTCACAATGAATATCTGGACTCTGCATTTCACAGAAGTGGCCCGATTCCTGGAGTAAATGGAGTTGAGCATCAGGATCAAGCAGACCAACATTCTGAAGATACTGCAGAAGTGCCAGAGGGAGAAATAAAAGCAGAGGAAGGTGGTGGCATAAATGCATGCAGTTCTTCTCCATGTTGGATTGAATCAGAATTGTCACTTGGAGATCAAGAGCATAGCCTGACTTCCTATACTGATAGTGATTCTGAGGCAACGGAAAACAGTGTACATGTCGATAATGATAAAAGTCTTAGCCCTTTAAAAAGGAAATCATTGAATTGTGTCACTGCCATGAAGGAGTCTTCGCCACTTTATTGTAAGAACTCGAAGAACAACAGTGTTAATAAAAGAGCAGTAAATGTAGCTTATAATTCAAGAACTAGAGGTCAATTCAGAAATGAGTGGAGGCATGAAAGTGGTGGATACGAGCCTGGTTATAATCTGAATAAGCACACTGAAAATGATAATGATGTCTCCTCCATCCTCAAGTCCAGTTCAAGGGATCTGTCTCTGTTGGCTTGTCGATTTGTTGATTATGGCAGACATAAAGACAAACTGCAAGCTTTTGGCAGTCACAAAAGAAGAGATGTTTCATATGATAGGGAAACAAAACAATCCTGTTATTATGGTGGTGAAAAGGTGGTTGATGTGGTCACACGGCACTCTAAATATTATCATGAATATCGAGAAAGATTCAGGGAGAATACAAACCAATATGACAGAAAACATGGGTATGGGGGGGATTATTTTTTTGAACCAGGTCCTCAATTTGCAGATAGTGAAGACAGAGAGAGAGATTGGTATCCTCCTGGTTGTGGGTACTCTGCTGATGACCTGAGTCCTTGCTCTTACAGGGAGTTAAGGCAGTTTCTTCCGAAACATTCATCTTTTCCTGATAAGGAGAGGGATACTCAAAGGAAAAGAATGGATGAAAAATCCTATTTTATAGACAGAAACTGCATTGATGATTTTGATGAATGTGAATTTGAGGTCCTAAACAAGAGCTATAGAATGTCCACTTCTGCTGCCGAGAGAGAAATGGAACCATTAGATAATAATCGTGAAGAGCAGTTTCCACATATTGATAGAGTTTGGCGAAGATCTGTCCGCAGGGGAAGACATTGTGACAGGCCCCCTTTAATTTTGAATAACTTGTGTTCTGGGATAATGGAATGATAATTGTCAGAAATATACACATTACCAGACTTCAAATTTTAAGTATTGTAGACAATCTTATACAGATTCAGCAAAAAATTATGCATATTGTGCAAGAGTAAATGGAAATTTTGGGGATTGTGGGAGAGATAAGCATGCTAGAGACAACAGAGGCAGTAACTGGTCTTGTGACTATACTGACACTGCTGAAGATGAAGATTTCCCAATTTATCCTGTAGAAGAGTATCAGTTTTACAGGTCCCCATCTAAGTTCCTGAACTGGACTGAGGATGAAATTATTTGTAGGCATCATGAAACCCGTGTGACACCTCTGTGTGCTAAGGTGCAGAGTGATGATATGCCATTGCAGTGGCATCAGCTAAGTATGCCAAAACGAGATGGTGAGAAGTATTTTAAAGGTTTTATGAGCAGAAGTAAGGGTAGGCAAGCAGTGCTGAGATGCAGGAAATCAGTTGACTTGATTAATGGGGAAGGAAAGGTAAAGATGGGGAAAATATGGTCAAGAACCTGTACTTTTGTCTTTATGAATGAGTTATTCAACATCTGTTGCACTTTATTTCTTTTTGGTAGCTGTTACTCATATAATGGCCGCTGTACTACCTCACTCCCAAATATTAACTATGTTTTATCTTTTCATTCTCTACTTTTATTTGTTTTAAAAATGATTTCTTAGTTAGGACCAATTCCAGATCGTAGTGATGTTCTTGAGTTTCAGCATCAATATCAAGCTAAAATGCTAAATTCTAGAGAATCTCAGGCCAAGCATATGAAGCAAATCTGTGTAGTTCCTTGAAGTTGTAACATTAATCTCTAGTAAGATAAGGCTTTGGATATTGTTCATAATAGAATAAAATTTCTTTCTCACTTTTCCATTTTGCTTCTAAATCATTCTATAAAATTAGTAGATGGGTTGTGCTAGGAATGTGACATAATATGGGAATGGGTTGTGGTGATTAAGCTTGCTACCATCAACACGGCTGCTGATCATGCTTGATCAGGCCCACATCTGTAGATCTTTTGGCTTGCGATAATTAATGCACTTATGGTATATGTTTTCTTTATTATGTTTAGATTTTAATTGATTGAAGCTTCCACATTGGAAATCACACTTTTCTGGAACATTTTTATTGATTTTTTGAATTTCTCATTCTGTTAGATATGATATCTGTCACAAATTTGTATCTATTATTGATAGACTATAATTTATCCTTAGATCTTGATGGGCATAGTGTGTTGTTTAGCCTTTGATTACCTTTATACGCAGGCTGGGGAGAGAATTGGGCAAAGACTATCTCTTTTTCTTCCTAACTTGTCAAGCTTGCATTGTATACTCAATTCTACTAATGCATGGATCTGCTAATTAGTTGTAATATTTTATCACTTTCAAAAGCCTGCGTTGGTTTTTATGTAGAAATGTTGTGTTTTGGGCATTAAGGATGTGTCTTTTCAGGTATTTACCTTTCTCTGCTAAATGCGCCTGTCTGCCTATTATATGTTTAAGATGTGTATACTGTAATGACTAGTTTCTGCCTTTTGTAGTGTGGGCTTTTCTTCAAATGAAGTTTTGGTTATTTAAAATGATTTCCAAAGCAGATGATTGGCAGCATGAAGATGTATTTATTGTTTGTTGATTTTGTGATTAAAAGACATTGGCCACTCTACATAATTTGATTTGTTATAAGCCTCATTTTCATGCTTAGATTATCTTGATCTGATATAATTTGATAGTTTCAGTGTCATTCATACTTTTAGTTCCTGTATTTCTCATAATTAGATTTGTATCTAACGGATGAGTTAGCAGATACATAACTTCAATGACTATTGTATGGTACATTTTTTTTTTCATATTGACTTCATAATAAAGCTTGAAAGGTACCTTTACCATGTTTTCACTTTATTTATGGTGCAATATTTTGCATATGTCAGCATCAATGTTTCTTATTTGTTAGATGAGTTGATATTTTCCTGTTTTTTGGTTTGATTTATTAATTTGTGACAGTCTCAAGCGAGAAGTTCCACAGTCTTGTGCAGTGGTAGGCTTGAAAA